>VZRO01003085.1:458747-515212 GCA_013397915.1 Daphoenositta chrysoptera
CGGCGCGGCGCGCGCGGCGGCTGCAGGGGGACGTGAGGCCCGTGAGGTCCGTGCGGCGGCGGGCGGGGGGAGCGGGGCGAGGCGAGGCGTGAGGAGCGTGTTCTGCGAGCGGGGCGGCGGCGGCCGCCGCCTGTCGGCGCTGGGCTGGCTCCCCCCCCGGGCTGGGCTTCTGTAGCGAACGGGGACCGACCCGGCCGCGGTGTCAGTCGGAGGTGGCGGCGTCTCACCGCTGTGCCGGCTGGCGGGGCGGGGGCGGGGGGTCCCGCGGTGGGAAAGGACGGGGTGGGCAGTGCTCGCAGCCCGCGCCTGAAGTGGGCTCGGGGAGGCCGGGGGGTCGCTGCTCAGGGGGTCCCGCAGTCTCTGTTAATATGCATGAGGAGATGGGCAGGAGCCCTGCGCCCGGCAGGCTCCGGGGAAATGCCAGGCGAAGGGACCAGCTCCCAGTTCGCGGCGCTCCGTGTCCGGGAAACCTTTGTTCGTGGCTGCCTGTGTGGTTTTTCAAGGCATCGGCACAAAACGGCTGACGCAGGCATTGGGAATTATTCACGTTGTTGGGAAATGCTTGTATACACGTTGGAAACAAATCGAGTGCGTTGTTCCCTACAGGTCGATCCCAGGGATGTGGCGTCTCACAGAGGCTGCAAGGGGCTCGCAGCAGCAGCCAGCTCTGTGCTTGTCTGGATGCTCTGGTAAGCGCCCGCCTCTGTCAGCAACTTTCCCGTGTGAAAAATACAAATACAGTCTTTATGGTGCATTTGCCACATGGCTGCATCAGCGCAGGAGTACATTCGGATAAGGTTTGGAGATTAGATCATTAATTCCTTCCTAAACCAAACAGGATTTGTAATTCTTCTCTAGATGTAGCGTAACTTGCAGGAGTAACCAACAAACAGCCCTGAGCTTTAATTTCACCATTGTCAATTGCTTGCTTTGGCCAGCCTTTTCAGCTAACTAGTAACTTGAATTGAGCATTTAAATCCACACCAAAGGACCTGGATCTAAATAGGAGTTGCAAATGCTGTGGATTTGTGAAGAAGGAAAATGGATAAATGGTCTGCTGTAAGTGTGTAGAGGGGTTTCACTCTACATAACCTGTGAATATTACTGTCAACCTGCTAGTGCTAAACTTGCCCTCCTCTGTTGAAGGAGACAATTAATTATCTCCAGCTGCTCAGACCAAAGATTTTTTGGCTGGTATTTATGATCACACTAAATATTGTTCAAGTATTACACATATTCCTTCATGCTTTTTAAGAAAGAAAAAAGTATTTGCATCTCACTCAAGCCCCTCTCAGCTTCCGAGGTAAGCCATGAGGAGGTCTCTGCAAGGCACTGAACAGACAGCTACAAATAAATTTAGCAAAAGTCATCACCCAAACATTATCGAATTAGAAACCAGCCCCAGTCAGCACTAGGAAGGCTGGATTTGAATTTGAAGGGTGAAAAAAGAAACAGTTCCCTGGGGAAGGCACATTATTGAATTAGATGCTCAACACACGGGCTGTATGTAGGCACAATATTACTGAAATGAAAAGGGCGAACATGACACTTTGATGTTTGATAAGGGAATGGAGAATCAATGTGTAGATGAAGCAAAAACATGACTGCAATAAGATAACAGCCTTGCAAAGTTTTGTCCAAAAAAAAAAGCCTAGTTTTCTTCATTTCAATACTCACACGTGTGGAAATTCACACAAATTAATTGTTCTATTTGTGGTTAATTTCATACTATTTTTAATAAAGGAAAGGTTACATATGCCCTTATCTGGAAAGAGATAAGTTTCAGGTGTCTTTTCTAACTACACTTTTATCTATTCTCTACTGAATTTGGATGTCAGTGCCCAGTTTCTGTGTAACATCACTTTGCTTGCATCAGGTCGGCATTAATTGTGAAACATGTCTTACTCACTGTGCTGAGCACAGAGAACTGGAGGGTTTCTGCATGAGCAGGCTGTCATGGTTGGAGATGGAGGCAGAACAAGCACAGGATTAAGCTCTCCCCATCTCTCAAAGATGGGCCTGGCTGGTTCCTCTTATTCACACGTGGTAAACCATTGGATATTTCTGCCACTGCTGTTCAATTTGCATCACACCTCCTCTTGCCAGGCTTTCTGCAGCCTTAAAAGACCCATTGAACTTGAGCTCAGGGCTAGCTCTTTCTGTACTTAAAGAAGAGAGAAGTGTCTGTATTCCCACCCACTCTGGAGTGCAAAGAGGTAGGATTGAAAGCTGGACTGAAGCTGCTGGGAAAAAATAGCGTATATCCCTCTTTGTTACTTTTTAGTTCTTAGGGGGAATAAGGACAGGACACCCAAGATTCAATCCAGAATCCAGAGGCTAATTTTTCTGGGGACGGTTGCCCACTTTGTCCACAAATCTGAATAAAAAGTTGAACATGATGTACATGAAGTGCTGGGACAGCTGTTCTATGGCAGATGTCCCTGTAAACTGAAGAAAAATGGTAACAGAGAAAAAATATTACCAATATTTGGGATTGGCTTAGTACTACCAATTATGGGATCTTTTACAGCCTTCAATCCTGAAATAAAGAAGGGGCAGAGTGTTGTACTTGAAAAATAGACCAGGGACTCATCCTTTTCTTCAGGACAGGTGTCAGTGATTTATCTAACAGCCTTGTTGGCTGTTCCCATGGGCTTTGGGGTGTTCAAATTCAGGTCCCTTCTCTGCTTGTGAAGACTTAGAGCACCCCACCCTCACACTGGGACCCTAATCATTATGCATGCTCTTGTCTTCTCTCTCCAGCCTTACTCATATTCTTATTATTTAATGGGAAAGTTCAGCAAGAGGAAATGAGAATGGAGCACTCCTCCAATGCCATCCAAATCCCAGACAAATATGCAGTCTGGCCTTGTGCAAACTGTGTCTTTTCCAGGGGCAGGAGAGATGGACAGGAATCCTGTGGAGATCAGCCCAGGCCGCCCCGTTCTGGTTTTGTGCCCTCCACCAAAGCTGCGTGTGTGAAAGTGACACCTTCCAGGCACGGAGTCTGTGCAGGGTTTCTGTAGAAACTGATCTGCGCAATGTGCTATGCAAACTTTAACACCTGAAGTCCTTCCAAGCAGGGTAGAGGGAAGAAATCTGGTCCCTATAGAGAAGCCCTTTTTACGAGGGCCTGTAGGGACAGGACAAGGGGGAATGGATTCAAACTAAAAGAGAGCAGGTCTAGGATAGATATGAAGAAGAAATTCTTTACTGTGAGGGTGGTGAGGCACTGGAACAGGCTGCCCAGAGCAGCTGTGGCTGCCCCATCCATGAAAGTGTTCAAAGCCAGGTTGGATGGGACTGTGAGCAACTTGGTCTAGTGAAAGGTGTCCCTGCCCATGGCAGGGAGTTGGAACTAGACAAACTTTAAGATCCCTTCCAACCCAAACCATTCTATGATTCTATGAAACTTCTTTTTAAATACCTAAGCATTGACATTCATCGATGCTTTATTGCCTCCATTGTGATGTGACAGCACAATGAGGTTGTTGCAAGTTAAAAGGTTTTGCATCAGTGTCTAAATATCATGTAATTTTTGTCCTATATACCTGCACTCTTTTGCAGGTGTGTGCAGTGCAGAGCTGAATTTTCAGAGCAAGCCAGAGCAGTCCTGTGAAAAAGCAAGTTCCTAGACTTCAAGGAGTCTCTTGATTAGCTATAAGAACAAGAAGTGAATGTTATTAATAAATCAGCTAAAATTTTTGGCAATACAGCTGTCATGTATTTCTTGTAGCTTGTCCTGGAGTGTTCTATTTAGTCAAATTTCAACATACTCACTGCCTTATCTAGAAACATTTCTGTGAGCATTTCTAGTAAGAAACTTACAACTATGAGAAGTATATAAATCAATCTTTTATTAAATTATAATAAAAACATTATAAATTTGATTATAGTAATATTAATTATTATAAAGCTATAAATGCTACAATTATCTATCCTCATAATATATATAAATATAATGAAAATTATAATAAATTTAAATTATAACTAATAGTTTAACCAGTGTGGGAGTCACACTCCCCCAGAGGCTTCTCCCTACTAATGTTAAAATGGTTTGTTCAAGATTATTTAATTCTCAAAATATCCTAATTTTGCAGGTCAGTGGGAAAGCTTCATGTAGCAGCTGGAAGTCCTGACTCCACAGCAGATGCTTTAGCTGTCCATCCTCTATCCCCACCTCAACAATACTGCTTGTTGATATTTTTGTAATGAAGGGCTTAATGTTGCAATTTCATGAGGTGCATAAAGACCTCTGCTGCAGGCCTGGGGTAGGAGCAGCAAGAAGGACATTGGGAAGGGTGAGCCCAAAGCTCTCTGGCTGTGACTTCCAGCAGTGTCCCTTGTCAGCCTTTGGGTGGGATTGCCTTCTCCTCCTCCACTGTTAGTTCTGAGGGGAGCCTGTTTGCTCACCGTTCATTGGGTTCCAGGGAACACCCAAATAAACCTCTGCCAGTGCTGATGCTGACTGAAGCACCTGGTGAAAGCTGACCTCAAAGCCTTGTGCAAAGTGGGACATGTTCCCGGAGAGGAACACGGAGAAGAATGAGCCAGAAGGGCTAAACTTCTACAAACAGAAAAAGACAACCAGAGTGCAGAAGGATCTTTGGGCCCTGCAGTAAGAAGGGCTCCATTGCAACAGAAAATTAGTAGGCAGACTACTGACCTGCAGAAAAAAAGTTAATGGAGCCTGAATTAAGCAGCAATTGGTCATGTAATTAGGTTGACACGTATCCAGGCTGTTCAGAGAACACTCAGAAATTGTCTTGCATAGGTCAGGCCCAAGCTGTTTCTCCAACCACAATATGTATGGTTGAACGTGATTAACTTGGAGGTCTTTTCCAACCTTAATGATTCTAGGAATCTCTAATATATGTCACCATCCTTCTCTCATGCTCATACAGCTAACCACAAAGCAAGAGCTGCTCTGGAAATGTTTCCCTCAGTCCTTCTTCTCCAAGCAACTTCTGAGGCTCAGATGAGCAACCTCTTGAGGGGTTTTGCCTTGTGTGCACTCATCTTCTCTAGAGGGCAGTTTCTTCAGGGCAGATGGAATGTCTTCTCTGACTACGTAGATTTATGGTGTAATATAGGGATGATGAAGTGGAACAACTCAAGTGGAAGTCACTGGACAGGTGGCTTGGTTTTAGTAGTTAGCTTGTAGGTATTTCAAAACTTTGGCAGGTTTCAGTGACGCTGTTTGTACCATATGTTATTTATATGGCTTTATGGCCAATAATGAGAGCAAGAGCTCTCAGAGAGAAATGGGATCTCCCTGACTCAGTCAGAGGCAGATGTACATCCAGTATCATCATAGGATCCAAATGATGAGCTATTTTTGTTAGGCTTAATACTGCTCTGATTTCTGAACTGTGTATTTTCATCTAAAGCATTCTGGCATTCATTGCACTTGTCCTTCCTTTTTCTCTCTTTACTCACTGCAAGGGGACAGAGACAAGATGCCATTTCAGTTAGCACTTTATTTTTAAGATGATTTAGTGCTGTCAGAAGGAGGTGGTGTGGCAGTTCTCAAGATGAATGTTTTCTGTCCAAGAGGAAGATATAGTGCAGGGAGCAGGACAGGTATTTCCTAGAATCACAGAATATGCTGAGTTGGAAGGGACTCACAATGATCATTGTGTCCAACTTCTGGACCTGCACAGGGTGCCACAAGGGTCACACCCTGTGCCTGAGAGCATTGACAAACACCTCTCGGATTCTGTCAGGCTTGGTGTTGTGACCACTGCCCTGGGGAGCCTGTTCCAGTGTCCAACAAACCTCTGGCTGAAGAACCTTTTCCTAGTATCTAACCTAAACCTCCCCTGACATGACTTTATGCCATTCCCTCAGGTCATGTCACTGGTCACCACAGAGAAATTTCACGATTCCCACTCCTATTTTCCTTCTGGAGCTTTCAGTGAGCAGCCTTGCTCTGCACAGCTGGAGAGGGCAGGGAATGCCAGTGGGACTGCTGGAGCGCTCCAAGACCCCTGGCTGGGAGGAGGTGATCAGAGGTGGCTGTCAGGTTCTATGGAGGAGAGGGGACTGCTGAAGGGCTGTCTTGTCCCCTAATTGAAAAAAATGGGAGGGTGAAGAAGACACAAAAACCTTCCCTTTGCCCCCTATGTTTTGCCTTGCCTCTCTGTGCCCGTGCTCACACCTCCCTCCTTTCTGTATCACTCAGAAAGGGGTTGCTTTGGGGAAGGAAGGATGAAGGGTGTCAGGCCACTGAGGTGATTTATTATCTCCATGGGTCCACAGGGAAGAGCCTGAGAGGCCCTTTGGTAGCATTTGTAGGAAAGCTTAGGACCCAATCATTTCTTTTCTCCTGCTATTATCTATCCCAAACTGGCTGCAGTGGCTGTGGACGGGGTTTTTGTGGTTCATACTATACAGCTCCAGGGCATTGACTACAAGACTGAACTCTTTAACAGGAGGTGGGTGCAGGCCCAACAATGCCAGAGTTATCTCTAAAAGGTAACAGTTCTACTTTTCAGGCATTTTAAACTGTATGCTCCTGGATTTCTCTTCTCTGGGATGTGAGGCAGATCACAGCCTCATTGCCATTCACCAGGATTTGCTCCTGCCCTCCACCCTCACACACATGCTCATCCTGCTGGATAACGTGATTTTCTCTCCAACCAGGGAAGAAGAAGGGTTGCAATTGTGTTCTCAAAATTGGAAATTTGCATATAGGTACATGGATTTTTTTTCTCTCCTTAGGTGATGAAATAAAACTAGGTGCTACTGTCAGGGTGAGGTGGTGACAAGCCACAACAAGCCTAAGCTACACCCTGTTCCTCAGTGACAGGAGACTGCCAGAAAGGGCTGTGCCATGAAAACACGCCTCACACCACCCACCTCTCCTCCAAACCTCACCACGTGGGTGCCAAGTGGGTACTGGGTGCTTTGGAAGTTGGAGACGAGCCCACGGGGGTGGAGTACGTTAAGAGAAGGACAGTGCCAGGTGAAGAGGCTGCAGATACAAGCACTAAATGGAAGAAAAGAATACCAGTCCTTGTCTTTGGGTAGTGTTTTGGACAGTGCAGGGCAAGGACAGGCACCGTTGCCCCTGCCACCTTAGCAACTGATATAGTAAAACATTCACAGTATTACATTTGCCAGTTCAAATTGTGTTGCACAACAGTGCTTTTTATGGGTGTTGAGCAAAGCCATTTTGAACGAGATGAAGAGTATAGTAGCCTGACTGGCAGCTGTGTGCCTCAAGAATATGGCATTTCTGTTTCTCTGTTGGACTCAGTTAAACATTATTCAGTGTGTAATTCTTCATTGTCTGGGCTAGACAGATCAGTTGTTTCTGCTCATTGTAAATTGCATGGGCTTGCATAGTTTGGTGAGTGTTTTGGTCTCTCCTTTGGCACCTGACTGTTTACATGTACCTCAATCGATCCTGCATAGACAAGTGGAAAGGCTCGGTTCTTTGTAGCTTCCAGCCCGGATTCACTTTACAGATGATAACTGGCAAAGCCATTCACCCCCTGGGCAAACATGGCAAATTCATTTTGAAGCTAGGCAAACATAAACGAGTCCTTTGCCTGCATTTAGCCGCTCTGAAAAGCCTTTTGCCAAGGACAGAAGGGTTATCTGAACAGTGCGGACAGAGTTGTTCTAAACGCCAAGGCAGGCTGGAGCCAGAGAACATGGGAGAAACAGGGTTATTTCTGAACACTTTACTGGAACTAAGAATTAACACTAGTCATCATAGTTCTGCTGGTTAATGGCAAAGTGTGCTGCCAAACTCAGCCATTGCCCCAGCTTTTGGCACAGCATTACCATGTCTCACAGAGCTGGAGAGCAGTGAGCCACCTTGCCCTAGCCTGGAATCATCCCCAAGACACCGTGTTTTCTTTCACTACCCTAAAAGCCAGTACTTGTTCTGGCTTCCTGGCTTCCTGCCTCGCTGTTCCAAAACACAGCAAGGTGTGGGATGGAGACATGGAAAGCTGCAGGGTGTTTCTGAGTGCCTGTGTGGCAAATGGACAAACTCATAACCTCCATCCACTTGCCAGACTATGATTCACAGAGAGTCATGACAATTTACTTCTAGCAGTGAGTCTGCAGGGATGTTGTGGCTTCAAAAACCAAAAGCCAAAACCAGCACGGGAAAGCAGGATTGTTGCTACCTTTGGGTGCTGACTGACCCTTTTCCTGCTTTGCTGTGGCTATCAATCCAGCTCCAGAGGCCATTTGAGCAGGGCTGCATAATCTAACCTCTGCTATCTACATCTGTGTCTGCATACTTGGACAGAGAGAGACCCACTGGTGGCAGAACATCCTGACTGACACGTACCAGAGTACAAATAAGAGGGAGACACCAGCAATTAACGAGCCTCTGGAAGGAGTGACTGATTGAGAGATGCTCCAGACATCCAGGTTAACCCCTTCATTTGACCCTAAGCAAATTATTCAACTCCTATCTGTAAAATAGAGCTAATGGCATTCTCCTGCTCTGTCGTGCTCCTGATGCCTAAAGAAGTGTTTGGAAAGTCTCAGTGGAAGCACAGCAGAGTAATTTCAATGTGCTCTGTGCTAGTGTGCAGGGAAAAGGGTTTGCCTTCAGGCCCAGCAGTGCTGAGAACCAGCACTGCAGGTTCACTCCCCCATCAAATCCCAGACACTTCTGAGATTTCTAGCCTGGAGGAGCCCAAGGAGTGAGCACAAAGATGACCCTTTCCTTCAGCAGTCCCACCAGATACAGTATCTAAGGATGCAGCCTGGACAGTGACTACACCCTGCACCATCCACTCCATGCACTGTAGCAACTGTGGCTTCAGTTCAGCTGGGTGGTCTGCTTTCCCAGCATAGGAAATGTGGTTCCTTTCCTGAAATACAGGTGTTCTCACTGTCCTGCTCTGCAGCAGCCCTCTTATTTCATGACAGTGTTACATAGCATGTGCACGCCATGGTAGCAGAGAAGGTGCCTTAACCCTTTACATGCTAAATGTCTTTGGTATTGTTTTATGTCCCCTGCTATGCCCTCCTTTTTCCATCCTGTTTAAGTCCTCAAAGTTGTAGCTGCACTGCCATAACAAGCCTGCTTAGAGAAGCCAGCACCCCACTCCTCTTTTGTAAACCCAAGCCATGGCTCTGGGTGTTTTGGTTTTTCAAACCTTCTATTCTTCCCTAGGCTGAGCTGCCACAGCTCAGAGCTCCTGTGGGCACACACATTTGCTGCAACCTTAATCCCCCGTTGCTTTTCTACACATCCTGGAGTCTGAGTTGGCAGCATGATGAGTTGTCTGAAATCATTTGGTGCATTTGCTATTTCATTCTTGCATGGCCACCCAAATCACACAGGGACAGAAATGGGGGAGTGGGTGTTCCTTTCTTCTTAAAGAAGAAAGTTAAATAATTTTCATGCCTCTTGAAACTTTAACAGAACACTCAGGAAGAGTATTAGCACAATACCTGGAGAACAAAAACAGCTCACATCTGAACTTCCCAGAATATGACAAAGGCTGTATTTGGTAGGGGCTTAAAGAGAGGGCATGTCTTTTCTGGCTTGATGAAGGGATGACATTCCTGTGTAGAACACTTCTGTTAATGCTACTGGCATTTTATTGCTACTAACTATCTGTTGGTACACAGGATAGGTAGCTTTTAAAATAATCCTGAATACCTATCTTCAGCTCCAGGGATTTTGCTTGTCCCACACCAGTTTTCAAAGAGGGCTCATATTCTTTCCTACACAGATGCAGCTCCGTGAAGTCAGAGAAAATTTTAAATGCATGTATTAAGCTTTGTAGAGATTGAAGATGGTATGGCATAAGTTGAAAAGGCTGGATCAGTTTTCCACACTTTCACTTTATACATTGTTCCTGGTCTGCTTAAATGCAAGTTAGCTGGTGAGTTACTCGTATTTTATACCAGGGTGAACAAGGACTCCTTAAAATCATAGAAGCCAGTGATGCAGGAGAAATTAGGCCTAATGCTTTTCCTACTCCACCCCCTTCTGCAAGGCAAGTTCAGAAGTGCCAGGCTTCCTGGCATTTATTTCTGCACAGATCTAATCCTGAGTTGGCCTTGGGAGCTGTCACTTACCTCAGGCTGCATTAGATAGGGCTCGAACAGTTCCCAGTTTTGGAAAACTTCCATTCCAACTACTTGGCCCTGTAGCTGTCTCAGGTTTCTATATCAAGGAGTTTAGCTAGTTCCACTTCAAAGTCTCTGTTTATTTATATCTTTTTAATACTGAGCCACAAATAGTGCTGAGCACTGACACTTCCCAAATTGTGCTCTTGGGCACCTGTCAAATGTGTTGCACAAAGAAGATAACAGTTCATATTTACTTAACTCCTTCAGTGCTCAGGACAAACATCTTGCATTTAGACTGGCAAAAGATGGGTAATAGGAAACCTGCAGCAAAGGAAGATGTGAAAAAGAAATAACAGTAACTTGTGTGATGGTGTTTGATGCCCTGATCTGATGCCCTGATCTACAGGACAACTGTGGACAGATACAGATCTTCCTTATGTACCCAAGCTTAAACCCAGCATGGTCATGAGGCTTTTCAGTAACCGAGGGGAGTCCAAAAGAGAGAGGGAGAGGTACTTTGTACAAGGGCATGTAGTGACAGGACAAGGGAGAATAGCTTCAGACTGGAAGAGGGTAAGTTTACATTAGGTATTAGGAAGAAATTCTTTACTGTGAGGGTGGTAAGACGCTGGCACAGGTTGCCCAGAGAAGTTGTGGATGCCCGTCCCTGGAAGTGTTCAAGGCCAGGCTGGATAAAGCAACCTGGTCTAGTAAGAAAGTATCCTTACCCATAGGAGGGGGTTGGAACTAGATGGTTTTAAGGTCCCTTCCCACCCAAACTGTTCTGATTCTATGATTTACTCTCTTGCTTTGTTTCCCACCTGTAGAATGGGAACAGCTCACATCAATTTACCTGACTGAGGGCAGGGGGAGAAAGGATAAATTCAATGAGGAATGCAATGTGTGTTAGGGGGCATACAAATAGTGTGGTAGGACAACTTCTGGCAAAGATACCACATCTCTCCAGGCTGCTTTCTTATAAAACAACTGAGTTCAAGACAATTAGATATATGCTGGTCCTCCCGAGGACACAACAGAGAATCACAGAATGGTTTGGGTTGGAGGGACCTTAAAAACCATCTAGTTCCAGCCCGCCTGCCATGGGCAGGGACACCATCCAATATTATCTAGCTTGTCCCTAGATTTCCCAGTGCCAAGAGCTGGAATGACAGGTGTGTACTCTTTTTTTCCCCCAGATTAGCAAGACCTACTGGAATAGAAGACTGGAAGGAAGAGGAAAAATGACAAATCAGTAAGTATACTTATTCCTTTTCTTCTTGAAGATGCTCAGAAGAAATCTTTATTTATGTAATAAATTGAATTTAGCAAGGCCTGTAGGAGCCCCTGACTTATGCTTGGGGCTTTGAGGAGTGAAACTAGGACTGGATGCTTTATTTAAAAAAACAAAAAAAGGGGGAAGGAACCCAAACAAAATGGAGTGTGCAATGTAACAGCAGCATCTGACCCAGGGCTGCAGTGCTGATCATGGCACCACACTGAAAACAGCTGGTTTTAAATGAATTCTGGTACAGTGTGAGCTTATTCTCACTGAAAGTCTCTCCCATGCTGGGCCAAAACTGCAACAGTGCTGGGGTGTGGGGTGCCTGCCTTCCTGCCTTTTTTTTTTTTTTTTTTCCTGCCACGAGGGAGACTCCAGGGCCTTCAGCCTCTCTGAAAAACAAGGGGCACACGGCAGAGTACTTCAAAATGGCTGGTACTTCTCCACACAGACATACTGCCCTCCGGTGGCTGCCAAGGAGCATCTCTAATGCAGAAACGGAGATCAGGGACTGAGGGAAACAATAAAGAAAAATAACTGTATATTCAATTTAAACCAAAACCCAGTTTGAGTTACAAGGAAGAGGAAAGCAAACACAGTGGGATTAACTGGAAGTGCCTAAGAAGGCAAGAAAAAAGAGCCTGAAGTCAGGTTTTAGGAATGAGACCATAGGTGTCAAATGAAAGCTGTGTGCTTCTGCAAGGACTATCCTGATTCTGTTTTTTTCACTATGACTGTGCTGCTTCTTTTGCATCCTCTGAGGACAGGGCTCATCTCCAGTCTTTGACACACAGCAGACACTTAAACAAAACAACCCCACACTTCCCACCAAAAGTTTCACTGGGGGGTTGCATTAGGCAGGCTCACCACTACATTTTTGTTCATGGACTTGGCTTCAGTCTTGGATCTTAAAGACTGATGTATGCCCAAGCTCCATTTGAGACTAGATGCAATGAAACACTCATTTCCGACTGGAGAGGAGAGGTGAGTGTGACCGGGATCACACAGGAAAATGCCAACACATGGCACCTCCTATAGGACTTCAGACGTTGAGTGACACCAGCATCAAGACAGGTGTCACCCCAGTGTGCCAGGCAGCTGTGCTGTCTCAGGGGTGCACATCAGTGGGACAGCAGGATTTCCTCAGAGCATGCAGCAAGTTGACTGCAGTGAATGAACACATTAGGCAGACAAACGCTTTGCTCACTCAAGTTGCCAGGTCATTGAGTCAGTATCTCATGGAGTAACCAATTATGAGTAGGGTAAATCCTGCCCTCTCCATTTCACATCTTAGGCTATGCTGCACAACGTTAACATCATGAACAAATCTTCACTTTACGCACAGGTGAAAATGTCCAAAGAGATGAGAAATCACTCCATGTAATTTCAAAATTTGCGTGTCTGTGTGTATATGCACACACAAACAGAAATATATATTTGTAGTAAATACATATGAACTTTTACACAATTAAAACCATTTCAGTATATCCGTGATACACTCCTATCACTCACCAGGACAATACACTCTGTTGCACTGCCAGAATCTCTTGCTCAGTTACCTTTTAAATTACAATTCTTGTAAGTTCTGCAGAATTGCTCAGTGGAGGCCAGTCTTTGGCAAGCAGGTATCTGCAGAAAACCAGTGATGATCCTTCAATATGTGAAGGTTCCCCTCCCAGTTTCCTTCAAGTATCAACTCTGCTTTCATAGAAGTAGTTTCTAACAATTTGCTACAACCCTGATAAGCCAAGCAGGAGTTTTCTTTCAGTATATACAAATAATTCACATCCTCTCTACACCATGCACTGCAAAAAGCAAAATAATGTTTGCCAGTGATTCTAGTCTGACTTGGCCCCATAACTATTTTAGTAAAAAGAACGAACACAAACAAGCAAATAGAAAAAGCAACTCTCACATAAACCATAAAAATCAGCAAACAAAGCTCTACTGATTTACATTTCCAAAGGAAATACCTTTTAGTAATAGTTAACTCTGTCTGCAGCTGTTAAGTCAAACATTGCAAATGTGAGAAATGAGGATGGAAAACTAACAAAGAGCAAGAATTACTGACTTGTCCAGCCTGAGACACACACACGCAGACACATACACCCTTGTAAAAACACACTTTTTAAAAATTAGTCTGAATCACCTGTGTGATGTCCTTT
Source organism: Daphoenositta chrysoptera (assembly GCA_013397915.1). Taxonomy (NCBI): domain Eukaryota; kingdom Metazoa; phylum Chordata; class Aves; order Passeriformes; genus Daphoenositta; species Daphoenositta chrysoptera. The sequence goes on from VZRO01003085.1 coordinate 472,248, forward strand.
TTAAATATCAAAGCAGATGAGCTTGAACAGGTCTACTGGAAAAAGCATTACATTAAAAATGTGAAATGTGTAATGCAAAGCCTTAGCTGAAAAGTATTTCCAGAAATTAAATTCTATGTCTCTCAATGACATTGCATTATTCACGAAATCTCGCACAATGTTACATTTACTGACACTGGTCAGCTGTCAAATAAAACCGAGCTTGTTTGAGTAACAGACACAAGTAAAAAGAGAAGAAAAATAAAATCACAGAACTTTGGCTACTATTGAAAAACTGACTCAAAAGAGTAGAAATAAAATTATTTTCAAATGTGGACAAAACATAAAGGTTCAGTCTGTCCTATATATATTTTTACTGACATCAAGCACTGTGATTTTCTTAATGAACTCATTTGAGGGTGTATACTTATTCCTAGAAGTAATGTAATAACAGATTAAAGTTTGCACCCCAATATTTTGATACAAACTATGACTGGATATTTCCAACAGAGTTCCTTTAACACTAAACAGCTATTTTAAGATTTGTAATTAAAGAAATAATCTTTAAACAGTACAAAAACCTAGGTAAACCAAGTCTCAGTCAGTGTAAGAGAGGACCTATTAATAAAGGGAAGGTAAATCCTCCTTTGGAGTAGTTACAGCAATGCACAGAAATTAGACCAGAAACACACACAGTAAGTTACAGGTCTGATTTACTGGAGTTCTTCAGTCATTTCCACCTTAGGGCCATTTCAGGATTGTAGTATGGACCCAGAAAAATAGTCCCTTAAAAGTAAAATACTGGGAGGAGAGAGCAATGTCTGTTTCCACACGCTGAGGATCTGATGTGCTGGAAGGGGCAGCCCTGCCTTCATCAGCTGCTTGCTGCAGTGGTGGATGTGTTCAGAGCCAGGAGCCTGATGTTGAAACATCTCACCACTGACATCCTGTCTCGATCCCTCATGGCTCACTATCTCTAACTCAGGGCAGAATAAACAGGCCTTTGGGGCAATTTCAACAGATGCTGTATGCACAGCAGCCAACACAGAAGTTCAGCCTCACGTCTCTACTGCTCACACACTGCTCTGTGCATGCTGCCTGCTGTGCTTTTCCAATCATTTGCACCTCGTGTTTGCACAACACTTCAAATGTGTGAAGACTTAGAAATTCTAGAGTATGGTTAAAGTTGAGTGCAGTTCCAGGGCTCAAACACCTTACTTAGCTCCTGGAAGATCAGACCCCTCACCTCTCCAGTGTTCCATGCCACATACAGGTTTCTGTGCTCACAAGACCCACTGTGCACATCAAATAAAATAAAAGTAACACTCTGACATCAGCAAGGAGCCAGGCTTTTCACCAAGAGTCCTGTGAAAAATCTCAGTTCAACATGTAACTATTAGATTCTTAGTACACGGCATGTCATGAATTAGTGTTTTCCTTACAAATATATGGCACTAAGTGTAAAAACTTTATGACCTATTCCAAACATTGTACCATATTTCACAGCAAAGCTTGAAAAAGAATCCTCTAACTCCCACTTCTTCTAAATATATAGCTGATGGGAGGCCAGGGTGTCCATGAACGGTCGCACAAGGTTGTCTGTCGAGAAGTAGAAGATCAAGCCAAAGGTGATGGAGATGGGAAGAGCAGGCAGTGCTTTCTTAAAAACAGCCAGTAGTAAAAGTGTTAGGCATAAACCCTGCCAGAGAGAAGAGAATAAAAAACACAATGAGGTAACAGTAAGACAACCAGAAACATATGTGTCACCAACAAGCCAACATACAGATAATATTCTATATGCTCTGTAGAGCATTGAAGGCAGCCTGAGCTACCAGCAGCATGATGTGTATTTGCCCACAGCTTCATGTTTCACACAAGTTGGCCAGGTTTTTCCTCAGCAATCTTGAGCACACCTCTCTGCTGAGAAGTGGTATAAACAGCAAATGCAGAGGTACAGCTGACCCCGAGAGGTTAATGGCTTTACAGATTATTTTACTCTTTGTTCTGTGCCATTATGAATGAAGCACTGATCCAGCAGACAAAAGCACTTAAATCCTGGTGAACTGCACAGACAGGAGTTCCACTGTAGGACTCTAATACACAGCAGGATGTACTTATATTCCCAGTTTACAAGGTCCCTTAGGGTAAGAAAAGAAACAAAAAACAAAACCCAAACAAAATCAAATCCACTGATGTTCCTTTGGCTGGATTGCTTATTACAATGGGTGAGTTCTGGTTTTATCTCGATAGCAGGCCAAGATCTGCTTTTTGCAGCATGTGAGAAAGCTTTTGAATATTCTGGGTAGATACTATGGCTAAGTGCCTTTAGATACTAATTCTTTCTCTCATCAGAGCTCTTTTTAATTCCTCCATGATGACAAAATTTCAAAGACACTGGGCTCCAAAAATATCCACTAGCTAAAGATCAGCAGACAGGATTTTTTAGATTTCACCAGTGTTTCTAGACTGCAAATTTGTTTACAATCCACCTGAGCCTGTAGTTCTGTTCTTACTCTCTCAGGGACCATATATGGCCTACACCTGCTCTTTAAAACACATCTCCCTTTTAAGATGTGCTTACTGCTGGGAAACTGGAGGGACATTTTGGGGAACCAGAAACCACGTAGCAGCAAGATTATGAAACTGCAAAAGGAGACAGAACAAGTTTTAACAGCACCAAAAAAGACACAGAACGGGGCATTTGGCCTCACAAGAGGGATGAGCAAGAACATTTTCCCCAGCAAAGGGACCCTGTGCTGGACTGCAGCATATGGAGCTTGGTGATCCTATGGGTTTCTCTGACCTGTGGGGTTGGAAAGGTACACTGAACAGACTCCAGTGAAAACAGCTCATTTCTAGTTCTCATGCTTTTTGATGCACAATCTTCACAAGTGAAAGTCACTTGCACTGTCCTTGGGATCTAAGTAGGAAAATGGAGACCCAAGAAGGACACAGTAATTGATTTTCTTTACATTCTAAAAATCCTGCTGTTGCCTTTCTGGTTAGTTTCCATGAGGGTGCTGAAGTAAAAGCAAGTGCATAGTAATTATTTTCCACCCAGGTGGAAGCTCAACTGTGTGTTCATTAGACCTGGCAGGACTGACTCCTTTCACAGTTAAGAATATTTTAGTCATCTGCTCTTACTGATAATTTCCATGGATTTAAGTCTCCTTCTTTCTCATTTTTCCCAGTTCAAATAGTAGAATAAGATAGGTCTTCACCCTCTTATCTATCAGCTCCCCTTAGCATAACTGAGTTAACCTTTTGAACTACACTTTTTAATCAGGGTGGAGTTCCTAATATTGACTCTTGTGGCTAAAGCAAACACACCAGCAGTTCCCTGGGGCTGCTTCACCCCCACCATCTCCATGCTTGGTTCTGCTCTGATTAGTTGGAGATCATTCTGCTGCAGTGGCTGTTTAAAGCCTAGAGACAGAGTATTCCTAAATATCTAGCATGTTACCTGGACTGATTTAGCAGTGCTCAGCTGCTGGTACTGCTGGGAACACTTATGTGCTGAACAGGGTGTGACAGAGCTTTCAAAAGCTGCTCACTTACTATGAGAATGGCTACAAAGCAGGCCAGTGTAGTATTCCAGTCTCCACTAGCTGTGGCAGCTGCTTTCCCAACAAGCACGCTGTAAAATATGAAGTCTCCGAGGCCCAGTTTCACACCCCCTGAAAAGAAGTGGAAAAAGAATACAAGTGTTAGTTCTGAGCCTCCTGTTTTGCTTCCTCCTGAACAAATTCTTATCCCCTGGGGAGCAGGTAAAGATTCCTAGTCCTGGCTACCAACCTGGACCCACACATTCCCAAGGAGACTGAGACTTCCAGCCCCTCCTCTAACTGTTTTTGTTCTCCCTCATTCTCTGAGGTGCTTCCCTGGGCTGCTTTACAAATAAACCAGGTGAGGAAGCACTAGGACAGAGAAGCACAGGAGTCAAGGGGAAGAAGGAACTGTTTAAATTGTACACGTAGCCAACAGTTGTCACTGGAACCACAACCCCAGAAGGGATTCTGCAGCAGCCAAGAGGTCATACACAGTCAGACTCAAGATCTTTGTTGCTCAGCGAGCACAACTGTTCAAATTAACTGTGATTAGACCAACCTAGGTAACAGAGTGTTAACCACAGAGTAAAAATGTCAGGCTCTGACTACACTGAAAACAAGGTATAAAGCTTCCCTTACTTTCCTCCTCCTCAAGCTCCTCTAAAGATGCGATGGGGCGGGTTGGAACAGGACTCCTCGTCTCTGACAGCTGGGACTCTGCATGTGAAGGGCTCCTGAGGTGTTCTCTCCCATCCTCAGCTTGATTCCACAAAAACAGGCCAAGAGTGGATTACAAAAAAAAAAGAAACACAAGAGACAGCTATGTTTATAACATATTTTAGCCCATGAAATCCCCACTCCTGTGAAGTTGCCCTGTAATGGGTAAACCCTTTGTCTCTTGGAGGTGTGACCATCAGGAGCAGTTGAAGCAGAGACATTTAGTGGCTTTGAGGGAAAGACGTGTGTTATTGTTTGGAACACTCGGAAGGGTGCAAGTTCACAGCTTCTCTGGCAGCCACCCAGGAGCTCAATGGCTTTAACAAGTGAGCACGTACACAGACCTAACACTGCTCTGCACAGGCCAGAATGACAAGTAAAACCCACCGAAGTTAATATGCATTCCCACAGTATTGTACCTGTGGGGTGGAGGTGCTCAGGTATTCCTTAACTAGTCATATGACAAAAATGGATGACTAAGAGCACTGCCATTTATGAGAGAAGTCCTGAGTGACATTGACATTGGTGCTGACTGTTCACATGCAGAAAGCAGACACATTTCATTGTCCACAAATTTAACCTTTTTTCCCCCTGTTAAAGCACATCTGACAGAGCCTTTGGCAGTACTTTTGCAAGCAGCCAGTCTGTCATACATGCCTCTATCTGACAGTTCCTATTTTTTAGAAGCTCCTACAAACTCTTCAGGTCCCTGTCAGTCTGACAGGTTGCTGCTGCTGCAGGTGCAAGCAGACTGTGATCTGGGACACACAGAGATTCCACAGAGCATTCTGTACCCCTGAGCACGTAGTCTGTGCCTGCTCTGTGCCCAGTTTCACAGCAGGATTGTGTCCCTGCCATTCCTTGGTATGTTGGCTGCTTCATCCTGAAATAAGTAGCATGTTCAGTTATCAAACCTTGGCATGCATTTATTGCTTTAACATTCAAAGGTACTGTCATCTCTGAAGTGCAACAGGACTAGATGGGAAATCCTCCCAAAACCACAAGCAGGATTTTGTTCAACCACCTTAGAACTGCAGTTTAACTTGCATCTCAAGAAGATAAAAGCAAAGGCACCCAAATTACCACAGAACCAGCTACAATGGAAACTTGGATCACAACAGCTGCTGGTGGGTAACTATCTTAACACAAGACTTTACCCAAGGGTGAAGAGCCATACTGCACTTACAGAGAGGTAAAAGTACACCTGCTCCATAGCACTGGTCTGAATGCAACACACTGAAGTTCACCAGCTCATCAGTATTATATTTAGAAGCCTATGTTATAATTTCCAGTGAGGAAAAATATAACCCCCCCACTAGCCCACTTTCAGCTTTGACTTCAGTACCCCAAAGATGTGAGTTGAACATCAGCTTCTGTTTGGTTTGTTGTTTGGTTGGGTTTTTTTAAATAAAAGTGACCTGAATAGTGGAGCTTCCTACACTGTCTGGTCATCTTAGCTTCTGGCCCTAACAGCAGGTTTATGAACATCACAGAATTCTGCAAATAACAACACTGAAAAAAAAAGCAACCATCAGGATTCCGAGGCTTATGTTTACTTTCAGTCTCAAACATATTCATTTTTTCTGTAGGACAGTGCTCTGTATGGAACAGGGACATGGAAACAAACCTGCATCCCATGTCTGCTGACTTGGTCCTCTTGCTGCTGTGTCCGGCTTTGCCATTCCAACTGTCCACATCATAGCAGCTGGAATAAAGAAAGTAATTGGCTCCATAAAACATTGGCCACTGCAGCTCAGAGGAAATAAGTATTTAGCTGTCCCTAAAAAAATAAAAACCCTTGGCCCTGTAAATGCTTTTAAAACACTCAGTTGGTTTCCCTAGGCACTGAGACAGCAAGGTGGGAGAAAGCAAAGGCAGTGCAGCTGTTCAGTTTTTAAGAAAGTCCCAGAGCACAAGTAGCTAAGAGTCAGTATAGTCTTCTCTGTAGATTAAAGAAAGCAAAATTCCAGAACTAGGGTCCTCCTCTCCTTTGTTTTCTTCCTGATTTCTAGCTCTTTTCTTCAAAGAAAACAATTTCTCAGGGAATGATGGTAATACAAAAGGTAACCAGAGGTTAACTAACACAGCTTACTCGTGTTCTCCTAAAGGTACAGCACACAAGCAAGGGATTACAGGAGTTGTCAGAGTGCAGGTTTTCTCTCTGCCTGTTTTGGTTCTATCCTGTCAAAATATTGCCTATTTCTGGTTTTGGTTCCAATAGCAACTGATGTTTGGGGGTTTATTCTTGGGATGGATCCCTAAATTAAAAAGGAATACAAACCATTCCGGAATCAGTGGAAGGGAACTCAAATTGGCCTTTATAGAGGCTAAGCTAGACAAAATAAGCCAAGGCAAACACAGTGCCTGCTTTTCCACAATGAGCTCAGCCAAGGTGATGTTTTTGCATCTAGAGGGAGCCACAGAACGTGGTTTTGCAATGACACTGCCATTCTGCACAAGAACTTTTTGTTCGGTATTTATCATTTGCTGAACTGCATTCTTCTTTAGGGAAACTCTTTTTGTTAACTAAAGCATGTGAGACTTCATCTAGATTGTCTCAGGTCAGTGTAGCAGAACTTCCTGTAAAAGGGAGGGCAGCTGAGGTGAACTGAGACTCTGCTTGGAACACATAAAAGCATTTATGTAACATTAAATGCTTGAAGAAAAAAAACCCAGGTTGTAGGCATCCTCAGCTTAGCACCAAACATTTGGAGATAACCCTTCATCTTCAAAGTGAGGTAATGAAAAGTCACTGAGGTCCATGAAGCACTTGAGTTCAGGTCCCATGAGTATTGAGTCTCCTGCCTGTGGACACCTTTGGATAAGGGGACCAGACACTGTGGTAGTTAAACAACCCAAGAAAGCCAGGGAAGAGACGACCGATTCTGTTTGCAGAGCAGTACTTGAATGAAACCCTTTGCAAAGTGAGGAGCCAAACAATGAACAATAAAGCAAATATATTGTAAGCACTGCCATCTGTACAGTACAGAGGGCAAGAGGGGGCTGCAGGAAGCATGGAGCCCCATCACCTGTTTAAAGTGTGTCTGTAAAGCATACACACAAGGAATAAATGTATTTAGTGAGCATCACCTAATCACAGAACTTGGCAAACACTGCTGCCCACCTCACACAGGGTTTTGTGTGCAGAAAAAAAGAGGCATATTCTGCACTATATTCGTGAAAGTATACATCTGCTTCTGAACATTCTGCTTCACAAGGTAAAAGTGGGCTCCCTTTGGCTAATTAGAGGTAGCAACATTGTAGCTGATAAACAAGGCCTTTTACAAGTGGCCTGTTCCAGAACATAAATGTGCACCATTCTTAAGGCAATAAAGTAGCTCTTTGCTTTGACACAGAAATAGTTTAATAGAGTTTAATCTGGCTAAAAACATTAACATTGTGACCTTACTCACAGGAATATATTAATGCAGGGAAAATGGGCTCATTTCTCTCCTGTGCAGTTTCCACCAGCATCCTCAGTGGCCCCTTGGGACAGAGAACAGCCATCAGATCTGCAGAAAGAAAAGGACCAACCTCATCTTCAACTGTCATGCATGTCTTACATTCTTTATCTTTAATAAGACATTCTCCCCTCAAATTTACATCTATCCATATAAACCAGATGATTTCCTGAATGGCACTTTCCACCACTTTGCATAACTCTAGCTGTTCTAGTCCCTGAAAGTGTTGTTCACTTAAAATACCATCTCCAAGCCTTAATGTAATAATAAGAGTTTTCACTATGCTAATCCTATAAAAAGCCCCTTGAGAATACCACATGAGTTCTTTGAAAGCAGATGGCAGCATTTCACCAAGATGTTAAATTTAATTAGAGGAGAAGTGGGGGTGCTTTGTTCACATTCCACAATCCATCACTGCATACACTGGCTCTGTGTTTCACATGAATGAAGGAAGGTCTTTGGTCCAGTACCTCTTTGCCTACCCTCTCTCCTCCATCAGATCTCCTCCCTCTTGTTCTGCAGGTTCTCTTGAAACTTATAACCCATACCAAAATCCATGATCTCTTGATAACAATAAACAAAACCTGCAAGAATGTCAGGCCTGCTACTGATAAAAATCCAACCACCCCTACCATGCAGTTAGGTGAAGTTCAGTCCTTCTCCGACTTGGTGATCCACTCTGAAAGACCTGGGAGAAGTACACTACCTACACAATCAAGTTAGCAAGAGACAAAACAGGGAGTCAGCTTGCCCATCTGGCTCTTTCTAAAGCTCTTAGCACCACTAAACTTTGGGGTTTTTTTCTGAAGAACATACAGAGTCCTGAGATAGCCTCAGAGTAACCTCTCCAGCAGCCACTTTGAGAGTCACAACCCAGACTTACCATAGATGGAGATTGCACCTAGAATCACCCATGCTGACCACTCGGGTAGATATTTAATGAACACCAATGCCATTAGAGCACTGATCATAATGAGATAAGCTTGCTGGAGCTGCAAGGGACCTTTCCAGTGGATGCAAATCATTCCAACAGCTCCAAAATTCCAGATGACTATGAACAGAGTGGGGTAATCCATGGCCACATTGTACGTCTTCAATACTTCACTGGAATACAACAAGAAAATTTAGCTAAGCAATAAAAGCAAGTGACATGCAAAGCATCCCACTGGCTGTAGTTAAACAAATAAGCCCCCAACTACACCAGGAGGAAGCCGAATAGAGCAACTCTCATCATGAAAGGGGAACCTGCCCTTTGGCCAGTTGCTGCTCCGAGCTCTTTGTTCCTCCTGCCTAAGATGGATGTGCTGTGTTGCAGACCAGCACCACACTGCCTTAGTCCTGAGTGCAACTGCAGTTCCAAGGGTTTGAGCAGGCAGGATTTCAACTCTTAAATGAGCACAGGCCTGTGGCTACATGGCTGTCTACAGCAAAGAAGTCCTGTCAGTGTCATCCCACCAGGTACAATATGCTCACAGTTAAAAATGGAGTCTTGACAAATGTCACCCAAAAGTTAAAGGTTTCCTTTCACCTGAGCTGGGAGCTGAGGGAATGAGCTTGAAACAATGTTGTCTAAGAAAAAAGAAAGACAAATCAGAGAAGCAACTCAGCACATAAAGTTCCTTTCCACGTGCTTTTCAGAGTATAATCCAGGACTTCTCTACCACAAGATTCAGCCTGTTCATTTCATGCTCACAGTATGACTTCCCAGCGATTTTTGTAAAATCAAGCATTGACTATTAAAGACCTTCTCTTCCACTTTTTAAAAAAGAAAGCTGTCTGATTCTAACAACCTTAAATGTCCATTTGGAGAAGGGGAGACATTACTTTTCCTGTTCAAAGTGGGAATTCTCAGCAAAGAGGTCAAGGAGCCCTGAACTGCCAGTTACCTGCAATATTCCCACTTACCCAAGGTATATGTAGGTAAAGAGGAAGAGCAGCATCAAAGAGGACAGGATCAGCCAGCCATGGATGAACTATCAAGGGCAAGAAGAGACAGTGATTGTAGGGGCTGTTACCCCTGCACAGGTCACAGAACTGCAGCCTGACAGTCTCCTTCTGCACTCCTCCTCCAGTGTCCAAAGGCCCTGCCTTCCCTTTGGTCAGTGAGGGAGGAGGGACAGCCAGTTCCTCCCAGTTCTCCCACTTTAATTTTATCTTCTGTCTCTTAGTGTTTTAGTTGGTTTGGGTTTTTTTCAGTCTCTGTCCTAAGCATTTTCATGGGTATCCATACTGGCTGCTGGCTCACACAAGTGAGCACATTCTTTCTGTTTGCTATGAAGGATGAGGGGTTTGCCCAAGGCTGTAAAATAAATCCATCTTTGGGACAAATTTAAAAAGCAGGAATGGCCAGAGCTCAAATGCTGGACTGGTACCACATGTAAGAACTCCCTGGGCACCACAGACTTGAATGTGCCTTTCCCTCCAAGCCTTGGGCTCTTCTACCAGAGTTTCCACAGGCAGAAATAATACCAGTTTCCACAAAGCTTGTCTGAAGTGTCTTAATAGAAGGCATTCACAGTAAATGGTACAACTTAGCCCATAAGTAAAAATGGCAAAACATTTGGATCAGATGCAGAAAACTCAGACTTGACTAAAACAAAGTAGCAGATCTTGTTTTTAATGGCCTGCCATTAGTGACAAAATAATAGCAAGGCCTATTCAGAGCCACAGCTCCACCACCACTGACAAAGGCTTCTGCAGAGTCATTCCTACTGTGCCCAAGCTGAGGGCGAGCCAGTGCAGTGCCCGTGTTTCTCACTGGCATGCAAGGCCCATCTGATCCCAGGCTCGCAGCACAGAGGTGGAAAAGGCTCTGGCATGAATGCTTTACCTTGTAGCAGCGATATTTATAGAGCAGCACGAGGAACACGGTCATGACAATGATGACACTGATCATTATGATGGTGTTCAACACCGAGTTCAAGAGACGCTGGCCCACAGATGGGGTGTCCTCACTGAAAGGGGTGTAGATCCTGCAGGATAAAGCAAAAGCCATAGAAAGTATATATATTCTCTTCTAACCATCTGTCCCAGATAAAACCAGACCTCTCTGTGTGTGGGAAAGAAAGGGAGGTAGGACTGCCAAGGACAGCAAACATGAGATGTAGCCTGTGAAGGGGGCTGGGCTCAAGTTAATTATCAACTAAAGATTAGTGGTCACTATCAAAAGCACATTCCGACAGAGCAGCTGTGGCTGGCAGAGCTCTAAGCAAAAAGACCTAAAGTATAAACGACTTTATTTTAGTAAGTGCTCTGCCGGCCACGAATTTTTATTGCATGCTCTGGAACTTCTCCATATTAATTATAAGGATACTTCCCAGGTGCTGTTCTGAAATGGGGGACACCCTTTCTTTCCACACTTGGTAGGAGAGTCTTGGACTCTTTTATCCCTTCTGTCCACCCTAAACCCCTCCCCCCATTTTGATTCATTTGATTCAGTTCAAGGGACCACGGTCCCCCTTTTTCCACCCCATGTATGAAGCACAGTTAGAGCCCCAGGAGCCAGGCACTGTCAGCAAGAGCTGGATGAATTACGTATCCACACCATGAGTCTTCAGGAACCAGAAATATCACCAGGAAATGAGACACTCATCCAAATGAACATGCTATTCCCTGATTGCTGCCAGCTAGTGAGTGAACAGCCTAGGAGTTCAGCCTGGGCCTTTTATGCTGTAGAATTAAGCAGCTTCATTATTATGCTGCCCACAGGCCTCATTTAGGGCACCCTAAATGACAGTGCTAATGCATCGGTGTAATGCAGGTGTGGGAAAAACTTACACAGGTGAACGTAGCATACTTCAGTAAGCTCTCTGCGTGTTTCTACAGCCACCTTTACCTGTGTAAAGGTTCTCCCAGCCTGCCAAGGAAGAACTCTGCATGCACAGAGCGTGTGTGGAGCAGGGGGTCCCACATACTCAGCCTGTTTGCAGACCCCACTTACAGCTGCCCGTTTTTCTCCGTATAGAAGCGCACTGACTTTATGGTGGCGACGACAACAATCATACAAAGGGTGACAGGCACAAAGAGCATGATTACATGCTTTGCTCCATATTTCAGAGTCAGTTCCTCCTCTTCATTTTCCAGGGCGCTTTCTCTCACTGGAACACCCGAGCCAGACATTTCTCCACCAGCGATATTGTTTGGGCCACGGCTGCTGCCTGCTCGCCTCTTCTGAAAAGAAATATTAGCAAATATGTAAGATGCTTCTTTTCTTTGTGTTCAAAGCTTGATTCCATCATATCTCACAGGGCTGCTGTAGGCCACCACAGCATAGCAGCTGAGTCCTAATAGAAAGGTACCAACTGAACAATACAATTAGAAGTTCCATTGCAAACAGGTTGCAATAGAGTTTTTAAACCAATACCATGAGTATCTAAAGACCTCTTCAAATGCAAATCTACAGATGGACACATGAACTTGAAGGGCAAGATGCCCAGAACTAGATAGAAAAAAGGTCATCTGAGGTGACATAAGCTTGACATGTTCCTCCTCTCCCAACAATGCTGTGCTTGCTTTATCGTGCTGTTTTGCTGGCAGCTGGACTAGATTCTGTTCTAACATTAGCTGCATCTGACCAGAGCAGACAAAGGGTATCTGGCAAAACAAGAAGGCTAAAAAGGATATCCTGCAACAGTCATATGTGCATCAGGTCCTGATTAAAAGCCTGTATCTTTACCAAAAGGAAGGAAAAGGGAGGAGTGTATATGGAGATAAAAATGGGGAAAAAGTCAGAGTGGAGGAAATGGCAACAGGCAGTGCTGCTGCTGGCTGAGAATGACACCAGGGAAACAACACTGACCAAAGCCAATCCTAGAACCCAGTCTGGTAGGAGGGATTGAGGGGTAGCAGGACTACTTCTGTAGTCACCCCATGTCCTCATTCCCCATGAGGGACACACACCTACCCTATGTGCCTGTGCTTCCCCTGCTTCTGAGGCTTGCAGGCCATCCTGGTAGGAGGGTACTGGAGGGCTCTCTGCAGACATCAGGGATGTTCTCTCATTGCAGGGCTCCTCCTCACTGTCCGAATTGTTCATGAACGTGATCATCGCTGCTTTCTGAGGGAGCACTCAGGAGGGCACAGCTAAGCAGTACTCAAGGCTGTGGGGACAAGCAGAGCAGAGGGGAAGAAAACAGTGAACACCACACTGCAAATAACTGCAAGTCTGAAGAGGATTCAGCAGGGAGGCTCCAGCATGCCATATAGCTCCATCTTCTCCCAACAGCAAATTTATCCTGTCCTCACCCAGGCATGACAATCCGTTCAGTTGAAGTCACTGAGACTGCTGCAGGCAGGGAGATCAGCAAAATGCAGCACTGAAGAAACTTTTTATTTGCCACAGCTTTCACACTTGCTGCCTCTATTTCCCCTCTCCCATCAGTACACCTTACCTTCCACAAAGGAGGTTTCTCAGCACTCAGGGTTTGTTTGGCAGGGGCCAAACACAGTTTCACCTCACACACAGGCTGCCTGTCAGAAAGCTGAGAGAGCTCAGCTCTTACACAACACTCCCGCAAGCATCAGCAAGGAGCAGAAGTTTCTAAGTAACCTGGAGCCTCAGCTTTACATAAGCCACTAATCAAGAGCTATATGCTGTCTTATGACTCTTTTTAAACCAAATTAATTTTATTAGCAGTGCTTCTCTTTGCCCATGGACAAAGAGAGGTTTGCATAGCAAGGGAAAGACCTGTCTCCTTAGGACAGCGTGTTGTGGGTTTTTCCTTATGTTGTCTTGTGATTAAAAGCAAAACTACTTGGATGGGCAAAAACATGGAGAATAAATGTGGGGGCTAGAAATGCTTGGCCTCTTTTCACCTATTGCTATGCAGAAAAGCAGGCAAAGCAGTGATAAGAGTGCAGAAAGGAAAGGAACAGCTCTTCTTTCTAGACACCAGGGGGAGAAGGTACACTGCCCTGAACACTGCAGAACAGCCTTAAAATCGGAATTTCAGGAAGTTTTAAATGCAACTGATAGGAAAATTCTTTTTACCATTAATTAAGTCAGCTTAACAAAACAAGTAATTAATCACTCTCTGATACTCAGCCACTTGTCCACAAGCAAAACTGTACCTCTAATGCATTGTAAGCAGTTAGATGTTCCGGAACACCTCTCTTCTACAGCTACCCAAGCTCCTGTGTCTCGGGAAATAGAAGAGGAAGCTGAAGAAGCCACGTGATTTGGACACAGTCACTTAAATCTGAATCATACATTCACAGCCCAACCAGCACACCCTACTGTCTTGACACGTCAGAGCGGATACTTTGAAGATCTGTGAGATATTCTTGCTCTGCACTAAAGAAACTGAAATTCACTTTGGAGGAAGGAAAAGAGGGAGGAGTGGGAGATCCCCCTTTCTTTCACAGCCTCCTCAGCACATCTGTACCTTCAAGAAATTTTAGAACATGAATTCAATCCACCGAAGCGAAACATTTTTCAGACATCTGCTCTTCCCCTGGCTTCTCATGCTTTTTCATATCATTTCGTTCCTCCTTTGGTGATAAAAGTGGTAAAGTTATGGGAAACAAAAGCAGGGCTAACCCTCACACTAGGCCTGACAGCTTCATAGTAATCCCATGTTCTTACCGAGTGAGCTGCTTAACACTTGTGTGCTTATTTCTTACAGAGACCAAAATCTCCTCTCTGGATGCTTAACACACTCCTTTGACTGAGCACATGAGGGCTTACAATTTACAGCTGGGTTACTAGACTCTGGTCCAGTTACAGGATTTAGGTCTTTAAAGAAGTCGGGTATATAAAGTCATTCAATCATGACATACTTCTGGATGAGGAGCAGGGTAAGTTATGCATGCCACAGGATCTGTGACCTATGGAATTTAAATAACTCTCAAAACCTTCTGCTCATGTCAGAGACCAGGGAGAAGATAAATAAAGATTTACTCACTGAAGGTTTGGGACCAATATTTAGGTTTTAACAACCCAATGAGTCCATTGTCCAATGAAAATACTGAAGAACTTTTTCTCAAATCATTTAAGAAATCATTTTTGCTACAAAAAGAGAGCAACTCTGCAGAGGATTTAAAAGGGGCAGCCAAGTACCCTACTTTCAAGACCCTACACGCCCACTGCAGGAGTTAAACCAATAGCAAAACCACAGTTCCAATTACTAACCTTCACAATTACATGGGAAGAAATAAACTCATGTTGAAATACAGCCAATTTTAAGGACATTTCCTCCTATGCTCCCCCAGCAAGGATATGGACATGCAAAGGTGCCATGATATTTCTGATCAGCAAGCAGATTCAGACCTGAACACAGCTTCACTGTCCCTTGTTTACACAGCTGTGGTTTCAGTGAGGGTTGACACAAACACACCTCAATGAATCCAAGACTTTACAGGAGCTCCTGTGGCAGACACCGAAGTCACAGCTGCCTTAGATTGATCTGAACTGTCCCACCACCCTCCAACTCTCTGGTGCCAACACCAGGTGCTCATCAGGCTGTGTAGTGCTTTTGAAAAGAGAGTGAGGCAGCTGTTTCCCTTCGCTGTCACAGAGCCAGGTCCCAGCAGGGCTGGCCCCGAGAGTGGCTCTGGGAGCAGCCCCAGTGGCAGTGCCCACAGCAGGAATACAGAGCGCTGTGCATCCCCGTTCCAGTAGGGCTGAGCCTTAAGGTGACAAGCTCGCTCCCAGACAAGCAGCCCATCCTCGCCTCAGGTCTGCAAAACCCTTGGCAGTGTGGCTTTGTGGCCTTTTCTAAGCAGGGGCCTTGGACATATGGTTTACAGAGGCAGGAACACTGTCTCTCCCCCTCTGCCCCACCACAGACCCAGCAGGATTTTGTCTAATGCCACTACTTATTCATCAGAGGTGCACTTTGAACTGGCACCAAGGCTGTGCTGGCTGCCAGAGAGAGCCGTGGTTTTAGCAGTCTGTCCTCCAGGGGAGGAAGGACCAGCCTGGTCACTCTCACACACGTACCCAGCATGACAGCACCCTTGGGGCTGAGCAGAGGGAAAGAACAGAAAGCCTGGGACTTGCCTGACAAACAAAAACGGAGCCACAGAGCACCAAGCAGCTCAGGCAGGGGTGTTACAAAGCCACTCTGTTTTCTGGTCTCATTTCACTACTTCAACTAAGGAAAAGAGCCCTGTGGATATGATTTCTGCCTGCTGAAAGGATGCTGCATACACCATAATGGAAAGCAAGGGAGCCTTCTTTCCTACTCATGCACATGACAGCAAATACGTCTGTGCATATTGACTGTTTTTCTAGGCTGAGCTGAAAAATCAGGGAAGGACAGCTCAGGAATGGAAAACATGGAGCACTGAGACAAATGTAAGCTGTATCTGTATTCACAGAAAGCTTTAGAGCATGGTCTACCAAATACAATAAATGAAGTCCCAGTCCATCATCAAACTGAAGCACTAAGTTGTATCAAGGCCAGTTCTCCTCTCTGCCTCTCAAACCATCAGGTCCCATTCAAAAGATCATACAATGCTTAAAAGCAAAATGACCCAACTCTCAAAACTGTATGGCAAAAGTGAAAGGGGACAAAAACTAGGTCAGCAGTAAGTGCTTGTTAGAGGAGCTGAGGTGGGAATACAATTACTCCTACTTTACAGCAGTCTTGTGAGTCCTGAAGGGAAGCAGGAGTCACCGATTCTCTTTCCATGTGTCCTTCATGCAAGAGACCTCCTTCCTCAGCTGTCATAAACCAGCTTTATGGATTTTGATTAAACTGGGCTAGTTCACTAACATTAAGATCTAGCCTCGGTTTGCCTTTTATTTTCATGCTGCAAACAATCTAAATCCTTTGCTTTGCATTTCATCCATCACAAATAATACCACTACAATGTACAGCACAGAACAGCTGCTACAGCCTGGCAGAATACTTAATTATCCACTCGAGATTTAAAAATCCTCCTTATACATATTGTTCTCTTTGATGGCAATTAGATGAAGAATATTGTATTTTCTTTGCTATGTTTAGATCAAGAGAAAGCTTTGGATTGATACTGACAGCCTGATGTTCTCCTAAGTTTTGGCTGTAGCAACCACTGCTGTTGGTAAATATGAAGAGAAGGAAATAAACTTTCAAGAAATCCTAAGTGGTGGAGCCAAAATTAGGAGGAAATATTTCTAGGTTCTTGCCAATACATAAAGTCAGAATGGGCATGCTGCTAAAATGCCAGGGGACTTGGAACACACCATCTCAGTGCGCAAATACCACTCACTTTCAGCCCCAGAACACAAAAATAACAAAACGCAAGATGCTATGGGAAGCTGTAAAGATTTGTAGCTTTCTTTCTCCATTCTGGCTGAACTAGCACTGCTTTCTCTTGTCCCAGAAGAAAGGAACAACACATAGCCCCAAAGGGCGTTTCTGCTGGCATAGGTGAAATCAGACCTTCCCCGAGAGGGTCAGAAGGATTATTTAGCCAGCACTGAGCCCAAATACTCATTCAGCCAACTGCTTGTCACTGCATAAAGACACCACAGCCCTGCAGAACTACTCAACACAAGTAAAACCTCAAAGCCCGGCTCACACTTCACATGCAGGAGCAGCAACTCGCGGTGGTCCCAGTACTGCTGAGGACATGGGAGCCCGCAGGGGCTGGAGGTGACACTTCGGGGACACCCAAGGACACCTGTGTTGGGGCTGAGTTCCCGTGTCCTACCCGAGTGGCTGCTTTCCCCTGGGCCCCCGAGGGGACGCAGGCACACAGCGGGGCTGGGACCGCTTCCCTGTTCATCCAAGTGCATGGCCAGCCTGGCCGGAGACACAGACAACAAACACCCACATTAAAGAAAAGGGAAAAAAACCCCGAGACAAGTCCCACCCTGCCAGGCAGAGATTTTGCAGGAGGCCAGAGGAGACCCTGCTCCCATGCAGATGTTCCTGCTCCCCAGCTGCCCTTCTGAACGCTTAAAAATCTGTCTGCCTCTCAAGGTGCGCCGGCGGCGCTTCCAAACGAGAGCCGGGATGGCAGGCAGGAACGCCGCCACCGCCCAGGAGAAATATGGGTACAGGTACTTTTACACACGTACATACGCAAACACACATGGAAGTATGTATTTATACCAATATAATACGCACCTATATAACAACATACTTATGTACGTGTATACACACACAGAGATACAGGAACGCGGCGACCCCGAGACCCCGCGCGAACGCCAGCGTCTGGCCCGTCCCGCCCCAGCCATAGCCCACAGCATCCCGCCGGCAGAGGATCCCGATCCCGCATGCCCATGCCCATGCCCATCCCCATGCCCATCCCCATCCCCATGCCCCTGCCCCGGCGGGTCCCGCGCCCCGGCCCGGCCCCGCTGTTTACCTGCTCCCGGCACCGCGCGCACCCTCCGCCGCTCCCATTGGCTCCCGCCCCAGCGCCGGCCGGCGGGGACGGCCGCGTCCGCCCATTCGCTGCTGCAGCTGTCGCTCAGCAGGCGTCTCCGCCCACGGGTCACTCTCCTCCAATAGAAGAGAAGAACGGGAGGCGGGTCGGCCAATAGGAAGGCGGCTGTCCCCGCGCTCCCGCTGCCCGGTCGCGGCCCGTGAGGCGGCGGCGCCGCCATAGTTGGGCGGGTGCGGGTGTCGTCTGGAGCTCGGGTCACGCGGAGCCCTGGAATGGCTGCAGTTGGAAAGGGCCTTAAAGGTCATCCGGTTGCAAGCCCCTGCATGCGCAGGGACACCTTCCACTAGACCAGGTTGCTCGAAGTCCCGTCCAGCACGTCCTTGAACACTTCCATGTATGGGGTATCTACAGCTTCTCTGGGCAACCTGTGCCCTTGCCTTACCACCCTCACAGTACAGAACTTCCCCTTATATCTAATATCTAATCGAAACCTGGATCCATTTCCCCTTGTCCTGTCACTAAATGCTGTTGTAAAAAGTCCATTTCTGTCTTTCTTGTAGACTCCTTTGAGGTATTGGAATGCTTAAATGCTTATCAACTTCTCGCTTCAGTAAGTGAAAACTTATGCAAGCATGCTGATCCTGATGGAAATAAAAGGGATAATAACAAGAGAGAAGTGTGGAGGAGTAAGTAGAGAAACCAGAGGAAACCGCCAAAGAATAGTTCTGCTGGAATTGTGTCCGACCCCTGCTCAGTTTATCAATCAGAGGAGTGAATAAGGAAAATTACAATTTCACCCTATTTGCAATGGGTGTGGGGAGTTTTTATTTTCAGAGTGTGTTTTTGTTCAAAATTTTTTTTTCAAAAAAAGCATGACAGTAAGCAAGATAATCCTGTAGACAGATGAAATTGCCCTTCAGTCAGCACACAAACCGCTCCTGCCTCTGTTCCCATTGCTTTATCAAGCAGCAGTCAAGTCAAATGATGATCCTGGCAGCTCTGTAGCACTTGCTCATCATCTGTGGGGACAGACACGAACTGGAGTCATGGCAATTTCCCTCTACTGCTGTTGTCATTTCAGGAAGAACCTCATTTCAGCAAGGCACAGACACAGGGAGTATTTACAGCAGAGATTCACACTCCTCTTTGCTCCATGCTACCCACGATGATCTTGTATACAAAGGCAATGAAGGGTAAGATGGACATGAAGGAGACACAAGTTACAATATGTGAACTGCCACGCTATAAATCATTGGACAAAATGGAATCTTGCAGATTCCAAATCTTAAGTTGGCCATCACATTCTTCTCCCCACATTTCCTCCACAACATCAGTGACAAGTGATGCACCTCCCCTGTACCCATAATCCTTATTTTGAGCCACTCTGCGCACAGAACTAAGTTACATGGAAAGTTCTTCAGAGCCCCGGAGAGCTGCCTATCCCAGCATGGCCAGCTGGCCTTTGCCAAGGTAAAGTAAATCTGGAAAAATTGGTAAACTGTGCTTGGCTGTGTTCTTCACTAGCCAAGAGCTCTTTACTATCAGAGCTCTTTCTAACAGGTTTCTCTCAAAGGCTGTGTCTACCTCTGGCCTTTGTGCTGAGCTGTTGAGTTCCTTTTCACTGGACACTTGATCCAGCTGGAGATTTTTTTAATGGGAATTTTTCTGATGAATTGAATCCATCACACATTTTATGCTGAGCTGCTTTTTTAAGTTCAACATTAGGAGAAGGAACCACTTTGGCTGCACTCAGGTTTTCCACAACTGACAATCATTTTACACCCTTTTACTTTTACATGGAGCATAGATATATGACACAAATTTGGGATAATGGAAAAAATATTTATCTGTTTTAAAACATTGTATAACTTCAAAGCCAAAGCATTGACAGTCTGAACTGTGCTGCGCTTCGCCTCGCTGGCAGCTGTCAGTCCAGCTGAGCCTGCCACAGATCTGTGCAGCAGATAGGGAAACTGTTCTTAGACTTCTTCTTCAAGGGATGGAAACTGGTTTTACAAGCCCAGTTGCCCTTTATTTGCAGCTTTAGAAGCTGAACTTGCAGCTTTTTGCATCTGTCAAAAGTGCTGCTCTTCTGTATGAAGGGCTCACAGGTGTCTACTCTGGACTAAAATTTAGAGACAAATTCTTTGCTTCTTTCCACATTCTCACTAGATCCTCCCTTTTTTCCTGTCACCCTAATGGACAAATGCAAAGAGGTGCAGGTCTTGTGCATCCTAACAAAGGGTTTTAGGAAAATATTGCATGTACTTCAACCTTCACGGAAGCACATGAACATGAATATGTGAAACCCAGCTGTCTTTCTGAGAATGCATATCCTGCCTGCCTCCTTTGTAGCTTTCAGAGGCAAAAATCTATCTTAGCTCAGTGTTTCTCTTCTGTACCCTAAAGTGAGTAATAGGGAGACAAGTAGTTTTGGTCTCTCCATCCATGAGTGTTACTTCCATGCAGCTTCCAGTCAGAATGTCTTTTCACATGTTTTTTCCTAGCAGCATCACATGAGAAGCATCTGACCTGAGAGCAAGTTAACGGGCTCTCTGAGCAAAGCCTTGCTCTGTATCATATGGACATCAAAATATTTCTGCTTTTTTTCTTTTTTCTTTTTATTTTAACAGATCTGTAGTGTCATTTCCTTAAAGGATCTCTCACAGATAATGTAGAGCGTACTCATTCCCAGGGAATTCACATGCCCAGCTGCATCACAGCTTCTTGACTTGTGAGGTCAGTGTCTCTTGCCAGGCTGGTGGTTGTTCTGAAGTACATGGGGACATTCTCTGGGATTGCCCTAATGTGTCCCATTTTGGTAGTGAGGTGTTTATGGCAGGAAATTTCAGAGAGGTTTTGGTCGTAAACTGTTGCAGTTCTCCAAATGTATCCAAGGAATTGTGACTGTTTTATTTCAGGAGATGTAAATAATATCCGGAAATAGGACTGGTGACACAAATCCAAACAGAGATGCTCCTTTGGCTTTTGAATGGAAACAGACATGACACCATCTGTCAAAATAACATTAAAACCTCTTGTGCTTGCACAGAAGGTATGAATAGGGTCAGGCCCAGCACATGGGATTTTGTTCTGGAATAGACAGTACTTTCCAGGAGTCTTGCTCAGTTTATTCCACTCTAGATCTGCAGTCCCTCAAGGAAAGGTCATTACTGAATACCAAAGCAATAATTTTTCTCATAACTGAAGGAGATCTCATTCATGAGAGGACTTAGCGAGCAGCCAGGACTCATGACAGAGTGCCACCTGTGGGCTGGAATCGTGCATTGGTGTCACACTTCTGTGTGGTGTGGTGGTTTACCAGGTTCGAAGGTAGTGGGGTATCTCAACTGATTGTTCACAGTCAGTTACAGATTGAGCTCCTCGTTCTCTCTTTCCCTTTCTCTGCTTAGCTATAGCAGAGGCAAAAGAGTGAACAATTTTTGTGGTGCTGGCACCTAACCAGCGCCAAACCGCCACACTGGATTTTTAAAGAGTGCTCCCACATTGGTGTATCCCTGATGCCTCAGATGTAACCAGACAGTTCAGATTTAAGCTCCAGTACTGAAGAGTGTGGTATATCCTTGTGTCTAAAACAGAGCTAAGTACAGATCCAAAGTCTCCTAGACTGTAGGTAATGGATCTGACCCTTGGAAGCTCAACTTCATGCTAAGGGAATACTCATAAGTTGTGTTGTGAATGTTCACTCAATACAAATCCCCCATGCACAGACCTGAGATCATCTCGTGGTCCATTCCTTCCAGGTCTACAGCATCACAGAAGCTGTGTAGATAGCTTCTTTTAAAGGATATAGAATTGAGGTAAATATGAAATTCTCTCAAAACAGACAAGGCCCAAGTGGTGGGTTGGGAATGGGGATTAAATCCAGTGAAGTGTGCAGTCACAAAGCAGTCAGTGATGCATCCAAGTCAATGGAATGTTACTGAAGTCTTACTTGTAAGCACATGTCCTTGCAGGCCCATCAAGCAGGAGCAGGATTGCCCCAGTGAGAGTGCCCAGGGCCTGCCTGGGAGCAGAGCCCCTGCTGCCATGGTGCCCTCTGGACCACTGTCTGTCTCAGACAGCTTCTACCACCTCCTTAAGTTTTGTACAGTCTTGCTAAAGGATGAAATTTCCCTTTAGGACACAAATGCACCAGTCTGACAAGCAGCATTATGCCTTTAAGGTTGTTGGTATCTCTTTGGCTTTTCAGATATTGGGACAAATCCTTCAGGCAATCCCAGGCTCCAAGCAATCAGCAGACCTCCTCATGTGACGTGGAAAACTCTGAGTGAACACTGGTCTGCTCTGTTTGAAGTCAATGAGTTCAACTGAAATGAGGTCTGTCCTGGGAAAAAGTAAAGTAAATGTCTAACATCTTTTAAAAATGCACGTGAAAATAAAAAAACTAAAAAGAGAATAAAAGTTCCTCATGAGGTTCCCCATAACTACTCAGATGAACTGTATAATTGACTTGGGTCTGTTGGTGGCCATGGCAAGGGGGACATGGGTAAGGAATGTGAATTATACCATCATATTCAAATAAATCCTTCCCAGTTTCATTGGAAGGAGATTCCCCCTACACAAGCTGTGAAGGAGCGTCTCGCTGTGCCCACTAGGGGACAGAGCTCTGCTGCGCACATCCCTCTCCCCGGCAGCGGGATGAGCTCTGACTTGTGCGGCCCCAGCCCCGGGACTCTCTGGGATAAGCCTTATAGGGAATTTTTAGAGTAATCAAATCCCTGCGAAATACATTCTCTGCTCATTTAGCCCTCTCTGGAGAATGTATCTGTGAAAGGACTGGTACTGCGAAACTCCTGACACTAGCAGAACGACTGACGTGAGGCCACGTTATTTGCTGGATTCCACCCTGCTGGTCAGGACTCAGATTGAGTCCAGCTTGTCTCTGCTGGTGCAGTTGTATCATGAGCAGTGTTCCCACTGCTAGAGCTACAACTGTAGCAGCAATGGCAAGAAAACGGAGGAAATATAGGCAAAATTTTATTTTTCACTTCCTTAAGGGGCAAGGAGAAAAGTGTTTTATTTTGATTTTTGTTTAAAAAAGGTGCAAGGTTAGTTGCTTCCTGTTTCTTATTTTCCCTCATGTACTCATGTTAAGCAGCAGTTTTACAGAGTCCATTGTCATAGCTCTGCAAGTTTTTCTGCACAGAAGCACTTAGAATAGTTTATCTTAGTAACTTTTAAAGTAAATTAAATGAGTTTGTTTTAAACTCCTTACGCTTCAGCAGGAGTGGCAATTCCTAAAATAGCTTTTACTGGCATCTAGTTTATTTAACTTTGCATTAGCACCATTTAATCAAGCCTTAAATTAGGTTTTGAATGAACTTAGTTAAACTGGTTCAAGCTAGTTGGATTCTCACTCATTCAGTAACTGAAGAGTTTATTACATATTAAAATAAATTAAATAAGAGAGTTTATACAGGGATTTTCTACTGATCAAATAAAACAGGTTAAAGGCAAATCTAGGGGTAAACCACAGTTAAACTGTGACTTTTCAAAACCTCGAGGCTTTTTTTTTCTTCTTGTACAATGAAACTGTAAGTTGAAGAAAAAAACCCAAAGTATTTCTTTTATATATCAAAGTCATTCAGGCATAAATCTCAGATTAGGAAATAACAGTAAGTAGTACCTCCTCATCTTCTTCTTTATAACTTCCCTCCTCTTTTCCACAGCTGACAAGCATCTGTTGCTTGAAGAACTTCAGAAGTTAATTATTTTAAAATTCCGCAAGGTATTGTACTTTGCTGGTGAATAATACTTCTCATCTGTAACTTTTTGTAAGCACAGTTAAGCACACCTTTATTGCCATTCCATTGCCATATTTAATCCAAATCACCTTGGTGTTTCCATACACCTCACAGATGTTTCCACATAACAATAGTATGTGTTTCCAGGGCAACAAAACTTTGCAGGCAGTATGGGAGACACTCATCCTTGGTCAAGAACTGTCTTAATGAAACACAGTCATGCTCTCACAGCCAGAGTTGATTGTTGCAGGTGGATAAACTCTATTATTTGTTCCTGCCTGTATTTGTCTCCTAAAGTCTGTGTAGAGCCTGAAGATCATTATACGTGTATATATATGTACAGCTGCTATTTACCGGCTCACAAAATGACATATAATAGTCAAGGAGAGAGAAATGAAAGAACATCACAGAGATCTGACATTGTCAAGGTGAAGTTAGCCCGTCCAAAAGTCATTATTCAATAGAGAATTACAGAGGAGAGGACATTGCAAATAAATAAAAATAGCAAGATTCATTTGAATGCAAGCTACAGGTTTTCCAAAATGTCTGTGGTATCTGTGGAGGTGTATTGGTTTTTTCCTAAATCCACAAGAGGAACTGGATATTTGCACAAATAGAAACAGTGTGGGCCTAATATATGGAAGCTGGGAAAACAGCAGAAAAGAGAATGCATTGTGGTAGAGCCAAAGTGAGCACCTGAGCAAAGGTGGCACCAGAATTTGGATTGGTGCTCAGTGATGCAGTCTGAATTCCCTGACATTTCCAACTGCAAAGTGGCCATGAGAAAATCTAGAGCCGTATCAGGCAATCAGCTTGGTTCAGACAGGAGCTTTTCCATGCTTGAAATCCTTGCTAAAAGAATGCCACCACTCTGTGGACACGTTGCCTGACAGTCACCAAGCAGCTCAACTCCAGCATCTGTGCTGTCACTGAAGGCAGCGTAAAACTCAGCAAGACAGAGGGTGGGTGTAGTCCTGTCAGGGGAGCTGCAATATCCCCATCCAAAAGAAAAAATTACAGTTCTTCATGGCATGTAGGGAAGATGCAATTTCCTCATCTAACCTATGAAGTCAGATGAGTTTACTCATAAATGTCAGGAAATAGCAAATGCAACTCCATAGATACCTCCCTGCTATTTGTGGACACCTTGTATTCCAATGTGAATACAAAAACTGTGATGAGTAGAATCCACATCAGATATATTACTTAAAAATAAGATGCCTTCATTATAATTTAGAAAAGGAAACAAATCGCAGTGACTTTCTGTATGAGCTAGAGTAGCATTTAAGAGACCAACATTTCCCGTGTACCCATCTCAAATGCTGAATCTGAGACACCTTGGACCTTGTTTTAATATGTGCTGAACAGAGAATACTCCACACTTGTGCAAGTCATGAGGTTCATGAAGGTCGTGAGGTTCATCAAAGTCATGGCTTTCATTAAGGAAACAAGACTTGGTTTCCTTTTAGACATGCAGGGAATCAAGCCACCAAAAATCAGTTTCTAAAATGTTGGTTTTGACCTTTCCCTGCCTTGGTTTTCCCATCTGCATGGGAAAGATGATAATCACCCCTGAGTGAGAAGTGCCTCGAGGCAGCCCCTCTAGGGAGAGAGGGGGTAGCAAAGTGCTATTCTGTTCATGGAGATGAGCAATGCCCACTGTACTGCACACAATGCCAGCACTTAGATCATTTCTCACCCACCTCTGCTTTCTTCCCTAATCTGCATTTCTGTCTCCTGTGTCTTTCTCAGAGCTTTTCACACTCCTGTTTATTGCAACATGTATACAGGAGGTTACATAACAACATGAGGTTCATTTAATTCTTCCACCCAGCGCAGCTATATTAGAAACCCGTTAAAGCATTTCACCTCTAAAAGTAATTTCTTGTCTCAGACAGCCACTGTCACACTTCTTATAAACTCAACGCCTACTCTGCTTATTCAGGGAAGATTCCTTGTGCGTGCTGAATGAAGTCTAGCCCTCAGATCCTGAGCTGCAGTTAAAACAGCCAGTGCCACAGCAGATGCACTTGGCAGGTGATGACAGAGGAGTGCTCCTATACCTTGAAAAGATGAACTTGTTCCCACTCTGTCTGAGCACAGAACCTCTGTTTGACTCTACTCCCAGTGCTGAGCTAATGTGTCTGATGGCTTCTGAAGAGGTACCTTGTGCACACTAAGGGAATCAGCACTTCTGAGAGCCTTTAGCCACCAGAACCAGCGTAGCTTTGCTGCAGAAAGGAAGTAAAAGTGGGAGATTTGAGCACAAAGGAGAGAAGAACTTCTGGCTTAGGCACTGATTTAGAATACTCATAGTCCAGGCTGGCTTCCCAATTCCTGCACAGACTTACTAAATATTCATAGAGATGAGAACCTTTCTGATGCCTGACTTAGGGAGTAAACTCTTGGGCAGAGAGAGTCCTGTATGTGATATACATGTGCTTTTCACTTATGTTTATGAGGTTCTGACACATAGGGTAATTTGAATAAATTTTGAGTCGGGTAGCTGAGCCAAATAAATCAGAGTTGGACTGAAATTGGTTTGAACTGATCCATAGTAGAGATATATGGGTTTTATTTGCATTCACAAGAAAAACTGTAAAATGTTGCTCTGGTTTGTGGAACAGACTTTACTCGACCCAAATGAAATCTTTCCTTCTTATAGTGAAAAAACAAGTTAAATAGTAGATTAACATTATAAAATAGCTGATGGTAGTGGCCACCTCTTCTGCAAACACAAGCACTCATGTAGGCAGTGTAAAACCCACATCTGAAAGGATGTGACCAACTCCTCTCATTTCTCACAGAAGCAGCTTCTCAAAGCTGTTTTACATCCACCAGATTTAGTCAAAGGGAAGAACTGTGTCTAATGTTGTGATCTACTTTGAACTCATTGTAAAGTGAATACATTTCTGACATGCTGGAATAGTTCTTTTCTATGTTAACGACATTAACATAATTTTTGGTTCAGCCAAACTATACTGCAAAGTTGATGGACAGCTAATCACTCTAAACATGCTGAAAGAGGTCAGTTGTCAGCATCTCTTGTTAGTGTTTGTGGTTTATTTGAACTGTTCAGTGGACTTCTATAAATAGGATATAATCTCCTATTGTAATCTATAGAGGGTGGAAAAAGCATACAAATGAGACCAGCCTCCAGTGTACTTTTATAGAAGGACTTACAGTGATGGGAGTCTTTTTGCTGTAAAATTGTTTTTGTGAAGTCTGAAACAAGCATAAGTTGACTCATGCAAGAAAAATTGAATCATAAAGAATAGCTACTTAAACATACACAGAAACGAACCCAAACACCTTCATTAGTGTCCTCAAATTGTCAAATTGACTCTAACCACCATATAAGCTGGCTAGTCCCTACCAATGGAGAAAGAAGAGCTAAAAAGAGAAAGAAAGAATGGCAGATGGGACAAAGAATTGGTAATACAAAAACGTTTAACTCTGCTGCCTTCAAAACTAAGACTTTTTTGGAGGCCTGCAGTCCAATTTATGCTAGATGTTCTGAGAAAACACACCAAACTTTTGACTACGGATCATGGTGCAACATGGAATTCTAAACAAATACCTGCAGCGTTGCCCTGCCCATCTCATTCCAGAAAGCAATGCATCTTTCTTCATCTTTTCCTAATGTTCTTCTGTGCTTCCTCGTCCTCTTGTCATCTTAATTCAGGGTCTGTCCTGCCAGATGCTGAGCTCACCGTGGTGCTCATGCTGCCAAGAGCTGAGTGCCCTTGAAGCCATTGTTCACTTGAGTTTTGTCACAGGGTCTCTGTTTTCCTTGGTTTGCAAAGTTTCCTGATGGCCAGCAATATTATATGGTGATAAACAATAGTATGAGCTGTTCTTTAGAAGGAGAGAGGGAAAGAGGAGGGAGAAAAGGAAGGAAGGAAGGAAGGAAGGAAGAAAGGAAAGAAGGAAGGATGGGGAGAAAAGGAAGAAGAAGGGTTAAGGGGAACAAAGGGAAGGAAAGAGTAGAAAGGGAATTGCTTCCTGGACAGCATTTGTTCTGGCAAATCCCAGGATCACTGATCAACGTCAGTGTTGAGCGTTCAGCAGTCACTGAGCACTGGACTGTGTCATTTCCAGTGTGCCATAAAAGCATATCCCCTCACCATGGAGACAGGAAGGACAGTGTGTGACTCCTGTAGGACAGCTGTGCAGCTTTGCCAGCCTCAGTGCTGTCACTACACCCCGTTGTAATGTAGGATGGACAGGAAAACCCCAAACCTGTTCCTTGCACTCTCCCTTAGTCTGACCTGAGGGGAGGAAGGAGAGTTGACTCACCAGGAAATATGAGTGATACATTTTATGGGAATGGCTTTTGCTGCTGGTGCAGCTCCTGGATTAGCCACGTGCTGCCCTTTTTCTGGGTTTTGCTGAGCACACCGCTAGTGCCTGGGGCCTTTGGCTTCCCTGGGCTGGGACAAACCAGCTCATCTCCCCGAAGGCAGCCCCTCGGGCTGTAGAGACTGGAGAGACAGGACAAGCCAGCTAGAGAAGAGTTATTATTGTGTGGTGAAGTATCAGATGGAGTTAGACACCAACCAGGGTCTGTCTGCAGAGTTGTGGTGATAGGGGATCATTCTTCTCCTCAGAAGCTGCTCCTACCACAGGCTGCATGTCTGGACTTCTCCTCAGGCAGCCTTCCTTCAAACCTGGGTCTGGTGAGAATGCAGCTGGTGCTCTGTTTTTTACACCACTTACAGGTTCGTGGCAGGTGGTGTAATCTCTCTTGAAATAGGGGTCATAATAGAAGAGGACCAGAAAAATGCTGAGGAGATGAGTTAGTTGTCATTGTTTCTAAACCAAGAAAGACAAAGCTATGATAACTAAGCATTTGATTCAAAAAAAGACAAAGGTGGATATTAAAAAGGCCTCATAGTGGCATTTTAAATCTAGAGTTGAGGCTGAATAAAATGTTACAATACAATTCTGTTAAGTCATAACCCTCCTTGTGTTTTTGTCATTTGGGAGCAGAGAAGTGTAGAATTTTCCAAAGCATCAAAATGGATGTAGAAACACAATATTAGTTGTTTTCAGCCACTTCAATGTGGAATGAATTTGTAGGTACTAAGATGGTACTACCATGTATCTTGTCAGCATTCAGCAGATGCCACAAGAAAATTTAAATTTTTGGTACAGCAAGATACAGATCAGGTATGAAAAAAGCACAATATGATGACACTGTATTTCCACTTCCTGGGCTTAAAGTAATCAGAAATAACCAAAACCTATTTTTTCAGTATTTCTGCTGCTGAGAAATACTGTGTCCAGATTTGCTGAGAATAACCAGAGACAAAATCAGGACATTCTCTACCACCCTCATCTCCTACCTTGCAAAGGCTTACTGTACATGTACCTACATCTGTCCTACCAGATATTCTGAGAGTTATTTCATGTGCAAAGGAACTGATTTACCTTGCCAAAAGCACAACCTGCTGCTGCTACTGCTTGAAGTTTGTCAGATGAGGCAGGTACTGGAGAATACCCTTCCATTTTGCTGAATCCATGAAGACTAAGCTGACAAATGAACATTTGCATGGACTCTGTTTCAAATATTTGCAGAAATTCTCTCCTTCCCAGCACTTTAATTTTGAAGAATCCTTCAGCAACCATTATGCAGTTTCCATCATCACCCCATGAAATTGACTGGAACCAATTGCTTCCAACAAATTTCCAAAGTTTCTTCAGGAAGAAGAGGGATGAAAAACTTTACCAGACCTCTCCTCAAAAAAATTAGCACCTATGCTCATGGCCCAGGGTTCATCTGACAAAACTTGATCAGCTTTTTCTTCTAGTAGAGGTGCAAAAGGAGCAGCAGCAGCAGCAGCTTTGCTGTCACATACTGAGGGGACAAGAGAAGTTGAGACTGTTAACTCAACTGTTGTCTGGAACAGAAACTCAAGATGTTTCTGAGGAGGAAGGCTGCATTTTCAATCTATTTTCTCAGTTTGACTAAAATCTCCAGCTGTGGCCCTTTACCTGACCAGCCCGGCTTTGTCCTGCTAGACAAGATGCAAGATGAAAAGCAGTGGTGCCAGCTGCCTGGGGAGCCCAGCTGATAGTTCTCAAATGTCACCACAATACCCATGGTCATATCACAGCATGGCCTCTGTCTTTTGGCAAAATGAAGGAGAGGCAGAAGAAGTTGCTAAATCACAGTGGTTGCTTTTAATTTATAAAGCTGCAGATGTTTTGAGCCAAGGGTCAGGAAGTAAATAAAGCTGTGTTTGCATTTCATAAGTCCTGAAAGGTCAGTGCTGCATCCAATTGCCTCTGGGAGTTGGTCCCCCAGGAGGAAGAGGGAAAGTGTTAGGAGTAGCAGTGCCCCAAACTTGAACTTTTTCAGCTGGACACCTTTCACCCATGAAGAAATGTTTGTACACTTTTTGTTCTTGAGGCGAAGCTCCTGCTTCACTGCCTGGGAAAAGAGCTTTGAGCAGCAGGGCTGCTGTGCTTGTGGGGCTGCTTCTCCTCTAGGCATGGCTTCTCCTTCTCCATGTGGCTCCCTGACTGGCACCTCCTGACCTCCTTTACTTACCTGTGGGTTCTCCAGCTAAAAGAAATGATGCTAAAAGAAAGCAGAAATCTGTTTTCTGTGTCTCTTCATTTCTTCTGTAGAATAACCCAGCTCTGTGGTTTCATTAGCACTGCTTCAGGTACTGAGGCAATGCTCTCAACTTCGAGCAGTGTCTCAGTGGCTGCTCCGTAGGATTAACTGTGAATAAAAGGTTACCTAAGTACATTTTCAAAATGAAATAGACAGGTGTTACTCATTCCAGCCCTTTCTTGGGTTGGTTTCATATGCTTTTATTTTATATTTACTCTTCAGGAACCCAAACAGCAAAACCAATGATGCTTCACTGAGCTTTTAGAGTCAACACTCTCTGCAAGACTGTGTGTCTTTCAGTAAAGGAAAAATTTGCTTCAATGCTTGTGGGAGTCAGTGATTCTCTTCCCTTCAGCATTTGGGTCTGACTCCATGGGTTTTATGAAATGCTAACAGCAGTGTGAGGACAATAAATGTGAGTCCAAGAAGTACTGGAATATTATGGGCAGAGCTAATAAAAGCTGGGAGTTTGGGCAGAGCAAGAAGGGTCTCCTTGAGCTGCCTGAGCACCATGGAAGGCCTGGCCCAGACAGACACACTGAGCAAATTTTCTGGACTTTGCTGTTCACCTGCAGGGAGAGGATATGATGGAGAACAAAGGCTGCTGCCCATGTGGCAGGGCCAAGCTAAGCCAAGTCAGCTGCAGATAAATTACTACAACAAGAGCTCAGACTAACTGTGTCACAGAACAGCCAGTCATAGGACAAGTACAAGTAATATACCCAGTGTGTTGGCTCCACTGTAGTTCATAATGCAAATATAACCATAAGAAAACAGGAATGAGGAAAAAAGCTTTAGCTATTTTTAGGTCTACCTCTGTCCTTCTCTCTAAATACAAGAGCCAAGGCCATCAATGCAGTCCTGAGACCCCAGGGTGGTCCTGGCTTGGGCTGGTGGGCAAGAAAGCCCTTATTGCTTTCTCTGCTGCTGCTGCCCTGCACTGTGTTGGACATCACTGTCGCTGCTGTTGCCCTCCATTTTCTGACTTGTGCCATGGGCAGGACTGGCCTCCCCACTGCCAAATGCTTGGAGCTCTTCCATCTGCAGAGAGTTACCTATTCATTCCTCCTGTTTACATTGCATCAGCTTGTTAAAAGAAAGGCTGGTCCATTATGCTTACCTTAAATGTGGTTGGAAAAAATGATATCTACCCAGTGGAAACTGATTTGAATTCAGCAGATTATTTAGCACCTTGTATGTAAATCCTTGCTTTTGATCTTTGAATAGTACAAGTGAAAATAGGAAATGTGGAAAAAAAGTACTTCCTCAGAAACATAAGGGATTTTGAACTGGATTCTGGAAGAGAGAACTTGATACGTTTCTGTCCCAGAGACAGATGAATTTCTAATTTAGGTGTACAGTATAAGACCTGATCTGTAGCCTATTCAAATCAGTAGGTATTTTTCTTTGGACATAACAGGCTAACATATGCCGACTATAAATTGTGTTTCCAGCTACAGTTGTTAGACTTCTGGGGATTTTTCATGGATTATCTAAGTGATAGAGAAAGAGCCAAGACTTTGGTGGGACGTAATCCACTTTATGTGAGTCTTCCCAGGGATTGATCTGGTTTATTATTCTGAAATTATTCTGGTTATTTCAAATCTAAGCAAATTAATTAAAGGCTTTCAAACCCTGCTGATACTCAGAATTGCTGCAATAATTTTGCACTTACTGATGAAAAAGCTTCCATAATTTTAAATACTTAAGCATATTAACATAAAATATTTGACT
This sequence comes from Daphoenositta chrysoptera, assembly GCA_013397915.1. NCBI lineage: Eukaryota > Metazoa > Chordata > Aves > Passeriformes > Daphoenositta > Daphoenositta chrysoptera. Next base: position 504,400 of record VZRO01003085.1, read on the forward strand.
GTAATCTCATCCTACTGTAATGGAAAACTGAGTGCTGTAATAGCTATTCCAGATTCATTTGCCTGCAATACAGCTAATGTCTCAATTAAACCAAATCAACTAAAACTCATCAACATTTATGCTCACAAGTGTGTTATGCACACTTTGAATTTTTTTAAAAATGAAAATAATTCCAAAACCAACCCATCAAGACTGCTTTCCTAAAGACGGCATTTATCATTGAGAGCAGGTGAGACCAGGTGTGGGCTTTTTAAACCAGTGCTTTGTTTGAGACAGAACTTGAGAAACCCCCTGAAGTTTTTAGATAATTCAAGGCCCAACCTTCCCTTTTTACCATTTATTGTACCAGGCAAATGTCTCCAATTCACTCCAAGCTTGAGGAAAAAAAAAATCTCTCTGAGAATCATTAAAGCATTAAGAGTGGGAGAGCATCGTTTTGAGGGAGAAAAAGATGAGTGTCATTAATCACGTTTTTAACGAAAAATGAAGTAGTACTGACTTCAGGCATTATCTGTTTCTGGTAAACCTGGTAGATGACATCTCTTAACAACTGCTAGGCAAATTTCATCAACAGAAAATTGTCCTGTACTCTTCCTGCAAGGATCATCATCCTTTTTCTGGATGTCCAAAAGCTGAGACACATTTTGTTTTCATGTAAATGCAATTGAAATGTGTGTTCATATTGACAACTTGCATCTGAGGGACTCCAACCTCCTGCCATCCATCTTCCATCTGAAATGAAAATCTATTTGTTCAATTACCTTAGGACATGGAAGCTGCCCCAGCACTACTTTCCCTCTAAAGGAAAAGGGATGAACCCCTGTTTTGTCAGGCCTGTAAGGACTCCCCTGGTCTTTGCAGTATATTTTTCTTGGATGCATTGCAACTGTAGGTGCTACTAAGTGTCTTGCCATGGAAGTCAAGTTTTCCATCAGAGAGCAAACAAGTTGGGAATATGGGAAAACAGAGGCAAGGAGTATTACATTTCTGTGGAGAGACTCAGCTAGCCAACAGCCAGCAAAGCCATCACTGCAGCTGTTTAGTTAAAAAAAAACGAGAGAAATGTAATATTTGATGACAATCTAATGTCAAAGTCCATGACATCACCTGCCTCCAGCTGCTGATTAATCATGTGAAAGAAATAAGTTTGGACATGAAAGAGTGTGAATCTAACTAGTGGGACAAATAACTGTGTTCAGAAAGGAAGGAGGAGGAAAGAACTTACCAAGTGTTTGGTCAAACAATTTATTTAGAACAGTCCCAACCCCCAATTCTCTCTGTCCCTGTAAAATTTGCTACTAAATTCTCATGGTCTGATTGCACTCCTATAAGATTCAGTCTTTTCGCTTCCATGGAATTACTGCAGGTTTCTCCATGAGCCGAACTGTCCATCAGCTTGATGGACTGGAGGTGAGAAAAAGGCATGGAGGGAACATTACACCACTGACAATTCCAAAGTGTCAGTGAGGCTGAGCAGTGAAAGAGTCATTGGTATGTCTCAAGAATTTCGGGGAGGCTTCCTAGGGCACTTATCACTTCCAGTAACACGTGTATTTTGTCTCTCATTCTCCTTAGCTCAGCTTTAAGAAGTGTTCCTAAGAGTTCACAGAACTTGTGTATACTTGTCACTTTCAGTTGTCACTTGTCACTATCCAGTTCATTTCCCTGGGAGAGAATGGGAATGTGACAGTGCAGGTACTTTAGGGCTTTCAAGTTAGGAGTTGGGAAGTGTAAGAGGCCATGTAAAAATCTCTGCAGCTGAGATCACTTACTGTTTAGGCAGTAAATCTGGTGACTGGCCTTTTGATAGTTATTAGAGTTCATCTCCTCTCTGGTGGTCTCAAGAGTGTGAAGGGAAGCCTTCAGCAGCAAAATGGAAGCTGATTTGTGGAAGACCAGAGTTTCACCTGTTATTCTGAAGTCCCTTCCAGTGTCCCTCCAGCAACTATAATGGAATGACATCCAGGGGAGAGCTGGGCCCAGCTTGTTGAGCAGTGCAGTGAGGATGAACTCCATTCTCTGGGTCATCACTGATGTACCACTTTCTAGATTGCTAAGGCAGCCTCCAGAGGTCTTTCTTGGAGGACTCAAGTCTGAGTACACTCATGTGATGTTTCCTCCAAAACCGGGGCCCTGCCTAACTCAACAGCCTCACATGGGATCTGTTCCTCCAGATAATCCAAATTTCCACTTGTCTAACTTCAAAGTCTGTTCCATCCACTGTAATAAATCTCAGCCTGCTCCATTTTCCTCTTCATCTCTCTTTGAAACAATTGAAACGGCAGATCATTCCCTGATGACCACTTTGCTGGTGACGCAAATGGCACCTCACTGGATCCTGTAAGTCTTGTTCAGCCCCATCCATCAACTTAACAGGGAAGAAGAGATGTTAGGCAAACTGTCTCTTAATGAAAGATAGGGCTGTAAAAAAGGAAAATATTTCATTGTTTCAACATTTTGTTCCTTTTAGGAAATGCCACATGTAAAACAGAAGGAAACAAAGTGGTTGGGGTTTTTTTGTTGTGTTCTTGTTTGTTTGTTTTTGTTTTAACACAAAATACTTGCAATCCAGTCCAAAAATGATCTTGAGAAGAGTTAAAGAAATTTGCTTGTGTAGCTAAAGAATTAAGTGAATGTCTCTGCCAAGTGATGAGTGTTTCCAGGATACTGTGTCTCCTACCAGAAAGGGTTATTCCAAGGCATTTCTCTGGCAGCTTTTATTAATCTCCCTCTCTCTGAGCCAGAAGACAGGAAGATGTCAGACATCTGTGCTCTTGCACTGTTCCTGTTTTCCTATTCAGGACAAGGCTGTCCTCAGCCAGTGGGAGAGAACGTAAAGGAACTGGCAAAGCTCAAACATTTTGTCAAAGGGAGACACATTTGTAAAGTTACTCCTTAGTGCTCTCTCTGGGTGCTCTTTTCCCGCTCCTCATAAAACAGCCGTGAAGAAAAACAGTTTCAGTCTGTTCCCAGTGGAGAGAATACCACGACAGCTGCCAGCTGTTCCAGTGCCTCCAGCTGGGGGTGCAGGCTGTGTCCACAAAGGGTGAAGAGACGTCAAAGAAGCCACCATCTCTGAGGGCAAAGCTACCCACCCGGCTCTGGAGCCAGCAGAGCCTCACCAGCTTTCCTGGTTCTCCCATTTCTGTGCTCTTCCTGTCCAGGCAGGTGTCTATCTGTCCCACTCACCAGACAAGTCCTGCTCTTCTCAAGAGCAGAAGCCTGTGGGCAGAGTGGCCAGAGTGTGGGTGCAGGCCCAGCTGGAGAGAGCCGTGGGAGCTCCCCACCAGGGAGGAGTTGAGCCTCTCTGCTGTGCCCCTCTGCAGCTCCGTCTTCTTCCTCTGCAGCTCTGCTTGGCTCAGGCCAGCCTGAAATCCTACCTAACCCAGTCTGGAATGCTGCTGTCAAGGATAGTGGAAGAATCTGGTTCAGACATCAAGGGCTACAGGCCCTATAGGTGTGCCCAGAAAGGAGGAGAGCAAAGGACAGAAAAGAAGTGAAGAACAAGCAGGAAGTAAACGCAGCATTTCTGCTGAGGGCCTGCAAGCCCCACATCTCTCCTCTTCTGTACTTGCTTTTGCATCTCATTCAGTTACTTAGGCAAATAGGTGAATTCTCCTCAGAAGAAAAGAGCAGCCAGCTGGAACTCTGTGGTGTCAGTCCCCATCCAGCATGAAGTGGGGAGAAAATACATAACATTTACGAACCATTAGTGCTGCAGTCTAGCTCATCAGCCCCCATTCAGCAAGATAGGAACCACATGGTTAATATCTCCCTTCTGGGCCAGTTCTTCATCTTCCCCAGCTGTAGTGTGTTTTTAGAGTCCTAATTTCAAGCAGCCAGACCATGAAATATCTTTCACCTTTTGCAAAGGAAAAGAAGGATGGGGAACCCCTCCCTTGGAGCTCAGAGAGTCGTGAAGTGGCAAATTTCATGGCAGCATGAGGGACCATCCCAGCTCTTGACATCTGTCTTCTTACTCAAGCATCTAAACATGGATTTAAATTCTTCAATTTAGCTACACAGAAGTGAAAACTCCAGCTGTACTGTTGCCTGGTATTAGAGAGCTCATGGCAGTGGAGTGGGAAATGCCAATTACTTGAAACTGCAGTGGTGACTTAAAAATCTTAGACAAGTGCCCTCTCAGATATAAATACCTCTGCCGATCCAGGAGCAACCTGGAAATACCTGAGGGAGGAGGAAGGGCAGCACAAGAGGGAGGCTTGGCCTGGGCATACCAGCCAGAGGAGGTGGGAGCACAGCAAAGGAAAGTATGCTGCACTGCTCAGTTTGCTGCTCAAATCCAGAGCTGGGGAGGCAGCTCGGAGAGCAGTTCATAGCTACAGGAGTCAATGTCTCCAGAGTGCTCCAAGGGTGGTTATCTCCAGAGCTGGGGCAAGGGGCAGCACGGAGATAAGGCTCTGACTAGTGTTAGTTGGAGCTGGAGAAGCTGCTCTTGGTGCTATTTAAGTGCCTCCTTATTATGCTTGGGCATATTTGTATGTATGGATGTATGTATAGAAACTTGTGACAGTTCTGGAAATATCTTAGGCAGACGTGTGTGCTGTTCTTTCTTGTAAGGGCTTTACTTACCTCGAGCTGTTCAGAGAAGTGTGATCCAGCATGCAGATCTCAGTCTTTCTGGGAAAGATGTTCTTGCTTGAAGCAATTTTATGTGCAAGGGCTGGTGTTTTCCAGTGACTGCTATAACACAGCTGCCTTTCAGGGTCAGGGTCTGCTGACCTTTGTGATTTGTTGCATAGCAATGAACAGTGCTGAATACAGAAAACAGCGCAGATAATACTCTGCTGTCTGGCAACATAGTTTAGGAAAAATTTCATAACTCTATTTCTTTAGATATTTAAAATTATGAAGAACCGACCTAGACCTGCTGGTTTATTTAACTGTGCTGCACTCGTTCAAAGTTCAGCTTTTTTTCCTTTCACAGGCATAGGAACAAAGATAAACATCTGTCCATCATAGTAGTATTATGGTAAATCCTTAAAATATATTATTATACCACAAGCAAAATGAGATTCTTGGAGAAAACCAAAATGTTTTATTTTATATTAAATGGCTACAGCTCAGTATGAACTTTAAAATTATTAATCATGTCTTCTTCAGTGCCCTCTCCCAGTTTTTCAAAATACAGATGTCACTCATTGCAGAGTGGAAACTTGGACAGCATTTCTTGTGATTCCATGATCATCTCATCCCTAAAAGGTGCAGTGGAATCTCACAGCCCCTTCATATACCACTGATTCCAAAAAAGTCTATGTGAAACACACTGCTCACTTGGAAAACAGCTTGTCTTTTTCCTGCTGTGATCATAGCTATCTCAAATAAATGCAAAGCTGCTCAGTTATGGCTGTGTGGCCACAGTCTAGTGGAGTAACTGTGGCCCAGGAATAGGAAAAACTTCTTCAGATAATGAAGCAGTATTTGAGTTCTAATTGTTTTATCCCCTCAGGCACAGACCTGAGTACAACTTTTAGTAGCCTCAAGCCCCAATGGGGAAGGATTCCCCTTTATGGTTTTAGTTTTACTGAATCTCAGTAAAACTTGACAATACTTATTTGATGTGCTGCTACTGCCTGTAGTTTGGTCTGTGCAAAAGAAAAGGAAACATTTATGCTGAATCATGGGTTAATCCCCAATCATGCACATATGTTTATACTCCTATTATCTGCAAATAGCAACTGTGAACCAAAGTGCCCATGTAAAGCCCTAATGCAGCACAGAGCACCACAGCTGAGGCACACACCAGCTGCAAAGCTGGGCTCTTCCCTGACATCCAGAAAAAACAGGAAGGGTGGCACTGAAACTGCTGGCCATACCCAGACATAAAACCAGGTTTTCACATGAGACCTTCACATCTTCACCCTGGGGAGTTCACTAGCTGAGGGAAAGGTACCACAGCCATATATGCATTGCATCAGGAGGAAATGTCATATCTTGTGCTTGTTCTAGAGTTCCTAAACATTCTTGCCTGTAGTGTGTGTACATAACTCCTTGTTAGAGTAATGCATTATGCATAATATTTTCCATACATACATCTTATTCTTGTCAGCTCTGTAACAGTTCTCCAAAGTCCTGCTGCAAATCCCAAAGCCTGTGAGGCAAACTGATGTTCTTAGCTCAGCGCTAAAGCTCTGCATACGTGTGCTGGGCATGGATGCATGTGATGTACGTATCCCTTCCTTCCAGGCCCCCAGGGGTGTATGAACCTTCAGGCAGGTCACAGACACAAAGTCCCCCGGAGACACAGGATGTCTCAGTCCATCCTGCCTGTTCTGCAGGTGGGCAATCACCTCATTGCTCAGGCCCCACGGCGCAGCAGGGGCAGAGCCCGGAACGGATCACCGAGATCTTTGGCTGCCTTTCCTGGCTGTGCCAAGCCATAGGTCTTGGTGCAGCACAGGGCGAGGTGCAGCCAGGAATGCGTGGAGGAGGCTCCCAGGGAACAAAACTGGTTCCTTTGTGCCCTGAGTGCACGTACAAGCTCAGGCAGACGTGGGTGCAGAACACAGACTGCCCTAAATCACAGTGACTTGCTACAGGTGTCTTTGCAGAGCCCTGTGTTCTTCTTCCCTGAACAGGGGCTGGCACAGAGAGTATTAACCAGTCACTGCTTAATTCTGCCCTTATATGGCTTCCTGTGGGATAGCGGGAAGGGAGAAAATGACTGGATAACCTGGCTCAGAGGTCACTGAGAGCTGGGAAAACCAGCTTCTTTCTAACCTGTTTTACCACTGAAGGAAGGCAAAAGGGCTGATGCAAGATAAGCATCCCGAGGCCTTTTCTCAGGCCTCTGTTTCCCCTGCCATCCCAGACAGGGCAGATGTGTGCCATGCCTGTGACAGCCACCCGCCTGAACAGAGACAATTCTCAGCACATAATTCAGTGTTGTGTTTTCGCCTGTGTCTTCTGTGGCTCTTTTTCTTGTAAAATATTAGCCAAATTTATTCTCTGTCATGCTGGCATGAACACAAAGTCAGTATGTTGACTGTAGAATGACTCTGTACTTACCCATTTATTTCTGTATTTTGCATAAGTCTAAGATTCAACTCACTGATGAGGAAATGCTGTCAGATACTGACTTCCACTGCAAGGATGCTTACGGTCCTTCTGATGTTGGATGGGATGAACAGTGACAGTTTAGACAACTCATCTTTGAAACACAGGGAAGGCTGTCTTGCCCAACCAGTCCAAAACATGACAGGGAGTAATAATTTTAAAAATTAATCTTACAGTAAAGGAAGAATGGAAGGAGGAGAGTACTTGAGGATTGTAGTTGTTTTTAGATTAAATTGTTATGATTTTTTCTGGTTTGTTTTTACAGCTGGATTGATGCTAAGTAGATTGTGGTCCATTCTGTCCTGTTCTAGCTTTATAATGCAGCCTATACCATATTAATTATGGGTCTTCAAGGATTCAAGTGATTACAATGACCAGTATCTACCATGCAAGTGTTCTTCCCTCTCCACAGAAGGAGGTATTTCTGCACTACAGGATCTTGTTTCAGTAGGTGTTTTGGATTTGGTTTTTTTTGCCTGTTACTGTGGTTTGGATTGGGAAAGAGGTTCTTCTTCAATTCAGTACGTGTGGACCAGGACCTCAACTCCACAGGAAGAGGGTGTATAAAATAGCAAAGGACTGTCCTACCTGGCTTGAGAGGGCCACCAGCATTGTACTGGTCTGCCAGGGTTGCCTGGGCCTTGGAGGGCTGTGCCTGGGAGCAGGCACAGCACTCAAAGCAAAACATCAGCTAAAGGCTGAAAGGAGTAAAACAGCCTTGGCTGTATTGTCTGCTTTTGCTGTCCAGCAGTTCCCCCTGTGCAGCTGATCTCCCCTCCTGCCCAAACAGCCCTCTCATCTGGCTCCAGTGGGGCATAGGGGCTCCTGCTCCCACTGGCAGCCAAACCTCCTGTTCCTCCCACTGGATCCCACACGGCACGGCTGTCCCATCTCTCCTACAAAAAGCCACCTCCCCGCAGTGATCAGCAGCCCCGGGCCCGAGGGCACAGCAGCCATAGCCCAGCTGAGCCACCCGTGCTGCTCATGGGGCACAGTGAGCACATTCGGGACAACTATTTTTACATGAAATATGGTAATTGACGTGTCTCCCTTCAAGTACACAGAGGTGCTGGGAGGCCATTAACTTTGACAGCTGTGGTATTCCTTTCCCTAAATGCCTCTAGCCAGTGTGTCAGTGGGAGATGTTACACAGTTAGGACAGCTCCATGGCCTTCTCTAAGTGTCTGTCCTCACTTTATTTCAGACTACATACATTCTGCAGTGGATATATGCCCTTCCTAAGTGGAAGATCCTGTTCATTTTAATGGCTCCACTCCCCTGAATAAGGACAAGACAAAAGTTGGCTGGATCCACTGTTTGCCCTAACCCAGCCTGTTTCAGTATCCAGAAGCACTGTAATGATTTTCTTTGGAAGCAGGAAGTATAAATTCAAATGAAGAACACAGCTTAAGGAGAAGCAAGATCTTTTAACACCCAACATTGGAGTTTCACTTGAATAATGTACACTGAGAGAGTCAGAATGGAACGATCTTTTTGTTCTCTTTGTCCAGCACCTAAGGCAACACTGCCAAAGCCACAGAGCAGGCTCTGCAGCAACATCAAGTAACTACAGCAGTGCTAGTGCCCAGAGTCTGTGTCTGTGAAAGCAACTTTTCGCTTTTCTTGCTTCCATCCTTGTCCCTGAATTGGACTAGCAACCTCTATAGTTTGTGTTTTCCATTTAGGCTAACCTCAGATACTTTGTTTCCACTTGATTGGAAACAAGTGTGCTGAAAGCTGTCTGCTCTTTCTTCACTATACAGTGTGGACTGCTGCCTGGCTCCGGCCTGGAAACAATTATTTCCCTTATGTACCTACTAGTTCTGAACAGTCAAAGACTTATCCCTAGACTTTCTTTTCCTCTTTGCACTTTTATTAGCTGCTTCCTTTATAAAGAAAAGCTTATCATTGTATATAATGCCCAAAAAACAGCTCTAGCTCTGTTAGTTGACAAAATTGCTGCCATGTTTTAAGGCCAGGTCTCCCTTAGGGAGTTTTGTATCTGTAAATGTGCCACGGCGAATTCGCCACTCCTTTGTCCTGTTCTGATAGGATGAATTTTTGATGGTGCCTGAATTTGTGTGACTTTAAGAAAGGGTGGGACTTTAAGCACACATTGTGGTTACAGTGGTGTAAATATTCTTCAATAACCCCAAAGAATGGTCGAAACATACACACACAGATGTGCAGTAATGCTTCCAAGTATTTGCAGGTGCTACCAGCATAGCATAGTGCAGTTGTTTAAAAAAAAGAACGTACCTGTTTATCTGCCTGTATTCCTGGATTTATTCTTTCTTTCAAATGTTCCTACTTTTCGACGTGTGTATGCAGACACGAGGGAATGTGAGCAACAGATGGCCAGAATCTGCAGATATTTGCACATGAGGGTAAGCTTATGCCATGAATAGTGCTATTATACTCAGCAGGGTCACTTTTCTCAGAGATTGATCTCATACTTTATTTCACGAAGACTAGTTCCCAACTAAGACTGTGAGGAAACGAATTGCAGTGGAAAGAGTCTATAAATTACTTTTCCTGCACTGAATTCAAAATAGCGTTTCTCTTACTGGAAAAACAAACATAAGCTCATTTTGGGTGTCTCTGTCTGCCTGCCTGCCTGTGGGATTGGTAGTCTACACCTTCTGCCAATTTGGAGACCTCTCTGCCCCCATTTATGCTCTAGAGGTTATGTCTTAATTACAGAAAAGCTGATCTCCTGTGACATCAATTTCCCTCTCTAGGGGAAATTCCTAGCTGTGAAATCCTAGCACAGGCAAATTGCTGTTCTTTTTTCTTTTTCTTTTTTTTTTTTTTTTCCTTTGGCCAGTCCAAACCAACCCCAAAACTGCCATCTGGGTTTGACCTTGACTACTGCTTTGAGAAGGAATCGGAGAGCCTGCTCTCCTAAAGTGCTGACGTACAGACAACTATTTGCAATGGGTTATCTTGATACAGAACTCAGGCTGTATCACAGCCAAGAGCCTGCTTCTCCTGCCAAGCAGGACCCAAGCCTGGGGGCTGTAGGAGCTGAGGAAGTGCTGTGTCTCTCCATGAATCAAAAATGATGGACACTGTCCTGAACGAGTGAGCTGCAGCCCTGCCTAAATCTGGGGCAACACCACAGCAAGTCAATGTGCCAACAACCCTCTCCACAGAGAGATGTGAGGGTCATCTTACCTCCCTTGGGATGTACTCACCCACAGCCACGCAACCTGGTAGGGAAGGTTTAGCGCCAGCCTTGGGCTCGTGTGAATGACCAACATGCTGAGAAGCAGCAGGACTGAGCCGTGGTGCCTGGGGAAGGGGGATACCAGGGGAATTGGCTGGGTTAGTCGGTGCCTTCGAGCCCGGTGCGCGGGGAGGTGGGTGCCCTTTGGCTCCGCGTTCCCGGCGCTGCCGGCACCACCCTTTGCCTTGGCCGCGGCGCCCCGGGGAGGAGTGGAGCGGCCGGCAGCGCTGGGAGGCCGGGATGCGGAGGCGAGCGGGGGATGCCCCCCCGCGCGGGCGGTGCCGGGGCTGACCCGGGGCTCTGCCGGGCGCCGCACCGCACGCCGCGGCCGCGGGTGTAAAATGCTTCGTGCGTCTTGAACCCACAGCCCAGTCGCCAAAGCACGGCAGCGGTGGGGGTTTTTTTCTTAGTTAACAATGGAAACTTTTTTTTTTCAGTATTTCCCTCCACCCTGAGCCGAGCGAGAAGAGAAAACAAAAAAAAACTTGTTCCGCTGAGTTCAACCCC
>VZRO01003085.1:515382-589120 GCA_013397915.1 Daphoenositta chrysoptera
CGGGCGGCGCGCACTGAGCGCGGGCGCGGACCCCGACCCCAGGTAAGCGGCGGTGCGGGGGGGGTCGCGGCCGCCCCTCCACCGGGGGATCCGCGGCAGCCGTGCCGGAGGCGGTGCGGGGGCCAGCCGGGCCCCGCGGGGAGGAACGGGCGAGCTTGGGGGCGGCCAGAGGGGCAGGGTGCTGTCTCGGAGCCGAGCGGGCTGTCCCGCACCCAAAGTCTGGCCGAGCACCTTGTGCAGGTGCTCGCTTTCGTACCCGAGCCCGAGTGCTGGGAGCGTTGCTGTGCCGGGGATCCCTGCGAAGAGTGGCTGCCCGCGCTGCCTGGGCTCTGCTGAGCCTCGCACCGCCTCCAAGCAGTGCCTGGAGGGATGGTAAGCCCTTTGGTCACACCGTCACTTGGGACTGCGCTTAGACCTGTGGGCATTTACCTGCCAGGAGCCTCACAGGGGGACGCACAGAGATACCGCTGATAGCATCACACACAAGTGTTTCCAGAGGCATGTACACCCATAGCCAGAGTTACAGCACTGTGTGTAAACAAGTCTGTACTCTCATGTGGGCAGTGTGTTTGTGCAGATCTCAGGGGTTCCCCGCACGGGGATGGGGACTGCAGCTCCACTGGTACACGGAGCAAACAGACATGACGGAAGGCGCACTGAAGTGCACAGGGGTGCAGAGACCCACCTGCGAAAGCAGAGCCCCTCTCATGCACATACACAGTCACACACTCGCCAGAACAAACAGCACTGCACATCTCTGCATGTGGAGTCCGGGCTGTGACTTGGGAGCCAGTTGCAGCGTTCGATGTCCCAGAAGGCAGATGTGCTACAGGGGAGGCACATTTAGCCAGGGCATTCATGAAGATCTGCAAAGCCGTGTTGTTGCACATGCTAAGTTAGGGGATTAACTTGAGGCGTGGCCCTATGCCATACAAAACTGTGCAAGCAGGGAGTCTTCCTGTGTCTCATAAAACAGAAATCCATTCCTGAGACCTGGTCTTGCTGTAGGTGACAGACTTGAGGGTGACAAATTTAAGTTGTTTGGAGTTTTTATCTTCCTTTAGAAAATGACAGGGTTTGTGTTAACACTTGAAAGCTGCTAACTTTCAGTTCACACCAGTTGGCTATAATACTCTTCCTCTGTTGCGGGAATGGCTGCTGGCTGTGTCCCCTCTCGGACACTGCTGCTGCAGCTGGGGCGACAGGCAACCTGGAGAGCGGGCAGGGAAGGCAGGGAAGAGAGGAAACAGCCCCAAACCTGACTTCCCCTTCACTCAGATCGTTCTGATGACCAGGCTGGCCTGTGTCCCCAGAGGTGGCTCACTGGGGATGCACGCAGGTGGGAGGGGCACAAAGGAAGAGTCTGGCACGCTGCGTGCCCAGCTGGATGGTGAGCTAAGGGAGGGCACAGAACTACTGTCACTGCTTCTCTCTCCTCAGCTGTCCCGTTTTATGGAGCTGCGGGCCAGGGCCAGCCCAGCTCTCCTTTTTCCTGCTGACGATGCTGTTGGTCCCGTCGTGGAGAGACCCTGGGCAGCCCCACAGAGCCTGAGTGCCGAGGCGGCAGTGGCGACGGCCCCCCTGTGCTCCCCGGCTGACTACTATGGCCGTGTACTGCTATGCGCTCAATAGCTTGGTGATGATGAATAGCAACAGCGAGGTGACAAGCGGCAGGAGCAAGACGCCGCCTCCTCCCGGACAAGTGCTGCCCAGGGGTCCGGAGACACCCGGCAGCTGCCGCTCGCTCCCTGTCTTCAGCCCGGCCCCGGTGCCGCCGCGCTCCCCGTGCTGTGGCCCCACGTTCCTCTTCCCATCACTCGAGGAGCCCCTGCGGCAGCCAGGCAGCCCCGGGGGGCGGCGGGGCAGCCGCGGTGAAGAGGGAGAGCCAGGACCCCCCATGGCACAGCAGCTTCAACGGGAGCTGCACAATGTGCAGGTGAACCAGAAAGTGGGGCTCTTCGAGGCACACATCCAGGCACACAGCTCTGCTGCCCAGCCACCCCGGAGCCCCCGGCTAGCCCGGCCCCGTCCGGCCAGCCCCACGGCGCCAGTGGTGGCACTTGGAACTGGACCCCGGCTGCGAGCCCACGGGGAGAGCGAGGCCCCTGATGCTGGTGGGGTGCAGGTTTGTCTGAGCACTGCAGAGCCCTCCAGGAGGCCGGCGATGATGGTGGTCCCAGGTGCGGAGCAGGCAGAGAGCAGCAGCCCCCTGGAGCAGTCAGGGCCTGCACCACGGCAAGAGGAGGTGGTGGTGGCCCCCACAGGACTTAAGGGCCAGCACCCAGCCATCGGCGCAAGCATCCCTGCTGTCATTGTCACGGACCTGGGGGGCCCGGAGGAGGAGGCGGGCGCCGTGCCCCCTGGCAGCCTGCCTGTCCGGAAGCTCTCCTCATCCTCAGCATCTTCCACTGGCTTCTCCTCATCCTGGGAGGAGTCTGAGGAGGACATCTCCAGTGACCCCGAGCGCACCCTGGACCAGACCCCAGCCTTCCTGCAGACCCTGGACCAGCAGAAGCCCCGAGTGGTGAGTCTTGCACCAGCCCTGGGGAGGTGGGGTGAAAGGTGGTGGCATCCCCTCTCCAAGGCACAGGTGCAGCAGAGTTCTGCAGAGAAACTTCACATTTGCTCAGTGGTGCTTGCTTTCCCTCACATGAAGAGCTTTCAGACTTGGGAGAGGGGTTCTTAGTCGGAAAATCCTCACACAAGAGAGTAGTGGTACCTGTTCCATTGTGCACAGTCCTTGCAGAGCTTCCCTGGTGCTGCAAAGCTGCCTGCCAGCATGCTTAAAATTTATCCATGGACTGCAGCCTTCTGCTGACATGTGGTTACGAGCTTCAGTTTTATCTCTGCACAACTTCCCTGGGTGCTGGAGGTTTCCCATAGTTTACATGAGCCTGACGGAGAATTTATTTCCTCCCTGGAGTTGAAACTGCGTGGGCCAACTGTCTGTTCAGGTTTACACTGGTGCCCATCACCACAGTGTCTCTGTGTCTTTCACACAGAAGCAAAATTCTCTAGAATTTCTGGTAATTCCCCTTTTGAATAAAACTTCTTGTTTGTGGGGTATCTTATATTTTAGGTAAGCATATTTTTATTAGGTATTTATATTAAGTTCGTTTGTTTCAGGATCTTTGTTGTGGAGCTGGTTGTGAGGCTTCAGGCGAAAGAAAGCATCAGTGTTGTATTATCCTTAGAGAAGAAAGGTCTTCTCAGAGAGGAGAGCTCTAGGCTTTCTCCAGAGGCATGAGACAGTCATGGGATTTGTTGTGTCACTAGGGGAGTTCATTCCATGTCTGAGTGCATCACGCAAAGCATGGTTTGCTCTGATACCAGTTATGCAGAGGGCTTTGAACCACTTTAACCCAGTGCAGGGCACCCATCACAAGGTTCTCCAACCAGCACATGGTCTCTCCTATCATCCAGCTCTGAGACATTACATTGATGTGAGCCCAGCACTGGAGTCTCCCACTGACAAACCCTGAAACATGCAGGACAACCCAGTAGCTCCTTAGTTTAAAGAGTTTCATAAAGGCCCATCAACTTTCAGTGATGTGTTTCACTATGTTTAACTTCCCATAGACACATGGTAGTGAAACTCTTGCTAAACTCAATGACACGAGGAAAACTAGTTCAGGGAAACATCTAAGTGAAGGCATCAAACTTGGAAGAACTGAGACTGTGGTTTGTAAAACACTCAGCAGGCTGAAATAAGTATCTTTTCTTTTGTCCTATTCCAAGAATCCAGGCTCAGTTCTGCTCGGGATGGAGCAGCAGCTGAGTAAAAGCAGTTAACGAAGTTCCGAGTCTGTAGTTCATGGTGTTTGCAGACAGTTTTGTGTTTTGGGGCTCTGAACTGATGAATCAGCTTGTTGCCTTTTGGAGCTGCTACAATCCCTCTGCTGATTAAATTCTGCTGGTTTTATGTGCATGAGCTGTAGTAATCTCTGCTCCATTATCTGTGCTAATGACTATTCCCTGGTGCCAGATCCCACTGATTTGCTGCTGAAAACAGTACATTGATGGGCAAAAGCATGCCTGATGCTCCTGTGGAAAGCTTCCTGGAGCCTCAGGCTGACTCTGCTCAACCTCCCGTGGCCTCCAGTGAGCTCAGCCAGGCTGGTGGCTCGGCAGTGAAAAGGCAAGGCTCATTTGTATTGCTAAAAGGTCTGGATGAGAGCGAGCTCAGATCAAGTTTAAGATCAGAGCAGCTGCTGGTCTCTATGGGACTACTCAGGCTAAACGAGAGGAAGATCTGGTCCAAAATATGTCAGGCAGCCTGAGGAGGTGCACTTGATTTTGTGTTTCAGTGCTGGAGTCTCAGCAGGAGCAGTGAGGCTAATTTACAATGATACTTTCCACTGGGCTCCACAGGTCCCATGCAGGGCTGATCACTGACTTTGGCAGGTTATAGTCAACTTCTCAGCAGGACCATGTGCAAATGCCCAGTAACTCAAAATTGATTCTTATAAATAACACCCAGCTTTGTGTACTGGTTGGCAATATCTTGTAAATCCATAATGACAGCAGAAGGCAGCTACCGAAGCAGTGTCAGGTTGCACACTCATTTGTTTTCATGAACTCACTATTTCCTTTTAACAATGCACATGGTCTGGAAATGAGTTGTGTAATGAGGGAGAATGTGGGAGAAGCTCTCTCCACAAGTCGTGCTTTTAGTCAAATCCTGGGAGACCTTGGCCAAGAGAAACCAACAAGGTGCCTCTGGGTTGAGTAGGTAAACCCGGGGCAGGCAGTGAGCCCTGCCTGTCTGCGCTGGGTGCTGCTGGCACAGGGGAGGCTGTTGTACCTGGAGCAGAGGTAATGACAAGCAGCAGTAAAGCAGCTCTTGCTGCAGATACGGCCTGTGCTGCACATCTCACATAGCATGTTTACAGATTTGATAAACAGCAGGCCTGCTCCTGCCCTTCCTTTTTGGAGGCTGTCTGGCTTAGCAAATCTGTTAGGGATGTCCGGCTGTCTATTGTAGTTCCTCCTGACATCCCGGGGAAACGGGCAGATCCCTCCGGCTGGCATGGACTCGTCCTCCATTTGTACTGCAGGTAGGAAACTTTGTTTGTGTTCAGGCCTGAAAATTGGCCGGTAAGAAAATGATGTTGCCAAGTGAAAGGGAGGTAGGTATTGTGGCCACATTTTTGGACACCGTGACCTGGAGCAGCTCTGTGACTGAAACGGGCTCTGCCTCTGTTTATTGAAACAGTTTGCTCAGTGCTTTCCCTGTCCCTGGAGTATCCTGGTGCTCAGTGGGCTGCACAGCACCGGGGAACAGTGACCCTGCCATGGTGGTTGCAGACTTGTGAAGTGCAGTGACAGTAAGAGCAACGTGACGTTTTGCTGTTGTCTCATTGCAAATCCACTTAAGGTCTGAGTAAACTTCCACGTAAGGGCTTTTGCAGCTGTGGCTTTCCCCGGGCTGTGGGCTGCTGCCGGAGAAACCCCACACTTGTTTATTGATGCTTGCAAGGTTTCAGAGACACTCGAGTGATTACACTTCTTGTGCTGTGTGGGAGGAACGGGCTGTCCAGGCAGCGTGTTGGGATGGGGACACTGTGGTTTGGAAATGCCGCAGGGGAGCACTCTCTGCACACCCCCTGTGACCAACACGAGCAGTCTGGGGAAGGAACTGATGCCTCTGCTCACCAACCACCTGAGGCAGGAGGATGCAGCGACTGTTGGAAGGCACCTGCCTCCATCACTGTCTCATGCTGAGAGGGAGAATTCCTCCCTTTCCTGGCTGATCCCACAGGTTGGGTGTGTAGGAGAGTGAGAAGGTGCTTCTTTGTCCCAGGTTCTGAGTGGCGCAGGTAGCCTGAAATGGCAGCCCAGCCTCCTGAGGAGAATTCACACCTAAAATAAGATACATTCTAGCTGTGACTGCTGCTGACTTCTTGACTGGAAAAATAGCAGTGTATGAGTTTTGCTGTTTTGATGAGGGACTCTGTTGGCTCTTCCCAAGGGAGAGCTGATAACCAGGGTGCACTCTGCAGCAGGAGACTTGTCCCACTCTTGGAAACTGGTTGCACTCCTTACGCAAAAGATACTCTAAAGGTGGTCATTAGTGAGTCCTTGTCATTGACCTAAATTCCCTAGTTTGTCAACTCCTCAGCAACTAGAGACAAAGCAACAGACAAGTGGGGGGAAAGGCAGAAATTGTGCAAGCAAGCATGTACTATAAAAAAATAATGTGTCGGGGAAAAAGAACCTCTTTCTGGAAAGACAGTGAAAGACACTGAAGTGTTCCTCTTCCTGGCTTTCCCACAGCCACTGTGGAAACAAGGATGTACAGCAGAATAATAATCAAGGCACTTGGTACACTGTGAAACTTCTGCTCCTTTCAGCAGGCCGAGTAGATTTCTCAGAATAGGAGAGTTCCATTAACCTGTGCAAAATGGCAAGAACTTTTGGAAAAAGCTAATGGCAGTGCTGAAGACAGTCATTCTTTTAATTGATTTATTTCTTTGACTCACAATGGCTGTTAATGCAGTCCTGAAAGGAGCCGAGTTTAGATAGGGTTAGTGTCAGTCAAGGGCCTCTGGGACCTTTGCTTATTTCTCTTTGAGATGTTCCAAGGCATAAGCTGACAACAGGAGTCCTGATTTGTTCCTATAAAAATCAATCAAATTAAATATGCTTTCATTCCCTTTCCAAGCTGTCGCTGTGATCAGGAAGTCTCCATGTAACAAAAACCATGATCACACGGCTATGATGATACATGCAAGCCCTGTGAATATATATCTTTATGCCAACTGTGTTTATGTGTATTACTCCTAACTCCCACTGTGTTTGTCGTAAAAGCTCCTAAGCTTGTGAGCTTGTGAGTGGTATCTCTGATTTAGTATCAATATAATGTCTGGTGTATTAGGGCCCTGCTGGCTTACTCAGAAGAGCGACTGTTCTTTTAGTGATGCACATCATTGACCAGGGAAGGTGCTTAGCATGTATGGTAAGCTACCAAAAGATGGAGTCTCCCTGCTGTAGGAAGACTAGGGGAGAGAGGGGAATGAGGTGGACACCTCTGTGTTGTCCCTTTCAGAACACCAGGCTCAGCAGTCCTGACAGCACGGCATGTTCTACCTGCGGGGATGAGATGAGGACATGCCGGTGCTCGGCAGACTGGGCAGAGCTTCAGGCTCTTTGTGGATGGAGGCTGTGCACTCCAGGGGCTTCACAAAGCATCACTCCCTATTCCGTAGCTTATCCTCTACCTACTCACGTGACCTTCTCAGGGAATAAGCAGCTTTTTTATGGGCTCCCACCCACGGAGGCTAAGTGAAGATGCTGCCATAACCCAATGAGAGACATATGGTGCTACTTCAAGTCTGTTTTCATCAGCACTTTTAAGCTCTTTGGGAAGGGTTTCTTCTCTGTACGCATTCTCCATGATTGACAGGACAGGAATTACATGGCACATAGCAGATCCTTTTCATAGAGGGACTTACTTGCTAATACAGCTGCTGTCTCTTGCGTATTTTGTTTCTCAAAAAAATTTCACAGTGAAAGCATCCATAAAAGTGGCAAAATAAAAAAAACCCAAACATATTTCTGAGGTGCAGGAAGAACAAACGTTAGGCCTATCATCCTTAGGGTTCCCAGCTCTGGAAGGAGAATGATTTCCACCTCTTCTTGTGGGAATTGCAGGATGTCAGGAGCTTGCCTGTTTGGATCCTTCGGATGGAAAGCTGAATGTCCACAGAGTGAATTTCACAGATCAGTGGAAACTTCAGAGTTTTGTCTTCACGTTTTTAGAGGCCTGCAATGACAAAACCCAAACTGTAGTCAGCACCTGTCTCATGTTTTCCATATTATTTCTATAATGTGTTAGGACAGATTTGCATGTGAAGAAAATATTAGTGCAGCACTGAGCTCTCATGTGCCATGTGACGGCTAAAAGCCACTGCTGACCTATTGTTTTCTTTACATGTAATTCTGTTCTAGCTCACTACAGAAATAATGGCATCTATGTATGACATTAAGTGTCACTTCAGCTAAGATTAGTCTTCTGTAATGGTTAGAAGATTATTTTGTTTATACCGGTAGGTAAATTTGTGCAGTAAATTTGACCTGCTTTCTTCCAATGAAGCCCAGCCAAGCTTTCTAAGAAAGACATGTTAATATTTAACAGACAGTCAAAACTAAATGTTAACATTTTCAAATCACTGAGTAAGTTTGCAGCCTAATCCCTGTTCTTAAATGTGACTTTTTGGGGAATGCGGGCTTCCACACTTGCTGGGTCACTTGAAATGTCCCTTTTATGGCATTCATCTTGCTTAGCCTTGCTGGGTGTCTCCTCAGGCATCCTAAGGTTCTCCTAAGGTATATCTCTTTTCTGTCACTCTAATGGGATCTTGATAAGTAGCCCAAGAGTGTGCTTTAAGACAGAGGAATCTATTTCCAAAGTACTCATGAATGTCTTCTATAAAATTTATTGGAATTCCGTTCTTATTCCTACACATGAAAACCTGGGTCATGCATAGCCTGCACAATGGTTCTAAGTAGTTCAGGAAGCTGATCCAGTCTGAGTTCTACCAGCCTCGAAAGTGCCTATGATTGGCTTTTAAATCAGTGTTTAGGCAGCAAAATTCAACTTGCTCTGTAACAGGATGATCATCCAGCAGTGCCTTTTAGCATGGGTACATTCAGAAGCTCGGGGTCTCCAACTGCAAGTTTCAGTCTGGGTGTGTGCACTGTGAACGCACTTGGAATTGGTGGAAGCCTTTAGGAAATGTAGACTACAGCTCCTTCTTTCCCAGGCACGGTGGGAGTTCAACCCAGAGCTGCTGTCATGGCTGTGTGCCTGTGGAGATCCTCACTGACTCAGTTAGCCATGGGTTGCATTTACAGAGTGGTTTCTGACCTTAATTTCTCAGAGATGGGCGGTATTGGAGTTGGGAGCTGCTGCAGGCTGCTAAGACCCATGTTAGACTTTCCCCTCTCTCGATGTTTATTTCAGTCTTTTCATACATTTCAGCCATGAAAAGAAAGAAGTGATTTTTTTTATAGTAAAGAAAGTTCTTTTTATTAGTGACATGGGAAAAGGGACAGCCAGTAGAAGGAATTCAATTCTTCTTTCAGATATAAGATTTATTGCAGGTCAAAACACAAGGATTGCTTTTGGAAGGAGAACTAGGGGGTAAAACAACAAGTGCTTAGCACTTACAACTACTTCTTGTAAGCAATACAGTGTATTATCTGATCAGTGCCACACAACAGGAACTTCATTAGCATTCTGCACTGTTGTGGTTTTAAGTAATAGTAAAGCATCCCTCGTCTCTGTGAAAGACATAGATGTGCTCTGGCGGGACATGCCAACAGACATTTTAATGACTCTGATTCAAAGGACAGAATCAGGTTGTCTCTTCACTGTTTGCTTCACACACTTCATTTGCAGAGAGGTCGGCACCTGGGGTTGCTGTGGCGTGGACCTCGCTGAATTGATGTGAGTTTGCCCAGGGTTTCATCCTTGACTTATGTGTTGTGCTTCGGATCTTGGACAATAGGGTTCCTGTACTATGCAAAGCAGAGGGAGGTCTCATGGGGCCTGCAGTCTTCACTGTCACAAAACTCCCGAGGACCAATATATCAACACCAAGAGTAACCAGCACAACATTTTGGTCGAATGGCTATGGCAGGGAGATGACACAACTCTTTCCTCCCACCCCATCAGCGTTTGCAGAAGGGGCTGTTTAGCAAGGGCTAAGCAATGGCAGCACCTACCTTCAGCATCAGCTCCTTCTCCTCCCCCTTCGCTTCCTGTCCCTTTGCCCTTGCTTGGGCAATTCATCTGCAGCAAGATAGAATCAAAGAACCCTCTTCCTTTGCTAAACAATTCGCTCCTTTTGTTAGGGTCAGATAAAACGTTGATAAAAGCTGTCGTAGCTCCGCTGAAGCCAGCAGGAGCATGCTGCAGGTTTGGTCCTTGATCGTTTTTCGCCTTGCTCACTCCTGCATGTATCCAGTTACATCTTTTGGTAAATCCAGCCTTAAGCTGAAATAATGAACCAGAGATGCAGTCCCTGTGGGGGGTTTGCTCCTTCATAGGTACAGTGCCTCAGAGCCTTTGGGGACAGGAGGTTTATAAATGGAAAGATCTGCAGGGAGGCTTTTAGGAAACTGCGTTTAAGGGTTGGGTGTTTTTCTCTCATTTCTTGCTAAACAATCTCTGATCCCTTCCACTCGGGAGAAGGGCAGGAGCCAAGGCTGGCCTTCACCTCACCACTGAGTCTTGTTGGTTGCAGACCTGCATTTTGGGAAGGCGTAGGAATAGTTTTTATCCCATTGAGCTAAACGCATTCAAAACATTTTGATTAAATGGGTACTTAAGTACCCCTCAAAAGAGAGGGGACCAGGGCTCCAAGAAGGGGCGGGAATGAGGGGGAGCAGAGCAGGCTCCTTCTCACCATGTGGACGATAGGAACTGCTCTGCTGGCAGCTGCAAGCTCTATTACTTATCTAGGGGTATCCTCCCACTGCAGGCAAGGTACAGAGCAGCCAGCTGGAGAATTAGCAACGTGTCCAAATGTAATATGGTTGCTATTATGGGTAATATATATTTAACACTCTGCAGGGACCGTTTAAACCTGCATCTGCAGGAAGGGGGAAAAAATCAGGTTTGCTTTCTTGGCAGACTGCAGATCAGAGAGTCCAATCTGTAATCTCTCTTGGTATGTTTTATGTGGGTGGGTTTTGTTAAGTTACAGGCAAAGTTATTGCACCCCTAGGCTACTCACATTAAACGTTTCTCCAATTTTAGCAACATTCTTTCCAGGCTCAGCTACATTTGTTTTTGTCTTCTCTATGGCAATTGATGAGCTCAGTCTGAAATGTATAACTCCACGGGATCTCCTGTTAAATATTTCTTCCACAGCTGTAGCTGAATCGGGGCAGTGTAATCCAATGACTTGTTGTAATGCCTAATGCTTTCTTTAATACATGCCAGATTAAAGGAGTCAGCAAAGTTTACATATCCAAAGTAATAAATTTAAACAATAATAATGGCAAATCCCAAACCATGATTTTATCTTGAAAATGTTGGGCTTTTTTTTCCTCCTATCTTCTCTGGTCTGGCTAAAGTCTGTTTTTAGGAAACTGAACAGGACAGATAAAAGATGATGAGACAAACAACTTAATCCCTTAATAATGTCAAGTGGAAAATCCAACAGCAGATTGGCAAGAAACTGTAATAACAACTGCGAAGTGACCCTTACTGAGCACTAAAGAACTGGTTTAAAAGGCTGAACTTGGGATATAATTAGAGATGAGCCTGAATTAGTACCTATAGGCTCAAGTATTTATTTGAACTCTGAAATGGAGCCAAATTCCATTTTTTTTTTAATCCATGCCTGTACAGCATCAGCTTAACTCCAGTGAGGCCAGTTCAGCATCACCCCATACCTTGTTCTGCCCTGGGTACCCACACAAAGTGACCAGGAAAGGCCCCAGGGTGATATTCCCACCTCTGGGTGCTTTTGCAGATGGAGTGTGGGATAACAGCAAGTGTGCACAGCCCAGGTAGGTGCATGTCAGGGCAGCAGGAGAAGGGATGGGCAATGCCATGCTGGCCTTTGAGTCCCAACATCTCATCTCGCTCTGCACACAGCTGCACCCCTGGGCAGCAACTCTTAAGTAGTCTTGGGCTGCCGTTAATAGATATACCTTGGAAGCAAGGCAGGTGGTCACAGGAGTAGGAGGCACTTGGAACTGTAATTGCCAAGCAGCTTCAGAAAGAGGGTGTTAATTATTATCTCTCTCCTTGGAGCCATATTTACTTAGAGCTGACAGCCCTCCACCCTGTGGTTCGTGGGAAGAATGTCTTGCTGGGGTGAAGACCAGGGCTGCCAGAAAGGAAACAAAGGAAAGAGATTTTAGAACGGTGACTTATCTCTATCCACCTGAATTACTGTTGTATTTTAAAAGAATACGTGAAAAAGGATTGTTTGAAAAAACCTTGACAAGTGTACTCTCCCAGCTTCATTGTTTTAACCTTCTCCTAGGAATTTGTGTATAAAATGTTCTCAATTCAGTTTATCTCAGCTTGACAAATCCTGTGTTTCCCTTCCGTGCTTTTAGCAGAGTGGGAACTAACCTTGATCTTTTTGCAAAGCGAACAGAGTCGCCGTGCTGGATGTCACATTCCCACCTTCACACACAAACAGTGCGTGTCACAGCTTTTGAGCAGGATGTACCATCGCTGACAAAAAAATTGTGTAAGGTTCATACATTCAAGATGAAATGAATGTATGAACTTCTGGGAAAGCAGCTCCAAACTGAACCAGACGCTTTCAGAAGAGGGAGCAACTGATGTTGTTTGGCTCTCGTGGAAGCCACCTTGCACGGCAGGTTAAAACAAAAGGTCTGAATCCAGGACTGTAGCTCAGCTCCTCCGTTAGCAGCCCCTCATCTGTGTCTCCTCTTGAGGAGAACAGACTTGGCCTCTCTCCTCAGGTCTCTGTTTTCTCATGTTACCCTGTGTTGCTGGAATGGCTTTTCTGAGCCAAGGAAAGCAGCAGAGGAGTCCAGGTGGTCACAAGTGATCAAAACATTGACCAGATGCTGGGCTGGTAATGAGAGGGGAATGCAGAAGAAGCATGATGCCACCGTGTCTGTTATTGCCTTCCCTGCTGTATTGTACATCCCAACCTGCCCTGGTATTTAGTTTTTGAGCATTTGGGCGGCTCAGGAGGCAGTTCCAGATTCCAGGTTTGTTCTTGTGGATGGGAACTCTTCCCGGAAGGGAGAAAGCTCAGAGGAGCCTGTTTAATATAGGCTGATCTCATGCTTAAGCATACGCAGGAGTTGACCTTTCAGCGCTGAAATAAGAAGTGATGGGAATAGAATAAATCACAGTTTTGAAAGAAAAGCCAAGGAGCTTAGACATGCACCTCAGGAGAAGGAATCAAGGTAGGGAGGCTGAGAGCCACAGAGGGGCCAAATGACAGATTCAAAAAGTGTTCTTTCAGCAATGAGTTTGATGGATCTTTGCAGAGCAAAGGCTGTTGAGATGTGAAGTTGGAGTATGATGTGATGCGCCCAGAAGGTGAATTTTAGTTGGGTGGGTAGGCTGGAAAGACTCTATTAGGGATGCTATCCTGAAAAAATCTGCAAGACTTACAGATAGGTTGGATGTGAGGACTGAAAGAGATCCAAGTATTCCACTTGCTAAAAGTTTCGGGGTAGAAGCAAAACACTCACAAATGGGAGTGGTAACATTTACACTTGCACTGCAAAGGCACAAATTGTTCTATGAATCCCCAGGCTACAAAGAATCAAACCTCTACATTGCATTGCAGCCTCAGAGCTGTTGTGTTTTGACTGAATCCAGAGCTAAAATTTCTGTAACCTTGATAGGAGACAGCTCCTGCAAGATTTTTATCTTATGCAAGATTTTTCCAAGAGAACCAAAACTCTAAGCACTCCCCTCGCATGCGGAAGCTGCAGCCCGATGAGGAACTCCCTGTGCCTGGTGGCCTCTGTCAGAGCCCGACTCCTGGTTCAGTCTCAAGAGAGGGTGGCTCAGAGCTTTTTCAGAGCCCATCACTGCCTGGACAGAGGCTGAGGTTTGCCCTCCTGGCCTGCTCTTCCTCTGGACCATCCGTGCTGTGTCCCCAGGGCAGTCAGACCTCAGACCCATCCAGACAAACCCTGGCAGGACAAGAGATTGTAGGAGCTGGCTGGATCTGGAAGAACAGTTTTTTGGCAGAGAAGACATTTTCCAGCAAATGTCAGGGGAGAGGGGGAGTCAAAATGATTCACAAATTCAAACACATTTTCTGAATAGTTCTGGCCTAGAAAAAAATACAGAGGTGGGGGAAGAAGGAGGGATGTTAAAAATAGCAATGCGTGTCATTCTGACACTTTCCGAATGAACTGTTTCATTTTGGGAATGGTTTGTTTATGTTTTGCAAGCATTAGAAATGTAGATTAATTCAAAATGGCATTTTTCACTTAAAAGTTGACCTCACCACTAAAACACATTGAAAGAAGAGAAGAGAAAAGGTTTTTTGGAACTTACATAACCTGAAATGAAACACCTCCTTTTGTTTTGGGTTCAGATGAGACATTTTTGAGTTTTCCTTTCACAGCCCCATGATTTTAGCTGCGTCCAGCCCAACCTGAACACCCTCCTCTCCCCTAGTTTTTTGATTGAGCTCTGGTGTTAAAAAATACATCCAGCTCCCATGCTGGCCAACCCTTAAGTCTAATGTCTTGGAGCAAGTACTTTAGTTTAATCTGAGGTCAACCACACATTGCTGTGATTCAGACTGAAACCTGTGGTATCAAATTAATAAGAGCTGTAGGTTTTGTAGATAACTGGCATCTTCCCCAAAAGATGCAGTATCGAACCTCATTTAGAAAAATAACCCAAGCTCCTGAGGCCCTGAAATCTGATCTAGAAATCTTCAGAGAAGCCAGAGTTTGCAGACAGCTGAATGAGACTTTCACTCCCCCGACACTCACACTGGTCTCATTCAACTGATTCATTAAAGGAAAATGAGCAAATAGCTAGTAATTACTTTGCTGTAGCCAAAACGTGTGGCAGAGTTTCCCCAGGCAGAGGGGAAGGAACACACGTGTTTGCTGTACGACGAGCCATAGTCGAGTGTACTGTTCCCTGTTGTGTTTTCTGCCTGGCTGAGACACATTGTGCCATTTCCTCATCCCTTAGTGACTGAGTGGAGCTTCCTTTGTAGAGATTTACTGTCTCCTGTGCCCCTCTCCACCGTGCCTTGGGAGGGTTTGGGCATAAAAGAGGGAGAGAATAGATGCTGCAGTGGGATGGCAAACTTCTTAACATCAGCCCCTTTAGGGCAGGGGCCATAGGAAAGACCTTTTCCGTTCATGGGAAAATCCTGAGTTTTACCTGAAATAGGCAGGTTTGTAAGCATTTTTCTGGCTCGCTGTAATTCTAGTGTTGCTGAAAGATGGATCTCATAGTGTGGACAGGATACAGAGGTTTTTATGATAGAGGAGAGGGGCTGGCAGTGGCCAAGCATCAGAGCAGACTGGGATGGCTCTGATACTTTCTGTGGTGGCTCGGGGTCCCCCAGCAGTGGAGAGGGCAGAGATCAATTCCTGCAGCAGGATGAGGATTCAAGGCCAATGAGTGCATCAGCGATGCAGTTCCCTCCACCATGCGTTTACTGTTCAGACATTGACAATTCAAGCTCTCCCAGAAAATGAGGATTGCCTTAAACACTACCAAAAGTTTCATGTTTTTTGGAAGTGCTGGGCTTGTTTGATTGTTTTCCTGGTTTCTATGCCTGTAAGTCCCACTCAGGACAATTTTTCAATCTGTTCTCTGCAAGGCAGAAGCCTAGAAATGTACTTTCTTTTTAAAAACGAAAACACAGAGTCTTAGTCACCTGATGGCTGCAAGAGCTGGGGGCTTTGAGAACAAGGCAGAGCTCACGTTCAAACTGCAGGAGTGGGCAAGGGGCTGTTGAAAGAGCTGCTCCTCTGGGTCAAGAATGGGGCTGAATGGAAAGAAAGGCCAGGAGGGCAAAGCATGTAAGCCGATTCGGCTTTCCTGGAACAATCGGAGAACGCCAGCGCTCCCTCCCCGCCCCAGCTGAAACAAAAAGCCCATACACAACTAAAGCAAAATCTGCCTTCCTGTTTGTATGCATGTCGTGAGGCCTGGGAGAGCAGGTGGCGTTTGACTCTTGCATCCCCACCAAAACTCAAAGTCCTCTCCCAGCTGAACCCAGAGGTAGGGGTGCGGGAAGAGATACAGGCAGTCATTGAAGAGCAAGGACCATACAAGCTGCAGAAGAGGGCCCACACTCCTTCCCTGTCGATGGTTTATATAAAACACAATTTGAAACCTAATCACTTTTTCTACAGGTAGAAGTGATTCACAGATCTTTGATACAAGCAGCTGCCAGGAGATGGGAGTACAGCTTTGATTGTGTTAAAGTGAGGAGGCAGCGACTTTCCAACTGAGCAACTGCATTTGAACGTTCTGTGGAAGGTTGTACACATCTTTCAACAAGGAATCTTAGGCTGTGATAGGTCCCAAAAAATACCCGGCAGGGTTGTTGAGCCATCCCAAACCACCTTGTCACTGAATGGTGCAGAGGTGCTGTGTGAAGTGATGCCAAGCATTCTCTAACAGCTCTAATGGTATTTGGATTTCAATTTACTCTCATCAGATCCGCTGACATGCTCCCCAGTTTGTCTCTTGAATTAAGATGCTGCAGTGTTCATTTTTCCCCTTTGCAGCTGATAGGTGGGTGCCTTTGCTCCCGCACGGGGAAGAAGGCAAGTATATTCTTCTTTTTAGCATGCCCTTAGAGCTATTACATGTTTAAATCCTCAGAGCAAAGGCCTGGACGTTGTGTGTGTCCCATTCCAGGAGGTGGGCTGTTCCCAGGTGTTTAATCTGCAGGGCTGACTTCAGTGAAATCACACCAGGAGAGCAGTTCTGAAGGTTGCATACAACACGCAGATGGTCTTCTGGAGAGCAGTTGCCTTTGGAAAGCTAGTTAGAACTACTGATGGCATAACAAACAGAATACTTCCAGGATATAAAACTGAGGGAGGAAAGGGGCTTTACTGGCTAGTGTCAGAAAACAGAGGTTTGCGTAACAGCAACATTTTCCATATACTGCGCAATGAAGTTACTTGCTTGGGAATTAAATTGCAACTCAGTTTTAGACAGTGTGGCCAGCTGTAACATAGCACACATTGCAACACACATACTGAATGTTATTACTTGGTGTCAGTGCTTATTGATGCTAGTGGGGATTTGAGAAGCAAGCTCTGGCGCAGGAAACGCTAACAATGTGATGGCACTTAATGTCTCAGTGAGTGTAAGAACTTTGGGGAATAAATTCTCCAAAGACAGAATACTTTGGAAAATACCTGCTGATCCCTTTAAACCCCTAAGACACTTTAATTTTCGTATTGGGTGATGATAAGCTACAGATTTCACTACTAATCGAAAAAATATCCTGTGGTTTTTGGAAAAGCAAGGGAGACTCCAGGTGTAGGTTCGGTGGCAGATTTTGCAGTGGCAGTTCCAGCTGATCTCACTGGAAAGAGTTTATTTGCTGCTGTCTGCTGGTCCCTTGCTGTCTTCTTTTGCTACTGCAGGAACCAGGGTCAGCAAAATTGAACAACACTTCCCTGTCACCTTTATGGAGAAGAGTCAGTGTCCTGGAACATTGCTTCATTTTAGCTGCAAGACTGGAATCAGATTGGGCCAAATCAACTCTGTTGTAGCTCTGCTGAGTCTGGTTGGCTTGTACAATTGATAAATTTGATCCAGAGTAAGAATAACACGAACCACGGATGGCTGGGTTAAGTGCATTGTTTATATAAATGGCTAGACCATGGAGAGCTGCCTGCATTGCAAAACCCCCTCCCATCTGGCTCCTTTAAGAGATCTGAAATCACAGCAAGGGGGAGACCAGCAACAAAATGTGGCACAAATACCAAGTTTCACCTGTGCTCAGAGATGAGGACCTGTTGGCAGTGGGACATGGGCTCAGCTCACCAACTGTGCTGAACTGGCAGCTCAGGGAGCAGGACAGGACACATTGCTGTGCCCTCTGATGGCAGTGAAGTTATAAATACATTTTTGGAGCAAAAATAGGAACCGTCCACCAGAGCTATTTCTGATGACCTCAGAATAAAGTTCGGTTTTGGTTTTTTTTCCCTCTGTTTCTTAGCAGGGCTGCTGAGCTCTCCAGCAGAACAGGAAGTAGGCTGAGGAGCTGTTTGAGTAACCAGGGTCATCAGATCAATGGAAAAAGCGGTTTGAGTACACTCTGTGAAAGTGCAGTCAACAATTTTGAAATTACTGCAGTTTCTCTTCCTAGGTCAGGGCTGTTGTTCATGCCAAGGGGACTTGAGTCTGCTGCTGCTCTTTCTGTAAGCAAACAGAACATTTCTTTTTGATGAGGTACATAATGTGCACCCAGGGGTGAAGCAGAAAGCTTTCCCTTGGTGTCCTTGGATCAGATTCCAGATGAGTTAAGAGATAATTTGATCAGGATCCTATGTAATTTTGAAATGCCTACCATGACATTTGGAGGAAAAATAAACTTGCTTTTATTGGGAGTTGGGCATGGAGCGGTCAGAGTAGGAGCGAGGGAGAGAAAAAGAGACAACATTTTGCTATCAAGGAGGAAGATGTACAGTTGTCAATCTCAGAATTGAGGCTGGTCCTACATTTTAGTGACACTTGGAGCTTCTTCCATGTTTTGCAAGTTCATCTGAGAACTGAATGCATGCCAGATGAATCTTTCAAGGGAAGTGGAGCTGGGTTGAAAATATCTCCAACACAGATAATTCAAAGGAAGTGCAACTTTTAAAAAAGCATGTGAAATGGCTCTAAGAATCTACCTGTTTTTTCCTGTAAAATTTTTTCCTTCTTCTCTTTCCTCCCCTTAGTCCTACATTGCACCTCTCTCCTCTGCCATCATGTCAGCTTTTTTTTTTTGCCTTTAGTTGATCTCACAGAGGCATACAAAGGGTTTTCGGTCCCGTCACATGCTCCAGCTGGAACTAGAGCACGATTCCTTTCTGACACGATTTTCTGCAGGATTCTGTCAAGTTGAGCCGCAGACGCTCCCCGGTGTTTCACTGATTGTCTTTTCAGCTGTCCTCCGCTCGCAACACTCACGTTGCAGCCAGGCAAGGGCTGGTGCGGGCTGCAGAGCGGAGACGATGCCGTAAGTGCAGGGAGCCAGGGGTGCCCGGGGGTGCCTGCGGCCCTGGGATGGGGCGGCCGTGGGGCGGGAGCCGCGCGGCGTGGGAGAGAGGGCCAGGAGGGAGAGATAAGGCGGGCAGGAAGGGGAAAGGCAGGTGGAAAAGGGAAATGACCGCGGGGGTCAGGAAGACTAAAGAGAATACAAGGGAAGCTATGAAGCCATCTGGGAATCTGCTCTAGCCACGTGTAAATCGTACGCGTCCTTGCGGCGCCCCGCTGTGCGCAGAGCGAAGCAGCGCTCGGGGGAGGCCGGGCAGAGCCGGGATGGCGGCGTGGAGCTGTGTGGGGTGAGCCCGTGGGGGCCTGGGGGATGCGGGGACACCACCGTGGTGGTGGGCATGGGGGCCAGGGGAAGGACGTGGGTGCTTCAAGGTGGGGTGCAGGGTCAGCAGAGCTGTGGTGGAGCGGCGTCCTGTGAGGATGAGGGCAGAGCTTGATGGAGCTGCTTTTACTGGGAGTTGTGTCCAACTGTGTCGGGTTCTGGGTGACGGCAGAAGAGCGGGAGGAGAGGCAGGTGCTGTGGGGTGGAGGCAGAATGGGAAGTTTGGGAGAAATGGAATGCAAAATCTGATCAGGAGATGGAAAAGGAGCAAAGTGGAGGGAAAAATAATGTGAAAAGCTGCATTGTGAAGAAGTAGTGGAAGAAAGCATCATGCAAGGCTGACATGGAAAGGCAGGGGGAAGAGAAGAGAGCTTGGATAACAAGACTTTAAAAGTATTTAATGATGGATGACTGGGGTGGGATTTGTGGCAAATAGCTAGATCTGAGCCAGGCTCCCTTTGTGGGGAGAAACAGACCCCTGCAGAACACACTGTATGTGAGACCTGCCTGCATAGCACGAGAGGAGATGAGGCTGAGCAGCCCTGTGACTGTAAAAGGAGTTAACTAGCATAGATGCAGTCATCTACATTGGACATGTCTAAAAATAGGTGAGATGAATTTCAGTCCCGAGGACAAAATGTTACACTAAATGAATACAAACAATCTCATGGTATCTAGCTGGGTGCGTTCATGTCTCTTCATCCATGTGCACACAGGAGGTATGTGCCCAGTTTCAGGGCTGGTGCACATCAGGGGCACATGTGGACACCAGCACAAACCTGGCTGCGATGTTCATGTCTCAAATCTCCTGCGCAAAGGTCTTCTGCACCTCAAACACTGAAAAATTGAGCTGTGATGCTGGAGCAGGCTGTAGTTCCTCAGGTGTCTGCAGTTTTTATTGTAAATCATTCCTAAGAGCCTCAAGGAAGAGCAGGGAGGTGTGCTGCAGTTTCAGGGAGTGCTGCTGCTGACCCCATTGCTCTCTGCTTCACTGTGGAAGGGGTTGCAGCCCCTTGCCTGGTTTTATCTCAGCTTTCCTGGCTGCCTCTGCCAGAGGTATGGGGGTTACTTTGCTTTAACTCACACTGGGAGGCACCAGTGTGACAGAGAAGAAAAGTCCCAGTCCCCAATGGTGCCATTTGCCCCATGCCACCTTGGCAGCTGTTCTGAAGGAGAGACAATTGCTTTCCCGCAGTGAGAGGACCGGCTGGAAAGAATAACCACATCTCTGTGGGGACATCCATGGGATGTGCCAAGAGAAACCCAGGCAGATGCAGTTATTTAATGGGATCCCTCATTCATGGACTAGGTTGGCATGGATGGTCCGAGCAGGGCATGGATCTGGAGCCTGTCTGTACTGGAGATGCCCTCTGGTTGCCCCAGCCAGCTCCCTGCAGCCCTGCTCTCCTTCCTTGTTCCAGTCCCTGCACATGTCCTCATCTCCAGAATTAGGTCTGCAGGTCCCACGCCTCATCTTTAAAACCCTCTGCGCAATTAACAAGCACAGGCACGTCCTTGGCAGAAAGTGTCCCCAAAGGACGGGCAAGGAGAGGATGGCACAGTTTGACTGAGTAGCTCACGGTTATTTGTAGGAGAAGCTGGGAATGTCTCTCTCTGCACCAAGAAGTGGCAGCATGCTCATGGAGGTCGTCTCTGGTATGACCTGAGCTCATTTAACAGTCTCCACTGTGGAAGAGAACAGAGTTTTAATCTAATGAGGGTGATGTTGGGCAAACGCTTTTTAACGCTTGGGTCTGATTAGTCGTAACTGAACTCCTCTTTCACTCAGTCCTTTACTGGAGGCTGCTCATTCTCGTGCTGCGTATTTCCTCTGCCTGCAAAAGCACTTAGAGCAGCTTGGATCCCCAAGTCACATATTCTCAATATTTATGCCCCCTGAGTGGTTTTCCAGGGAAGCCCTTAATCTTACAAGTCAAGAAAAGACACGTATTTGTTACAATCAATACTATCAACATGCAGAGTTCATTTTTAGGCAGCAGGTGGCTTAGAAAGTCTTATTTTTGTGCAATTTATTTTGTAAAAGCTCCCTCCCCCCTTCTCCCTGCTTTCATTTGCTTCTGTGTTCTGGGGTCTCAGAACACAAAGGTTTCTAAGGGTAGGTGTGCACCTTGAGATCACTTGCTGGTAATGCCTGAAAGACCAGCACATTTCTATTTTCACATTCATATTAGCTGTTCAAACGTGTTGTCTCACCCCAATAATCACCCCAATAATTCTTTAAACCTGTTCAGAGGGGATCAGTAGAAACCCAATAATAAAGCTTCACATTACTTGTAATAGTTTCCAGATTATTTTGTTTAGAAGCCTGTGTGAAACATTATTTCTTGCCTTCCTTTCTCAGCCCTCAGGCTGAAAGTGAAAAGGTCTTAGTGAAGGAAACTAAGTAAGGAGATAGACAAAGTTTATAGATGGGATTATTTAGCCTGCAAACTAATGGGTTTCAAGTGAAATATCTAAGATAATTGCAAAAACTCTTCCATTCCTTCCTTTCTACTCTACCCTGTCTGGTAAATTGACACACACTTCGTGAGATGACATTGCAAGGATATGCACACGGACTTGGAGAAGAAATTAGTGGGCTCCATGCAGAGCCACCCTGGGAAACTCCCTGCTGCAGGATGCTCTGAGCCCACCTGTGCCAATGGGAAAAAGGGCTGGGGAGCACCCCATCCACCAGCTTGCAGCTTTGTGGGATTCCAGCAGTGGCCATAAGCTGAACATGTGGAAGGAACAGGATGGGATTTCTGCGCTGCAGCCTCCATGGTCAATGGGCTGGGGGTGTCTGAGATGGAGAGAAGGCTGCAGAGGCAGTGCCTGGCCCATGGCAAAGGCCCACAGCTTTCTGTGGTGGTGAAAGGCTGTGCTCGAACGAGGGGGCAGCTCCTTGTGTGGCTTCATCTTCCTGTGAAACAAGGGCACAGCTGAGAGCAAGCACACGGAATGCACTTGCTGTGATCTGGGCCATGCGGGCTCTGCTGCCCTCATAGCTGGAACTCTGAGTAACAGCATTTGCCCAGTTTCCTGTTAAATGCAGCACCCGAGACAGTGAAAACCTTAGGTTTTGTAGCTCCTTAAACCTGACATCACAAATGATGAGTCCCAGGTCCATCACACAGACTGGCACTTGCCCTGTGGCAGCCTCAGGAACAGGACCCAAAAAGGGTGTGTTTTTTTCCCCAGAGCTGGTGTGAGCTCCCAGCATACGCCATGCAAAGCTTGCAGTGATCCCAAGTGGCTGCTCCTTGGAGGGTGCTATCAGCAGGGCGTCCCTGAGCATCTTGTGCTGATGGACTTGGTAGGCAGTCTTCCCCTGCTGTGAAGTCTCCAGGCTGACTTAGCTTCGGCCCAGCTCTCACATTTACACCAGCTGAGGATCTGGCTGCCACCTCAAAGGGTGGCAAATATCGCACAGTTTGAGCTCTGTTAGAAAGCCCCACCCTTTTCCTGCAGTTTTAGTCTGAGGGGTAGTGCTGCTTGAGATGCTTTATTGTAACAGAAAATGAAGAGAAATGTGGAAAAACAAGGCAATAGGATACTTGGTTTAAGGTATGCAGCTGGGTTTTTTGACTAGGGAGGGGGAGAAGGTACCCTTTCTTCAGCAAGTGGTTTTAGATTATATTTGTTTGAGCAAGGAGTGAAGTGTTTAGGACCATAGGGCTCCCCCAGGTTTCTGCAGACTACATGAGCAGTGTTTAGAGAGTGAGCAGCTCTGGTCCTCAGGTGGTTTGTGTATGGCTGTGAGTTGCCCTTTCAGCACAGGGACTTCAATCCTGCTCTGTGCCAGGAGGGGAACTGTGCTGGAGCATCACCAGCAGACCCAGGGATTGCTGTGGAGTCCTTAGGAAATTCAGTTGGACCTGGCTGCCAAGAAGGTCTCAGGACTGAAAGAAGGATATTATTTGGGATAGGTCTGGGGCACATCAGCAAGGCCTTCAGGCAGTAGCCAGTCCATCATATTCCCTCATACAGGAACTGTGCAGTTGAGGTGCTGGAGCTGTTCCCCAGCTTTCCATCCACAGATCTGTGTGCTTCATGTGGTGGGCCTGGAAAAAGCAGGATTTGCAGGTACAGCTGGGTGATTGGCATGTGTTGGTGCAGGAGACACTTTGA
This sequence comes from Daphoenositta chrysoptera, assembly GCA_013397915.1. Lineage (NCBI taxonomy): Eukaryota > Metazoa > Chordata > Aves > Passeriformes > Daphoenositta > Daphoenositta chrysoptera. Next base: position 538,563 of record VZRO01003085.1, read on the forward strand.
AGGGAGAAACTGATGCACCAGCACGAGAACAGGGAGCTGATGGGCTGGAGAGAACAGCCAGCTTGCATCCGCAAGGCGTCTTGGAGACCAACATGCATCATTATTTACCAAGGGAAGGCTTTCCTGAGACTGCACCACCTGCCTTCTGAGACCTCTGTGTTCACTGTTGTTCCTTACTGTGTTTCTGTGGATTTGGGTAGTCCAGGCAGCCCTGTTGATGCTGCTGTGTGTTGTGTGCCATTAGGCTACATGGCCCTGTGGGAAGGGATGCTCTTCCAGTTCTTGGGCTCTCCTCTGCCTCTCCTCTGTTCAGGCAAGTGGTTATCTTTTGCTTCCTTGGTCCAGCAAAACATGTTCCTACAGGTGGGCTCTCTGACTCTGCCAACTGATGGTCTTGGAGTTTCTGTCTGTGCCAGAATTTCCACAGAAATTCCCCACTCCTCCTGCACTGGGTTTTTCTCCTCCAAGTGGTGGGACTGGCTCTTTTCACCATCCCATCAGGCTGGGAGCTCTGCCAGCTCCCAGCCAGGCTACGCTGCCAGCACAGCCAGCACAGGACAATAGAGATTGTCTCTGATGCCTGGCTGTTTGCTGCTGGGTTAGGCAACCCCAGGCTCTGCTCTGCAAAGAAACAGCATATCTAATCCTGTAGGAGTTTCATCCCTTTCAGTCAGGGGTCTGTACAACTCCTTTCAAAAATTAGCTCTGTGAATGTTAATAATCCGTAAGTTGGTTAGTGCTAGGTCTTCTTTTTCAAGGGCCAGCTCCCCAAGTAACTGCTGTAGGGCAGACAGGTGAAGTCGGACATAAAAGCAGATGCTGCAGGGTGCATGACCGCAGAGATGAACACGGCCTCACGCTGAGGGGAGTCCTTAACCTCTCATGAAAGAAGAGAGAAGCAATGTGTTTCCTTCTTCTGGTGGCGGGTTGCCAAGGCGAGCAGGTTAGCACCGATAAAAACATCTCTCTTTTCTACCCTCAAACTGGGGCCTACAGGTTTCCTCTTCAGATTTGCACTTGTCTTGCAGCCCCTTTCAGCTGGCCTGAGGTGCAGTAACATGCAGGTGGAAGAGACCTTGGGAGGTTAATTGAGAGTGGCTCGAGGAGGAGCAGGAGCGTGAGTGTGCACACCCAGAGAGAGATACACACCCAGAACCCAGAGACCTCATGTTCTGTTATGGTGTTTCTCATCATGGTGTTGCTTTTTCCACACAGCTGCTCAGTGTGCTTCAGCCACAGGGATGGCAGGAATAACTTACCAACACATGTGCCACAGCCCACATGCAGCACATCTGCACATGCAGTGGTCCCTGGCACTGCCAGTGCTTGGACCTTCAGAGCGGAAGATGTGAGCTTTCTGTCTGGGGTGATGAACACAATTTGAGGAGGGGTTTACATGTCCTTTGTGCTGTGGTTCAGGGTGTGGATTGGGACAGGAGCTCTTGCATCTGAGCGACCAGAAGTGACATCCTCCCCTCTCAGCTCCTGCTCTGAGATGTGAGTGCTTCCACCCATGCATTGGCAAGTGCCTCAGTCATATTTCCACCATGTGGACCCAACTCCAAAACTTCTTTCAGTTTTCCCTCTGTTCTTACTGGAAAGCAATTCTCTCACTGAAATGTAAGTGGAGTTTTTTCAATAAAAAGGACTGTTAAGAAGAAATCCTTCGTTATTTTGTCCAATATGAAGGTTGCTTTTACTTTTAGTTTCACAGAAATCACAAACATCCCTAGCTGCTGTAATAGTTGAAATGAAAATAGAAACATGCTGTTTATGGGGCATGGGGAATGAGAAAGAGTTGGTGAATCTTTAAACCCACGGCAGCTCTGTGGCTCTCACCAACAAAACCCGTCACAAAGAGCCTGCCCATTAAGATGGGTGGTCCCGAGCAGAGGCGTGAGTGGCATTTGTTACAAACCCCGGAGCCAGGCAGTGTGTCCTGCACCGTCACCTCATTTCAGACCAATGCCCACTGCTGCTTCATGTCTCACCACAGCCCAGGGAGGGCTGGCATGCTGGGGCCACAGGGATGCTCCCTTGCAGGCACCTGTCTGGGGAAGCTCAGGCTGTTAGGCTGGGACCTACAGTGCCTCCTTTAGCAAGGGACGTCCTGCACCGTGAGCATCTGCCCTCGAGTTTCTCTGTTACCAGCAAGAAGGCTCTGCTTAAGTTTTCTGGACACTTCGTTCCCAAAGCTGGCGTTACAGCCTGATGTTTTCTCAGGTTTTCATCAAGCGGCTGGGTAGGAGAAGCCAGGTGTCTCTAAATGTGCTGTGCATTGAAGGCAGTCTGGGGTGGGAACGGCTTCATCCTTTGGAGGGTATGGCAGGTCTGAATTTCCATAGCCTTCTCCCAGTGCTGTTGTCCTTGTTCCTGTGGCAGCTCCAGCAGTAGATACAACAGCCTGGCTGTGACCTTTGGGCCCTGCTGGGGGAGTAAGGGACACAGCTGGGACACAGCCCTGAGTGCTTACTGGTGGGCAGCTGGGGACAGGAGCAGCCAGGCCGCAGCTGTGCTGGAACTGGGGCTCTGCTAAGAAGAGCCACAGCATGAATCTGATGTGGCCCAGCTTCACTGCGGTGCTGTCACTGGGAGGGATGGGTATGAGAGCCTCCCTGTGCCCCTACTCCATCAAGATGCCAAAGAAAAGGAAAGTGCCCCAGGGACAGCTGTGTTGGGTCTTGGCTGCTGAGTGTGGTTGCTACTACCAGGGGAAAAAAAAATCGTTTCCCTGGATTTGAATTTTTTTCCTGAGCATTGTACTAATTCTTGTTGTGCTTTTCCCTTCTCTTTTTTTTGTAATTACTCTCATTGCCCTCTTTTCCTGGCAAGTCAATGCCATTAAATCCAGGCACCAAATCCAGAGGGAGACTGGCAGCACTGACTTTCTGGGCAGGCTTCTGAGGGCTCTTCAATCTTCTTATGAAACTCCTGTCCTTTAGTGGAAGCAATTTGGCTGCTTTTGTCAGTCACTTCTGCCTGCAGCCATCATCAGTGACTTTCCTCTCTCAGGATTTAGACAATCTGCCTCTGAAATGCAGAAAGTTTTATTAGAAGTTGCACATTTATACTGTAAGGTCTTGATGGTAATACATCATCTTTTCATCTCTTTTATTGTACAGGATGTACCACAAATAGGCCCCAATTCCTGTTTACTTTAAACGTTATCTCAGCACTAGTACACAGCCTTTCCTGATTATTTCTCCTCTTCTGCTACAGGCCCTCCAGATTTTTAAATGTTTTGTACTTAATACATCACACAAGTCGAAAGTTATATTTTATAATCAATATGGTAAGGAGAACTGAAATACAAACCTATCCAATAGAAAAGAGCTGGACACAATTTTTTTGTCCAGGTAAGTGAGGAGGTGGGTATGGCCCCACAGTGACTGCAAAAACTGGAGGAGCTGCCCTCCTTTTTGGGAGCCCCTGTGGAGAAGCAGTGATGGAGGGGCGATGAAAGTAGAGCTTTCCAGCAACTTCTGCCAACTGATTTGGGCCTGTCTGTACTTTTGTTGAAATGACACCCACCAGGCTCTCAGCCCTTGGTTTTGTGAGCTCATTTGTGGCTCTGCCAGGGGCAGGCATGGGAGCTCTTTGTTAGGAGTTGTGGGGTGCAGCCCCCTGGCTGGGGACAGCAAATGCTGTCTTGCTTCCAGGGCTCACATCTATGTGGGAATAATCATGTCATAGGCATCTTTGACAGCATCCCTCTTGGGCAGTCAAAGAGCACTCCATTTTAGAAATGAGGAAGGCTTGGCAGAGCTTGGTCTGCCTTTCCTTAAGCACCCACTTACTTGGATACCTCTGGTTTGTAGCCCATTTTGAGGCTGGCAAGGCTGAAGAGCAGGTTTTGATTCAGACAGTGCTTCATAGTTGTAAACACTGCCTGAAGTGTCTTGGCCCTCCACACTCCAGTGGCCCTCAGGGAAAAACTCTGGCTTCAGTGAGCATATCCAGTGCCTGCTGGAACACAGAGCACTGTTCAGACCTCCCCTTTCCTCACTCCTCAGCTCTCTGAGTCACACCGTAGTCTCCCAGGCACACATGGCCCTCTGTCAGGCAGCCTTTAACATGACTCTGTAACTCTTTTTTGTTCTCTGTCTTATTTATGGCTGTAAAGTATGTTTCTTCCAGGCCAGGAGAAAACAAGTTGATGTAGAAAACAATACGTGATTCAGTTTGCAGTGGTGCATCTAATTGAGGAACTGGCTCCTTCGTACAGTACATGCTGTGAAATAGCAGGTCTGCCTTGGCACTAACTGGACAAACAGAGGTGACTAAGCAATCCAATTGATTTATGGAAATAGCCTTGCACAGGAGATCCGGGAAACCTCTGGGAAAACTGCCTCTCGCTGAAGGGATCACCACGTGCGAATTATAAAGGCTCCTGGGCACAGCAGAGACCTGTCGTCAGAGCCTGGGGAGTGAAACATGAGGCAGGAGAGCACTTAAATGTTTTGGGCACTGCCTCTGCCGGGGCTCACCACGTCTCGGGCTGCCAGCGGGTGAGTGGAAGAGCCTCTCCCGCGGGATTGCGATGCAGGGGTGCCCACGGCAAGCCAGCGATGATGGACTGTTGTGGGAATTCCTGTCACAGGTAGGCTTGTTGGGGCAGACAGGGAGGAGTGACAGGTGCTTGGAAAGTTTGAGGCACGGCTGATTCCCCGTGGCAGAGAGATGGGAACAGGGGGAGGTTGGTGTAGATGAAGTGCCTGAGTGCTGCATAGCAGGGTGATTGGGGAGGACAGAGGTCTGGTTGTAGGGGTGTCAAGTGCCTTCAGTTTCTGGAAGTGAGGGACTTGAGAATGCTTATTCCTGTGGCAGTGTGCAGTGTTTTGTGTCAGGCAAATTATGGGCCACTGGCTATAGGCAGGTTCAGAGAATGTTTTAATGAATAAGGAGGCAAAGTCATTTACTTGATTTGACTTCTTCTTATGATAAGAAAAGGCCTTCCATCACAACAGAGAATATTTGAGCAGTCTCCGAATACGGACTATGGTGTCTCTAAGGAATGCTGTTAGACTTTAGATTTGTGGTTCTTTCTGCCTAACCCACTTGCATCCTCAAAAGGGTGTCCCACAGCCCCACCACCCCGCAACTTAGGTTTTACTGGCTAGAGCTGCAGAGAGATTCTTTGTTCTCAAGGACAGCTGAGATTCGCTGAACCGATGTTGTAAGAAGCTGTTTTGGCAGTGTGAGGATCTTTGGAGTTAAGTGGTGGGGAAGAAGTGGGGCAACGCTCAGCTCTGCAGCCCAGCAGGCAAGGGCTACTCTGCCTTCCCTCTTCCTCACATCCCACCAGCGCTAGCCCTTTTCCCTCATCCTTCACCACTCAGTGTTGGAGCACACAGGCCCTTTGTTGCTTGTGCTTTCCTGGTACCTGGCACTGCCTGTTTGGCATGCCATGGCCGCCCCCACAAGTGCTGGCAGTGACGAGGGAACTTTGCCTCATCTCAGTCACCGCTCTCAATTCCCGAGCGCTCGGTGTCTGCTCTGCAGGGCAGCGCATCAGAAACACCCTGGCACGTTTTACAAGCTGATGCCACTGCTCGCTGGGAAGGGCTGTGTTTTCCCTGCCCACCCCTCCGCTCTGGCAGTGACAGAGCCCATGAGACCCACAGGGATGGAGAAACAAACGTCCCATGTCATCAGGGAGATCTGGGGGTGACAAACACTGAGTGCAATCGCTTATTCAGAAGTAATAGGAAAACAAAGGGATTAGTGCTTGCCACATTTACTTGGAAAACGCGAGTAATTTTCTAGGAGGGACGGCTGCCATAGCCTGTGAAATGGATGGGCTGTTGCTGGAGATGTAGCTCTGTGTCCTGTTGCACAAGGGGCCTCAGCTTTAGTGGGCAAGTCTGGGGAGAAATGATGCAGAAAGGATAAATCAAGCTAAAACTGAGAAGTCTGCTGCTTGGACTTACAAGTGTGAGTGTGTAGGGTGTGAAATACTGGATTTACTGGTGGAGGAGAGTGGAGAGCAGAAGGCAGATGCTCTGCCTGTTGATCTGTGCACGATGCTGTGGTATGTAAACCACCTTTGGATCACTCGAAGAGCGGAGGAGGAGGGAGTTTGGCAGCATACCATTGAAATTACTGCCTCTCTCTGAGACTAATTGATTAATGAGATCAGGTAGGGACAAGGCTTACCAGAATAAAATGACTTTGCAACGCCTTCCCTGTGTCTCGTGGGACACCACCCAGAAACACAGACCGAAAATTCGCCTCTGGGTTGCGTTGGATGAGTGGCCCTGCACATCTCCACCCCTTAGGTCCAGGGTCTCCGTGCCAGCTGTAGCAGCTGTCTCAGCCATGAAGGAATCCTGTGTGTGGGCTGCTCTGCCAGGGCAAAACGGGGCAGAGGGAGGTGGCAGGGATCATTGGGCACCTGGCAAATCAGGATGCCCTCCTTCCACGTGCGCTGCAGCACTTGTGGCTGGCTCACAGTCATACCCATGTGCCCTACCCTACACCTAGGGGCAGGGGTGGAGCTTTGGGTTCCTGTTTGTGTCCCACAGGCCAGAGAGGATCAGTGGACACTCGAGGAGTTTAGGAATTTACATAGTGCCATCATAGCAGCATGAAGGCACTGTGTAGATGACTAAACTTGTGAAGATACTCACAGTGTATAATGAACTGTGGAGAGATGTACCTGTGTGTATCTGAAAAACCTGATTCGAAGACTTTAATGCTTATGTGTTGCTCTTCTCGAGGATGACAATTCTTCAGTATATAAACTCCCATTATCTTATCAAAGAATCTAGGACAAACCTCAGGGAAGCTGCGCAATAGGGGAAACTCATCAGGTGGGAATGGCATTAAAAGGCTGCTCCTCTGGGAAGCTGTAACCTTCTTTTCTGTGCATTTATCTGCTAATATCTCAGCTGCCAACTCAACCACTTTCCTTGGAAAGATTCTTTGTTGCCAGACCCTGGGCAGTACAAGCCTGCATTCAATAACTGGCTGGGTGGCACGGAGTCATTGGGAGTGGAGAGACAAGGACTTTCCAAGCAAGCCAGTGACCTTCTACTTGCTCATGACCAATTTGAGGGTGGGTTGTTTTGCGTTGCTTTGTTAAAGTAACGGTACAGTTGAATCAATCTAGGGGTAGGTTTTTTACCCACTGTTTAAGTTTTGGAAAATTGTCACTTGCATGAAACACTAGTCTCAAACTAGAGCTGTTGGGGCCTCTGCCTTTCCTGTTCTTCTTCTCTGTGTGTGTTGAAAGGAACCTGATTTTAAATGGTCGCCCTGTAGTTTAGAAATGTGGTTATGTTAAATGGCAGTCTGCTAGATTGCTCTTGTGAGGTTTCCTCTAGATCCCATAGAAATTGCAGATGTTCACGCTTGACATTGCAAAGATAAGCTTAAGGTTCAAATGAAGCTTTGCATCAGACTGGAAGGATGAAGCCAAATCTTGTCATTTCCTTGTCAGAGCTTTGTGTTTGATAGAACGTCTTGATGATGTGTGGCACGGATATGCAATTCATCACCACCTGGCTTTTCATGCAGCTGTAGCAAAAATGCATATTCTTGTATCTCCCTGCTTGCCATCTGCAGCTGGAAAAAGTGTGTCCCAGGACAAGGAAACAAACATGCATTTTCAGAGTCAGGCATTCAAAATACGTGCTTTAGGTGGTGGCAGTTCTGGGATGTGGACGATGTGGGCTCATTTTCTTCTGCTGTAGCATTTTGGTTCTTACGAAGCCCCTCATAAGTGAATCAGGGCCAGTGACCTCATTTTCAGTAAATTACAAGGCGAGGTTATGGCTGGTTTTTTTAAGAGATGTCTGATTAGGCCACAGAGTAAATAATAGGAACAAATCTTTCAGAAGGACCTTTCCCTCAGGGTTTGTTCCCACTGAGTCAGTCCCTGTTACATCAACAAACAGTGCCACTTCAGTAACTGCAGGAATCAACAGGGCTGAGCGGAAGTCACAACACGTCGAGCTGATTCCTCCTTTCCCCTCAGCTGGGTCATCACCATGGCTTTCAGTTTCCATCCTGCCCCAGTATGAATGTGGTCAGATAGCACAGCCTGGCCTTGAATTCAGAAAGCGGTGATGGATCATGGTAGTCCAACCCAGTCCCGTGTCAAGAAACTTGTCATGGGTCTGTCCTGCAAAAGCTTTGGCTCAACATCCTCTTCTTGAAGACGAGCCATGGGGTAAGTCCTGTGCTCCAGCCAGACTGCCTGTCCCACAGCAACCCCATGTTCTGGGCACCAGTGCCAGGGCCCCCGGCTCCTGCCCTCCTCCTGCCTCGCAGTCTCACTGCTGCAATTGAATTTCTGCTCAGCCCCAATCAGGGATGTCCTGCTGGTCCTGGAAAGTTGCTCTCTTCCACAGGGAGAGGGGCCACTCCCCTTCTAATGATATGATTACAGTGCTGGTCTGGCAGCACTTCAGCCTGGGACCTCCGTGTCTCTGAGCATGAGCTGGGAGTGCTTGGGCATGAGGGAGCAGTGTGATAGCCCTGTGCTGTGCTGATCTGTGTTCCCCAGTGACTGAGAGCAAGCACTGACCCACTGAGCGACCTGCCCCATTCACAGCTGCCAAAATCAGCTGGAGGGATCAGAACAGAACAGCTTGCCTTCTGGACCTGGGGAATGTACCTGGGCTGAGGATCCTATACATCCACTGGGAATGGGCTGCTTGCTGAGAGCACAGCACAACTGGAAGCTGTCATCCCAGTTGTGCAGCCCTGACAGTTCATTTCCATAGGGAGCGAGCCGTTGAGTGGGAATGCTGGAATTGGCTGTCACTGGCTCCCACGAGGCAGCCATGGCGTATTGCAACACAAGGTAGGGGACTCCAGCTGAGGCAACAGCCCCCAGATCCCTGGGAAATGGGATTACTAACAGTTTTCCAGCAAAACGCCTCCGTGTCTATGCTTTTACTGGGAACAAGACAGGGGCAGAGCTTCTTGCCTGCAGATGGGCAGCCCCAATATAGGGGATGGAAATGTCCCGTTGAGCAGCAAAAGGATCCCAAGATGTTGGATCCTGTCTGCTGTCAGCAGCCCATGCTGAAGGCACCTTTGCAGGCGGCAGCAGGGATTCAGCTTTAAGAGAAGCTGAGCCACCACAGATCTGCTCACCTGGCCAGTTTGCCTTGCATTTTCACCACGAGTCAGTTCAAGGTTAATAGGAAAATGTCCTCCATCAGAAAACATCCAGAAAAGCCCACCAAAGAGGGAAGAGAGGTAAGAGAAGGGGCACAAGTGGGGATGCAGTAAAATGGGATCAATGGAAGTGATTTTTCAGCGAGCAAAATGCAGCCTCAGGACATCACCAGCTCTGCAGACTGCCAAGTCAACACCTCGTGCTGCCCTTGAACCTCCTAGCCTGCCTTCCTCCGTGGGAACGGGAAAGGGCAAAGTCTGCGTTTGCTATCTTCTTCAAGGGCTTCAGATGAAATTCCCAATGTTTCGGAGCTTGCAAACCTCTGTGCAGGGTTAGGAAGTCCAGGGGAAGCACAATAGCTGCAGGGGTGGCCTGGCATGGGTTCAGAGGTGGCAGGTTTTCTGACTGATTGGTGCTGGGCTCAGAACTGCCTCTAAAAGTTGCTGGAAAATATTTTCAACTAATAACACTTTTTTTTTTCCTGTTTTCCCTGAGCTCACATTCTTTTGCTCTGGCATTTTGGCTGACAGTTGAATGGATTTATTGCTCTAATAGCAGAAAATGACCATCAGCAAATCCCTGTGTTTTTGCTGCCCCTAAGGCAAACTGCTCATAGTTTCTCCATACTCCAGAGCACAGATAATTTGCGGGGTAGTTTTCCAGCCTCTGTTCTCAGGCTGGCTGGGGCAGCCAGGCTCCTCCAGCAGCAAAATTCCTGTACTTGCATTTCAGTGTCCTGCCGAGGGTGCCTTTTGTGCACTGGGAGAACACATGACAGCAATTCAAGGGGAGGCCTTGGGGGCTGTGGGAAGTTAGGGGGAGAGCCAGGACACAGAGTCTTAGTGACAATGTGTCCTCCCTGACACATGGTGTGTGGCAGGGGAATCCACTCCAGCCAAGGGTCAGATTCGGCCTTTGTGCAGAAGGACAGGATGTTTCTGGTGCCATTCCATGCACTGGTGGAAGTGCATTTCCAGGGCAGAGCTTTGTCCTGTATCAGATTTTGTACATCCATACTCGGCCAGCAGCTTGAGCCATTTTGGATGTACATGCTGGATGCAGCTGCGCTCATGTGACTTCCTGGGCTAAACTTTGTTACAGGGGAAAAAGCAAAGTCTTTGTTTACCCGTCTCAATGGAAAAGTTTAGTTCTGGCCTGTCTTGCCAAGGAAGGAAGGAGTGTGCCAAAGTGATAGTACAGCAAATTCTGTCTGCTGGTGGACCAGGGGCAGAGCTGGCTGCCAGGCACAGCATCAGCATCACACCCTGGCTGTGTAGGGCGGCCCTGGGGCATGGGGTTCCAGGATGCAGTGAGCATCTGGCTCTTCTTTGGCTCTCTCCATTGCAAGAGATGGCCACGGTGAGGTGCTGGTCGAGTTTCTTTTGTCTGTCCAGCAGTAAGTGAGGAGGGGGAGAAGCAAACACTGTGTATGTGGGATAGGAATGGGTGAGGGAGGAAAATACCTCTGGCCACGTATGCACAGATGATGCAGCATAGTGCATGGTGGGACCAGTGCTTGGGTTTGAAGTGCCATTTTAATTTGAGTAATCACAGCTCTGGTATCAACTCTCAATCACTGTGTGCAGCTCTCAGCTTTCTCAAAGCATGCAGCAAATGTATGCAGCACCTGCTGCCCAAAGGGCAAAGCTCCAAGCCTGAGTTCAGGCTTTATACTCCATTTCTTTCTGTCCTCCTTCCCCTGACTCAGGTGTTAATGCCTCCTGAGGATGAGATGCTTGACTGACATAGGATGCTCAGCTGACATGGGATGCTTGGCTGGCGTGGCTGCTCTCTCACAGGGCTGAAAGGCACAAGTTGCCCCTATGGCTTTCACTTACATGGGTTGAAATTACCACAAGGTTAAATTACAGCCAGGCAATGCTCCTGGGTGTTTTAAAAGTTGCAGACTTTAAAAGTTGGCTCCAAAAAGTTGCTCAAACAGGGCTCTGTAAAGGGAAACTCATGCAGGGTGAATTTACCACATGCTTTCAATTCAGGAGATGCTCTCCTGTGCCCAGCTGGGGCAGGGTGGTTCCCCCAAATCACAGCCTTCCCATCGGGGCCCAAGAGCAGCACAGGAGTGGCAAAGGGCCCCAAGCCACAGGAATGGGATCTCCAGTGCACAACGAGCAGGCTTGTCTGAAAAGAGGTTGGGTTCTTTTCATATTTTCCAATGGGACTAGGAGACTCAACAAGACCTGGGACTGACTCACAAAATCCAGCTCTTGAGACCAGTCTCTTGGAGTGGATATTTTTTTATATTGTCCTCTTCCTAATCTAAGGAAGCAACAGTGCTGTGGAGTGAAGGATATTGCCCCACATGAGCATTGCCTGTCCCCCTGCATCTAAAACTTTCCACTTGAAACCGAGAGCCCTCACAGTGAGCTCTGCTGCCAGTCCAATCCCAGCACTGATTGCTGTGCAGGTGAAACACTGCTGCAGCTCCCCTCCTGATTTTGTCCAAATCCTCAGTTCTATGAGTGTTTCTGCTCCTTTCCTTTGGAGCTGCTTTAAGTCAAATTAACAACCTCTTAATGGGACCTGCATATTCCAAAAGAGTCTCTGTTAGTTGCTTGCCGTGGCTAAAACTTTCCAAATGCTTTCAATGAGCCTTTTTTTAACTACCTCTCTATAAAGAAAACAAAAATCTCCTCTTCCACCCTCCCCTCATCTAGCCACTTTCTGGGGTGTGCCAGTCACTGACTTGAGACTACTTTGTTCTATTCTGGCACATCAGCACGTGTCACAAATAGTCACCTCATCAACACGTTTCTTGTTAATATCTCAAACACCCTGTGGCTATTAAAAATACTAAAAATACCTTAGCTCATTAACAAGACACTGTTTCCAGCATATAAACTTTTCCATTACAGAACCACTAACTGTAATGCCCTAAAAAGCTTGCAGTTGTTTATAATCTAAGTAAAATAGGACACCTTCCCTCTACTTGTGCCATGTCTGCTTGTGCTGGTGACTACATAATAGGGATAGACCTGTGCTGCTGTTTCCATAGGCATGTGTTAGCCAAGGTGAAATACTTTTATTTATGGGGTTTTGATTCTTCCTCTGCATCCACAGTACCGCTGCCTGGGCAACACCACTAACGGATTGAGGCCTTGTGAAATTTTTATGTCAACCCTGATGAGCTGGAGCATGGGTGTTGAGGGTCCCTGCCTTCCCCTCATGCAGGGGTGAGCAGGCTGAGGCAAGGGGCCAGGCAGTCACTACCTGGGCACACCAGCTTTGCATCGACAATTACATTTGTGATTAGGAATGGAGAAGATTCAGCCACAACATTTGCATAGCTTCTGTGCAGAGCTCTGCAAGTGCTGGTGTACGATGGGTACCAAACCCCAGGGTGGCAGTCATGCCCTTGGCCCGGGGCCCGAGTGCAGGAAGAGTGCTGGCAACGGTTTTCTTGGACATTTTGGAGAGGCCAGCTCAGGAGAAATGGATCCTTCTCCATGGTGGTGTCCTGGGGACGTGTCCCTAGTTAGCTGTGCCATCCTACCCATGCACTGCTGGTGTACACTGGTGAGGAGGTGTGAGCCTCCCGCACTGACGAGGCTGTCACTTGGGACTCCAGTGTCTTGTGGTGGCCGTGGTTTGAAAGACTGCTCTGAGAGGGACCGCATGAAACATTTTCAGTAGTTCCTGAAGTGTCGGGAATGCCACTTGTTCATCAGTAGCTTCCTAACTTGTTTATCATGCAGAGAGTCTTGGTGTTTGCACAGGTGAAGGAACAGTGAATCCAAATTGGTTTTATGCAAAAAATGCAAATATTGCTTGTATTTGATTGCCATGTGACAGGCATAGTACATTTGCAAAGCAGAACAGCTCATTTTCTGCAAATCTCTTCTCCTCATTCCCTGTAAAGCCAGGGATCCTGTAAGGCCAGTTACATCCCTGAGAGGCCCTAGCAGCCATATGCTATTGCACAGAGTTGTGACTTAGCAGTAAAAAATAAGGTTTTGTTCTCCACGGGCCAGTCAGTGGCTCAAAACAGTGGAGCCAAGCAGTGGAGCTCAGCAAGGTCACCAAAAAGCAACTAGCTTCAAAAGGTAACTTTTGATTCTAGTTGATCTAGTGGTACCCTTTGTTCCGAGACTGTGAAGGTGTCAGTGCTTCTCTGTAGAGAGCTGGACTTGTTTTTCATACAGAAAATCGACAAGGAAGATATGGGGAACTTCTAGCGATCACCCCATAAGTGAGACTGCCTGTCTGTAGCTTCCTTCCATCCCTAATCAACAACAGGAGCAATTCAAGAGCTTGGAAACACATGGGGGTTTTTTCCTTTTTTTTTTTCCTTTTCTTTTTCCTTCAGACAGGGGAGGTTTCCCAAGCCATGGTTCAGTACCACTGAACTAATACTTCAGTTTTACACCTGTCTGCTGGTCCCTGACTCCGCAGATGGGTTTCCCATACTGAGCCAGCACACTGCTAAGGGGGCGGCTTTGTGTTAGCAGCTGCAGCCTCCCAGTACTTGCACAGTGCCCCAGAGTGGTGGAAGAATTAACCCTGCAGGGCAGGAGATCCCTGCGTAGAATGCTGAAATTGCTACTTCTGCCCACATCAGGGAAGGACAAATAGGATTGTGAACACAGGACAATAACTGAACCAAAGAGGAAACCCTGACCCTAAAATGTTAATCCTGAATTGTCATAATGAAATTACACCATGTGTAAAACTGTCTAACAGTTAGCTGAACTTCTAGCAAGCGTACTCCATCTACCAAAATGTTTGACTTGTACTTGAAATAGGTATGCCCAAAAGTGGCTTGATGTTCCCCAGTTACTCATCTCTGAGGCTCTGAGGTGGATAAAAACTGCATAAGTTGTTGTGTCTGGTGGCATTTAATACCTCACAGGCCTGGCCTGCAGCTTCGAGCTGTGTGGGAGGTAGATAAGCTGTGACCAGAGGTGTCACATAGCTCTGGCTTTGTGCAGAAGCTGGGCAGGATGCTGCCCCCAGCTGCTGATTGAAGGACCATCCCTGTGGTTCTTGGCACCCAGCAGGGGGAGAGGAGGGTTAAAATAGGTCCATGACCTGAGATGAACATCTGGAGAGACCTGACCCTGAGAGCCACCAAAGCATGGAGGAGCTGGGAGAGAGCATCAGCCCATCCTCCCCCAGCTCTTGGTTGGGGTCCTGTGGCTGGTTAGGCTGTGCTGCTGCTCCTCATCCATGCTGCAAGGCAGAGACCTGTCCCAAACGTGAGCAGGGCTGGCTCAGCCCCCGTAAATCGCGCTGGGGATGATGGCACAGCAGTGGGGTGGGCATCCCTGTAGGTGGGACTGGCAGCAGTGCCCATGCTAGCACAGCCACACTGCCCTGGTCCCAGCATTGCCAGGTACCCGTGTAACACGCTGGAGGGAGGACTGTCAGCCCATCCTCCCCCAGCAGTCACCACTGTGCTCCACAGGGAAAGCCACCAGGAACTTTTGGTTTTCCACCCACACCTCGCTCTGCTTGGACCCCTGACTTTTCTATACCCACACTCTGAGAGGTGTAGTAGTAGGTGTGCCCTTTTTTCAAGCCAGATCTGAAAACGTGCACTCATTTGTTCCGAGCAAGGCAGCTTTCTGGCTGCATCGTGCACTCCTTCTTTTAAACGTGATGTAAGTAGCACGCAGCATGCCTTGCAGAGCCCTGCCATCTCGCTGATCTCTGTTGCTCACTCAGGAAGGCTACCTCCTGCTCTGCAAGCTTCGACACCGTGTAATGGAAAAATGTAGAAGTGGGGCCCGGCTGTGCGTCAGCGGGTGCCTTGGCAACCTCCGCCTGCGCTCCGCTCGGCGATAGGCGCGCGGGGCTGTCCATCTCAACCGGGGATGAAATGTAGCATTAAGCATCCCCCCCTCCCGTACGAGGGAGAAGAAGGAAATACCAGGGTTTGCTGGTGTCGCTGGAGCCTGCCGGGTGCTAACAAAGCAGTAATTTACGAGCGCTGCGAAGAATTTCATCGTTCTTCAAAGCAGGACAGAGGCATCTGGCACTCGGCCACTGTGTTTGCATCAGTACAGGAAAAACACTGAATTTCTTCAAAGCTGCCATAGCGTTTCCTATTTTTAGGTTAACAATGCCTGTTTTGCTGTACAGCATCAAATGTCAACAAAGAATGAAGATCTATTTATGTTGCTTTATTGTAAAGCTGAAGCAACAGGAAGCTGTGAGCCATCTGGGTGCCTTCTGAGTCCTCCAAAAACCCCATCCTGAGTTAGTTGTAAAGTGCACTGGGTCACTGCCATGCCAGCGGGTTTGCTTTCTGATGGGGGAAGAAATGACGGGAGTTTTGACGATTGCCTCCCAGTCCTCAGACCCTTTAGGATACTGTGCACGGGAGGTAATCCAAATGCTCAGCTCTAGATTGCGCTTGCATTCAGAGACACTTTGTTTCTTGCTGTTCTTGCTCTCCCTTCTGAGGCAGCGTCTTAGCACCAGTGTGCACCTTGGTGTTGGTGCCTGCATTTCACAGTCAAAAGGCTCACTGGGGGAAGGGACAGGATCAAGGGTCCTCTGTGCTCCTGAGGATGAGAGGAGTCAGGAAGGGCACCAGTTTTCCTGTGTTGTACAACACTGTTAGACAAAGCCAGTTTTGACAAAATTTCTATCCTTAAGGACTCTAATGCAGGAGCTGTGCTTGCTGGCTTACTAAAATCAACCCCAAAGGAAGTGCTGCTCTGACACTATATTTCTGAGTTGGAGAATGGAGGACATCTAAGCTGCATGTGTGGTTTAGGTTGCAAGGTGGTCCTTGCCTTGCTGCAGGAAAACACCCGGAGCATGAGTGGTGTGTTTAAAACACAGATTTTACTGTGAGGGCAGGTACCAGATCCTGGGGGGCACGAAGCAGATCTCAGCTCCAGAGGATGCTTGGCACCTTGGCTTGCTGAAGCAGCTCATCGAGCTGTCGCTGAGCAAGGGGAAGCGGCGGCGCCTGCCCTCTCTCCTCCTGCACTCTGCAAACACTCGCCTGGGTGTCTGCAGCAGCCACTGAGCTGTGGGGTGAAGTCCTGGTCACTCGCTGCTCACACTCCCAGCCTCCTCCACTAGCTGCTTATTTGGGAAGGAACCTCCTTTTTCTCTTTTTATTTTGATTTGGAAAAATAAAAATAGAAAAAGCCTGTTGGAGACAGAGTGACTAAGTGCTTCATGTGCTTCTGAAGTAAATGAACAGCAAAATGTCTGAGGGGAGAAGATGACTAAGTTTTTTTCCTCCTCTTCTGCTTCCTCCACCTTCTAAGAGAAGCTAAACATAGTTGCCTGCAGCAGGAGGACTTCAGCAACCGTCTGCTACCCACAGATGCAGCCTCAGAGATCGTGGGCTTGTGCCTTGATGGAAAACCCAGTCGTTCAGAAGACTGGCCGTCTTCCCTATATTCATTTCTCTTCTCCCTTGCTCTTCCCTCAAGACAAAATATATTTAGAAATGCTAGGACACAATGAGCTAAACTCTGCCTGTGCTACACCCATGTTTATAATGGGTTCATTGTATTGCCTGTGCAAGTGCCCTCACTATTATATGGCTAGATATAACTACCCTTCATCTTTGTCACGTTTTTTGGACCAGAAAATTCTTGAGAATCGTCTTCAATCATAACAGTGCTGTTCCAAGAAAGGCTATCTAGCTTTTAATATGAAACCCATGATCTCTACCTCCTTAAAGGATGTCACGCTGTGTCACTCCACTCACCTTAAAATAGCCGTTTTCAAGAGAAATGTTTAGTTTAGAAACAGTTTTCTTTTTCTAAAAAAAAAAGCAACCAGATCTCTGGATCTGTCTTTATGAACCTGAATTGCCTGGGTACTTGGGTGATGCTGTTTGTGGTCAGCGTGTTGTCAGCATTGCGGTAGAACTTAGACCCTCTCTTCCACATCCGGGACTCCCACGTAGGGCACTCACCACTTCTGTTTGACTTTTGTCTCAAACATTATTGCCCTGAGTAGTGTGTCCCCCCAAAACCTCAGCAAGTTCCCGTTCGTGCCTGTGCCAGCATCAGCCCCCAGGCCTTGCCTGGGGTCCCAAGTGAGCCGATTTGTCAGGGGCAGGGTGTTTCTCCCCAAGCATCCTCTCCCTGCTGCACACCCAGGGATTCAACACACAGCCATTGCAGAGGTGATTTTCCACTATTAATGCTCAAGAGAGAGTTCCATTTTCCTGTTTCAGATGAGCATTTCCCTTTTGAGTTAGAGAAACCTTTTCCTCCCCAGCACCCTGTGTAAGGCTGTAAACATGCACCAAAGCAGACAATTTCTTTGCTGGCCCCTGCATTCCACTTTCCACCAAAAACCCAGCGTTCCCCCAGCTGGCACCTCTGCAGCATGGCATGCACCAACTCACAGGAGATTGTGGCCATTTATACAGGAGTGATAAGTTTTCTCCTCAATTTCTTAGGAGTTAACAGCTGAAATCCTCTTTTTCTTCCCCCGCCCCACCCCTGCGTGTCAGCACACAGTTGGGTTGGAAAATCCAACCCCGCGTGCCGCACCAGGATGTAGGGTTGGGTAACCCTCTCTGTGTCTCCGAGGATCCCGTTCCTTTCCCTAAGGGCTCAAGGGAGTGCCGGGGTGCAGCAGGGCTTGCCAGCTCTGCACACAAGCTTCAGAGGCAGCGTGGAAGAAGTGGTGTAGGAAGAAACCTCCGTGCCTGCTGCCGTGACAGCTTCTTCCCCCAGCGCCGCGCTGGCCTTGCTCCGGCGCAGGGCTGCCCAGCCGGCTCCTCGGATGCTCCCGCAGCAGGCAGGCGTGGCAGGACGTTGGCTTTGGGAGCAGAGGTATGTACCTGGCCCTGCAGGAGCTGGGCTCTGTGGCTACAGCTGACATTTTTCGATGACTCATAGCTAAAATGGTGAAGGGGCGCGCGTAGGGCTCTAACTCCGAAAATGAAGCGGAGGATAAAATTTCTGCTCGTTCTGAGTGAGGTCTGCTTTCTTTCAGCCCTTTCTGTTGCAGCGGGCTGGGGGGCAGCTGAGGTGTGCTGTTAGCATGAATTCCTCCCTCCATCCTGGTCTCCAGGGTCCCACACGGCACAGTGGCTGCGCACAGCCGGTGCTCTGGCTCTGCCGAGCTGGTGCCACCCTCTGTCCATGCCAGGCTGGGTGAGCCCGCTCCTGGGTGTGGCAGTGACGAGCACCCTGCCTGGTGAAGCATGAGTGCAGCAGGGTCTGGATCTGTTGGATAGGGAATGGGGTAATGTGGCTGAAGGCGATGGGGATACAGTCCCTGTTCTCAGCCTGGCACTGCTGCGTGGAGAATTGGGAATGAGCAGCTGAGCGTGTGAGAAGGTCCATGTTTGAAGCCCTGTAATTAGCTGGTCTTGCTGTGCTCCTGGGAGCCCCTGGCTCCAGCACAGCCTGTGGTTGATCTGTCCTGTGAGGAGGGAATCCCCACAAGCATCTGCTTCTGAAGTGCATGGTTTGTGCTTCCCATATCCATTCAGGGCAGTGTGGCTGGAAAGCTGGTGGAGGAGAAGGTCTGAGGGCACCAACAAGGTGGGCTTGGAAGCAGACCACGGTGAACGAGCTTATGTCTGTCTCATTCTGATGGAGAGAAGTCTCTTGTATGCCCACAAGCCCTGGTGCCAGGAGTAATGGAGAGCTGAAAAGCTGACCTGCAGTGCCCTTACCTGCAGCACAAGGGGGACTGCTCTGTGGGCACACAGTGCCTGTAACAAATTTCTTTGCTTTCAGGTTTAGGCCACTTGTTTTAATAGCGCTTAGTGCTCTTTAAAAACCAAAACCTCTGAGATGCTGTGCTAAGTCCCCTGGGAAGATGCTTTGGGCACTGTGTGGTGCATATACAACAGGTCTGTAGCTGTGAGGAAGGTGCTGCCTGGCATGTGCCTGTGGCTTCCTGGCTGCTTGCAATGCCCCTTTTTGGGCAAAGAGGTTTCCCAAAGCCATCATCTTTCTACTATGCCCCTTCTATAAGGATCTGAGACCAAGGAGGATCAAGCTGCACTTCCTTTCCTGGAGGAGCTTCTGCTAGTTGCCGATTATATTTAGGAACTGCCTAGGAAAAGGGGACCATCCCATGGCAATGTCTTGGGAGTGCTGAGGAGCCACAGACGAGGCAGGCTGGTGCTCCCAGCAGCTCCTGTGCAGGCAAAAACTCCTCCAGCCTCTTAGCACAGGATTTGTGGTCCCAGCTCCAAAGCAAGAGAGACAATAAAACTCCTAAATAGTACTTTAAATCACAAAAGTGCTATCCAAACATGAAGGACTCCAAACACAAATGAAAGTGCTAAACTGATTTAAAGGGGAATTAAAAGGTCTCGCCTGTTGAACATTTAGCTTTAGAGTTTAGTCATGTTTATGAAACTTACAACTGCTCTTCTAAATCACCTTTTTACACTTCCTATACCCAGTAAATGTGGGGATGTTCAGTGCTAATGACTAATTTAAAAAATTTTCTGTTCTAAACAAATTTCCACAGCCAGAGCTCAGCCCTTTCTTTTCTTCCCTTCCAGCTCTGCCTTGCCACTTCACAGAAGGCACTTCAAAAGCATCTGAACATTTGACTGGGAAATGCTCATGGGAAGGAGATGCATTTCCCACGCACACGCTCCACAAAGTGAAGTGCAGTTATGGTCAAACAGCAGAAGAGCAGGGTTCTAACTACATGAGCAGGCAGAGCAAGGGAACACCAATGGAAAGGTTTTCTGCGTCCAAAACCAGTTTGAAGTTCTGGGGTTTCAGCAACAGCAAAGCTCAAGTCTACAAGCCAGGCCTTTCTCATCCAGCTTCTCCTGCAGATTGCTTCACTAACATGGCATGCCTTGGCTTGGTTAGCCTTGCTTGTATATCATCTGTGCTTATGGGCATTATGCTCCTGGGGTGTTACATTTACAGCATCCATATCAATGCCCTCTGTGCTATGCCAGAGGAAATACTTCACATGGCTACAGCAGCACTGGAAGTCAGTGGCAGCCCTGTCTGGCCCATGTCCACCCTGCCTGGTAATGTTAGACTGAAGGGATGAGTGATGTGGTATCATCACTCCATAGTGCGTGTCTGCTCTGAGCCTTGTCGGGGGAGGAGATCCTTGTCCATCCCCCTTCTTTGGGGACACGAGCTCTGGGCATTTCAGCTCACATCATGGCCCTTGTCAGAGACCAGACTAGTCCAGTACCAAGATTTCTGGGTCGCGTCCTGAAGCTGACAGAAAGAAATCGGGCTTAATGAGTATTAAAAGCTGCTTTGTTCCAGTCTTTGAGGTTACTCCTGTGTTTGTTGTCTCTGACCCTAATGCCTCCAGGCAGACTGTAAATGTGTCATCCTGGTTTAAATCTCTAAAAACTTACCTTCAAACTGTAGAAGAGAGTGTTTGGCAGCCCCTGTCCTATGACTAACTCTATCTACCAGTTTAAATCAGCCAGACTGAAAATAACTGGGACTTTTACCATCTCCTGCTTTTCTGACTACCTGTGTTCCCAACATGCCCTGTGTTGACACCCCTCTTTCCCAAAGGACTCCAGGGTTTGAGTCATCCCTTGGGAGGACATGGCAAAGCCTACAGCTCCCATCCCACATCCCTGACATGAATGAGCACAGGTTTTTTGTTCAGGTTGTTTCTTGCAGGAAGGCTGTGCCTTACCAAACCACTGCCCTCCGGGACACTGTTGTGGCTTTTAGGAGCTGAGTCTCTTCTGTATCCTGAGCTGCAGCTCTGGCCTGTAGGGTAACCAGAGACAAATGCAGTTGTTTGCTGTCAAGAAGGGCACATTTCCTGGTCTCAGCATGTGGGAGCTAGCAGCAGTTTGGAGTTCACATTGGCAGGGTTGGGAAGGCTGTGAGGATCCTTCCCCGCCAGCCTCATGAGAGTGAGAAGTGCTAGAGCCAGCACAGGCTCAGGAGCCCATGTTCCCAGTGTGTGCTGTGCTGCTGCAGGAGCTGATGAGCTGAAACGATGTTTGGAACCAGAATGATGGTGGTGAATACCCTGGAACTGGGAAAGGGATCAAACACAAGTCTCCAGATGGAAACAGAGCAGTTTCCATCAAAGCCGATGACAAGTTCCCTGATAGAGGGATACAGGGTCAGATCTTTGGACTGCACATCCTGTTTTTCAGCTGGACGCCTGATCTGGCTGCCTGCAGGTCTCTGCACCAGCATGTTGCACCAATGAGCTGCTGTGCTCTGGGACTCTTCTCTCAAATCAATTCACCAAGGCCCACTTTTGGCTACCAGAAAGGATTTTTATAGTCTGCTGACTTCTAAAGGCTAGCTACTTTCTGAGGAAGAAGCACTGTACAGCTTAAGTAGCAGTCCACCAAAAGTAATTAGCTGTTTCTGGTTTACTCACTTACCTTTTCCAAGCTGAAAATTGCTTAACAAATCTTATTGGTGTGTACATAATGCATAACAAATACATTTGCAGAGATCTGAATCAGTTCCTACTCAGGAAAGTAGGCTGAATGTGTCTAATGCTGGCAATTAATAATTCCACTGGCTTTATGGGAGGCTCAGTTGTGGTTGATCTGCATCAGGGGGTGTTCAGCTTTCCTTCAGTAAAGGCTCTCCAAAAGCCCTAAATGCCTCATGGAGACAACAGTAGCTCTGAGGCTCAGCTACTCTGAGCTCCAATGCAACCTTTGCCTTCACTTTCACTTAGGCTCTTTCGTCTTCTTTCCTTCTTTGCCAAACTGGACAGAGAGGTCTAACACCACCTCTCCTGTCTGTAGCCATTTCCCCAGAGTGTGGTGCTGACGTGGCTCCTGCTCTGCTGCTCCACTCTGCTCGCGCTCTGTGGGTGAGGAGGTTCCAAATTTCCGTCCAGGCGATGGGTGACTCCCGTGCTCCTGGCTCCCACAGCTGCTCTGTTTCCTTCCATTGTCATAGGGGAGGTCAAGCTGAAGGACTGCTGCTCACTCATCTGCCTCTGCTGTTTCTAATTCTCCTTGCCTCCATCACAAGCAGGAAGAGGGAGCCTGCAACAAGCTCCTGTTTTTTTCCAACACACTGAAATATTTTTTCCATGATCCGAGCAGATGTTCCTGGCTTTCACTCGTTTTTACTAAGGCTCCTCTATCGCGCATGCTGATCTCTGCAGACAGCAGAGAAGCAGTAGCTTTATCTCTATGACCCTCTACCCCAGATCTTTGGTCTTGGTGGGACAACTCCCTGATCCCACTGGAGAAAAGGGCATTCCTCACAAAGCCAGAGGGGAGCGGCTTCTCTCTTGTGAACGGCAAAATCCTTCCTGGCTAAAACAAGACTATTTTGAAAAACAAAATGTTTGAAGTGAAAGAACGCATATTATTAGGATTTTTCCCGCTCTAAATGAGATGGGGACCTTGGAAAGTAGCAGAAGCTGCACCCCAACAGGAGCATCTGTACCGCAGCCATCAAAATAATGTATCTAATGGGGCTTGGGGGTTTGCAGTAGAATTTCTAGGCACCCAGAAGTGCCTTTCAGTCATAACCCTGTATTTCCATGTATTAACTTCAGCGAAGTCCGATGTTGGGCCTCACTTTATCTTTGCTCAGCAACGTCTGTGGGACATGGGACTGGCATTGCTCCTGCCAGGTTTTAGGGAGCTGCTGAAACTTTTGTCTTCTGCCTTTTGTGACTAAATCAAGAAATGCCCACTTATCCAAAGCCCCCCTCCTCCATTGCCAGCTGCTCCTCTGGCCAAAACAAGGCTATTCAGCTGCTGTGCAGTACCGAAGCATCGTCAAGGATGAGAGGAGTTTGTGTAAGAGGAAGATGATGTAAAATATGGGCTGTCACTTGCTGCCAGCATCAGGGTCAGTGGTCACAGCCTGGTGCGTGCTGAAGCGGTCACTGGGCCCTTTCTGTTCTTGCCAGGACAGAGGCAGCCGTTCCAGGGGCTGGGATGGCAAAGCCAAGCGGAGCATAACCCAGCTCTGCACCATCACATCACAGGTTTTTCACCTGGAATCCTGCATTTTGGTCAGCCCCATGCCAGGACACAGCAGGAGGAGGCATTCTGTGGTACCTGCCAGCTCAGCCCCGCTGCCCTCAGCGTCCAGCACAATGAACAAAGCTGGCCTCCCTGCCGTGGCTGCAGTGACAAGGTTTTTCCCAGTCAAGGGAAACAATCATCACTAGGGAAACCTTAACTACTTTTTAAAGAGCAAAAGAAAACACATTCATTCTTTTAAACATGGAAAACTAAATGGCCTCTTTTTCCTTGGCTGCATGTTCACGGCCATGGAGCAGGCTGGCACGGAGTGAACTCTGCAGGCAAACGCTCCCCCCACTCATTTAGTTATTAAAGAGGAGGGCTCTGTGGTGCAAAGGTTGCCCTTCTCAGCTCTTGCTGCCTTGTTTCATTAAACCATAAAGGCTCTGGCCACCAGACCCTCCTACTTGTGAGTGAAACATCTTGGAACCTGCAGGGACCACTGGCACCACAGGACCACAGCTTCCTGTCACTTCTTGGAAGAGCTGCAAGTGAAGCTCCCAGGAGCACAGCTTTCTCTGAAGGGAGGGGAAAGCCAGGGTGTCACTTACAGAAGTCCCTGGGCTGCAGTAACTCCAGTGAAGCCTGGGGAAGCAGTGGGCATTGGTGAAACTACTGTCTCCTCATAGTTTTTCTCCACCTCTTCTGATCCTAGGATATTTCATTATTTTCCTGGGAGAAAGGAGCTGAAGTTCTTTTCACAGTTGGGAAAATCATTAATTTAATGCTGGTCCCACTCTTTTCCATCCCCTGCCCCAGCTGTGTAATCTTGCCTCTAACCATGCATGCTCTAGTTAATAAAAAGCACTGAAATACAGGTCCAGCTCCTGCTATTTCCAGGAACATTTGGTCCCATAAAACCATAGGAAAGCATAATTTCAGCAAATTAAATCAGTTACTGCCTATCTCTCTGGCTGAATGCATGGAACGGGAAGAGCACCCTGCTGGCTCCTTGCATGGGGAATAACACCAGTCAAATTCCACCAGTGTCCATGCTGGGAAAGGGGGGCAACAGGCAGTCCGAGAAAGGCACATCTCCTTTGAGCAGATAATAAAGGAATAAATATAGGGAAAATGTACAGTGAGCACTGAGATCATCAGTCACTTTTTGTTTAATCTAATTAAACACCATATATCCTCTGACCTTCTGCGCTGGCACTAAATTCTCCTGTGTTGTTCTTTCCATACGCAGCTCTATTGACAGATGGGGAAAGCCTAGAGTTTGCTTTAAGCTTCAGATAAGTAAAGTTAAACATACAGCAGATAAAATTGTTTTCCCAGCACTCCTCTCCCACTGACCAATTATGGGTGCTCACTGGGAGGGTTAACTCCTCTGGCCTCTATCCCACCTCTGGCTTGGGGCATAGCTCTCTGCAGCGAGCAAAAGCTGTAAGAGGGCAGAGGCAGAAGCAGAGTCCTGCAGAAACCCTGGAAAGTTCATTTTTAGAGTTGGTTCTGCAGTTTCTGAGCTTCGTTTCCATGTGGCAGACTATTATGGAAAACGGTGCCACTCCTTGATAAATATATTTCCAGAGTCACTAAATAATTTACTTAACAGCTAATCTGTTGGCATTTGCTGATGCTGAACCAGGTTTTAAATAAAAAGTGTCGAATTGCATCAGGTGCCTCATGCATTTCCCCTGGATACAACAGCCTTCCCTGCCCTTGCTGCCTGTGCAAGAGTGCAGTCGGTTAACACGGAGTTTTCTGGGAGGCAAAGCAACCACAGAACTGGGTTTGGGAGAGAGCTGGGTGCCAGGGTGCCACATCAGGTGCAGGCTTTGATCATGCAAAAGACTTGGAAATGTGCTCACCTTTTGTAACAACCACCTGTGGACTCACCTCCTTACAGGCAAGTGGGAAGAGCACATATCTGCCCTTCACCAGCATCACTTGGTAATGCCACCTGCAGAAATATTTCTTCCAGTGTGGTGAAAAATCCTTTGATCTGAATCTGGGGAGTTACCACAGGTAACACCTCCATGCACGTACAGCTGTTCCTGTGCTCCTGGATGTGTTAGCAAATAACTCCTTGAAGTGTAAACCAAAAGTTACAGGCTAACCCGGAGGCGATGACCTTATGGTTCCCAACAGGCCGTGTTAAAGAAGATTTCTTTACTGTAAATAGCCTTAATACTCCCTTTGTCTATTAATAGCACCAGGCAGGGTAGGAGGCAGCAGAGGGGCTGTTTCCTGCATGTGGTTGTGGAGTCAGACTGGAGAGGTGTGAACCTCGTGGCTCTAGTTTTCCATGGCTGGCTGCAGAGCCTGACGCTAGGGTTGGCATGACTGGGATCCCAGACCATGGGCATTGAGATCTCTGAATGCACATTAGTGTCTGAATAAACAGAGACCTTCTGCCATCCCCAGAGGCTGTGAAGGACCCTGCAGAGGGTTTAAAGCCACCTACCATCTCTCTTGGGGCTTAGGGGAAAGAACAAAGGCTGACTTTTTGGAGCAGCTCTCTACCTAGGGAGAACTATCTTCAGGCAAAAGGAATGGCAGGATCCCTGGGGGCATTGACCAGTGTTGCTCCTCTGTGGTCCAGCCTCTGTCTCCCCTCTGCAGCCTGTCCCAGAGATCAGATGGAGTCATGCAGCTGCTGGTTTAGTAGGGGAGCTGCCCCTTGCAAAACTCAGCCTTTTGAGCTCTCCCACAACAGAGCAACATCCTTTTGATGAAGCAAACTTTCCCTTATTACATTCAAGGGAGCTCAGGTGTAAAACAAAAATCCAATGACTCCTGAAGGAGTCGGAGAGACAACAGTTCCTCCTCTCCCCATGAATGTCCAGTGGTTGCCCCTGTGAAGGCGGGGGAAAGAGGCTGTGTGAATCAGGATTGTGGGTCATCCCTACAGCAGTGACAACTGACCTTGCAGTCGATTCCCAGCACGTTGGGAGTGGCTTAAAATGGATGAAGCTGCTTCAAGCTTTGCCATAAAACAATACATGCCCTTAAAACTTGGTTTGGAAATACCTGGCTAAACGTGTGCCTGAAACTGGGTGAGGCCTAGATGGAAACGTTTCCCTCTGGAGTAAGGTGGGTGAGGATGTGCGACCTGTTCCATGGGTGGCTGTGCTGAGTGACTGGCTCTCTGTCTCGTTCAGATCAGCAGAAGGGTTGTTGTTGCTGTTACTGTGTTTTGTGTCTCCAGGGGACTCAGGGTCACTACCCTGCACTGGAAGCAGTGCTGGAATGGAGTGCATCACTCCTGGGAAAGCCCTGGCAGGGGGAAGCCAGAGTGCCTTGCCCTGCTTTAGGGACTGCTTGCCTTTATTCTGCCTGCACTTCGAAGTACCTCAAGGTTTTAACTATAAAGCTCTAACCACCAAAAACCAAAATCTTGGCTTGGGAAGGCACATTGCCTTGGCGTGTTTCCTGGGACTGAGTGACTTATGATGCTGTGCTGCAAGTGAGGGGAGGACTCCTTCTTTTAGAGGAGGTGGGTCACGCTCCTTTAGAGTCCAAACTCCCCCAGAGACTTTTCTTCNGAACAAAGAACAGCTAAAACACACAAGTTCTGGCACTCTGTGTGGAAATAAAAACATTCATCCTCATGTCAGGTAGGGAACTGCCCGACCCCCCTGCCAAAGCAAGCAAGCCGGGCGGCAGAGCGAGCCAGCAGCGCGGAGGAGCCCGGGCGAAGGGGATGCCCGGTGTCACCCCGCGCCGGGGCAGCTCCTGCACAGCTCCTGCGCTGCTGTACCACTGCCAGGCTGCGCCGGGACGCTCCCGGCCACGGGCAGCCTTCCAGGGAAGGGCTACCCTGCTCCTCCCAGGCTGCGAGGTGGGGAAGGACCTTTCTTCTTCTCCTCTCCCACCCCTCTCCTGCCCAGCGCTTGGGCAGCCCCTGCATCTCCCCGCTCCCCAGCGGGCTGGTGTTCGGCGCAGGGACAACCCGGTGTGATTTCCACACTTTGGAACTACCATCTTTGTCTGGCTTCTTGCTCGCCATTTAAACATGTCAGCAGTTCCCAGCACGGATTCCTGTGCCGTGAGTTCACCCCCAGCAAGCATCCAAAATGCAAGTCGGGGCTGCTGGCTCTTCCCTGCCTGTCTGTGAAGCATTACTGGAACAGGGGCCAGTTCTCCAAACACGAGGAAGGAGATTACTTGGGCTTTCTGGAAGGCTCCCTCCCATGCCTTCAGTGCGGAGCAAATGAGGATAATTTATCTGCTGGCTTCCAGCTGAACCCAGAAGCTTGGAGCAGCCAAGGACTACACTGTTTGTCCCAGCTCCCGCAAGAAGGCATTTTTCCATTGTTGCCGCTGTATATCGTTCACATAATTTGTTTGTGCCATCACCTTCTGGGGCCAAGATAAGAGGTCATCCCCTGCCTTTTACTGGCGGTGTGTTCCCTAGAACAATCCAGGGAAAAACTCGCAGGAAGGGAGCTGTTGAAGGAGGGTTTCATACATCGTTACAGTTATGTAAATAGTTTTGAGCAATCTATCTGGTGAGAAACACAACATGTCAGAAGGGAATTGTTCTCTGAACTGTAGTTACGAATGGGCCAGAGCGGGTGGATCGGCGCACGTGGGTTCCCAGCTTAATGGACACAGCAGCTGCCTTTCAAGGGGAACAAAAGCCAGGCAGGGAGCCCCCCGTGTGCCTGTGCTCTTGTTCCCCTCAGGACCTGGGGTTTGGTTTTGTGGCTGGATGGCAGTCTTGGGTTCCCTTCCCGCTCCATCTGCTGTGATCTGTCGCGGTGCTCAGGGATGGGTTAATGTCCCTGCTGCTCCTGCAGAGGGATGCAGGCGGCGGGGACAAGGCAGTGCGGATGGCTGGGCGCTCTGCAGCAGGAGCAGCCAACTGGAACAACTGTAACACCATCCACTTTAGTGAAGTTACTCGTGATTTTTGAATGTGGAGTTGAGGCCCAGTGGCTCCAGCTTGGCACAGCACAATGGGAAAAGGGCAGATTTTCTGTTTGCTTCCATCCTGCGCTGGCTCTGGTGCCTCTTTCCCTGTCCAAAACAGCTGCATGCTGCCTGAAGTGACTTTACAGACAGTAAAAGCTTAAAACATTGCATTCACCTTCATGATTTTTTTTCCCCTTAGAGCAAGTCATGGAGGAAGATCAAGAATATGGTGCACTGGTCCCCGTTTGTGATGTCTTTCAAGAAGAAGTACCCTTGGATCCAGCTAGCGGGACACGCAGGTACAGAGCATGGGGAGGCACAGAGTGCTGGAAAGGCCTTTTGTTATCCAAGGTTAATGGGCTTTGTTGGCCTGAATTGCTTTAGGCTGCTGCATGAGTGTCACAGCTTGCAGCTCCCAGCCTCTAGTCCAGGAAAGTGACTTACCTAAATGCCTGGGAGGGTGGTGTAAAGGTGCTCTGGGCTTTCAGTCTCCCAGGGCCCACAGGCGTTATTGCCAAGCAGAAAGCTGGGTGCTCTGTGTGTGAGAGCCAGGCCCATCTCCTGACTCACTGCAGAGCAGGTGATGCTGCCCAGCACAAAGGTGCCCCACACATGAGCGTAGAGACAAAGGCATGAACCTACCATGCAGTGCACAGAGGATGTGAAGCAATTGTGTTGGGTGCTGCAGGATGGGTCTCTGCCCTGTTGGGAGTGACAGTGCTGGTCATAAACCTCTGGCAGCTTGAGCTTCCTATCCCCCTATCCCTGCCTATGGGGACTCTTTTGGGTGCAGGTGTAAATCAAGGTGCTTCCAAGGTGTTGGCCTGCCCTTCCTGTTTTAGAGGGCACAGCATCATCCCGCTGCCATCCAAAGCAAGTGCCGCGTTGTCCCTTGTCACCCTCAGGTAGTTTCAAGGCGGCGGCCAATGGCAGGATACTGAAGAAGCACTGTGAGTCGGAGCAGCGCTGCCTCGACCGCCTCATGAACGATGTCCTGAAGCCCTATGTCCCTGCCTACCACGGAGATGTGGTCAAGGATGGGGAGAGATACAACCAGATGGAAGATCTGCTGGCTGAGTTTGACTCCCCCTGTGTTATGGACTGCAAAATGGGGGTCAGGTGAGTGGCTCTGGGGACATTTTCTGAGTTTTAAGATGGGATACTCAAAAATAAATGCATCTCCTGGATAAAACTGCCTTAAACACATAATTAAGAACACCAGGCTCACCTGTCTTCAGGAAAAGCTCAGCCAGTAACATGAGAGAGCCATGGGGAAGCCTGGGTATGGAAAGGATACACCAGGCTCTTTCCTTCTCTGCTTGTTGACTGTCCTGCGTGCTGGGAAAGGTTTGGTGTGGTGGAGGGGACAGCACTCTGGTTGGGTTTGGGTGCACCAGAATGACTCAGTAGCTATTAGGAGGTCCTCTCTGCCACATGAGGACACAGCCAAGGGATGGGGTGTAGGAGATCCTGTCCAGGGTGCCAGGGAGAAATAAAGACGCTTTTCAGTGAGCGAGAAATTTTCCCTCTGCTCAGACTTTGCTCCTGTGCGCAATGGAGGGATGAGATGCGTGTGCTAAGTAGTTCAGTGCCTTTCATGCAAAGCTCTTGAAACATTTCCTGACAGATGAGCAACACTACCCGTCTCCTCCTTGAGAACCATCTCCAGATCCGCCAGGATCCCAGGCTACAGCCACTTGGCCAGCAGCAGTTTTTGAGTGAGCCGTGCCACAGCTGACAAGGGTGTCCCAGAGCAGATGTGAGCAGGGCTGGTGACCCCAGGTGGCTGCCAGTTTTGGAGCAGCCTCAGGCCACCCCTCGGCCCTGGGTGTGCTGCAGGCTGGTGGCAGGAAGGGTTGAGACCCCCCTCGCTGGCAAAGGCGCAGCCCAGACATGGTGGAGACGCTTGCGCTGCTGGAAAAGCTGATGGTTTCTGTGGGAGGGAGGAATCTTTTTTTCCCCCTCCTGAATCCCGATGTGAAACTCGAACTGGCGTGCTGGGCTGTCGGCAGGGAAGAGGCGGGGAATACTTTCCACCGGAGGGGTGGAGAGAAGGGCAGAGGGCCCAGCACAGCCATGTGGCCCCGGCTGGCACACACAGGCTGCTGTGGGAAGGAAACAGGACCTGCTCCGGAGCCAGACAGCAGCCACCAGAAGAAGAGCTGCTGGACAAGCTGCCCAGGTGCTCCTGTGGCTGTCTCTGGGAGGAAGAAAGCCTCCCATGCACAGATCACATGTCAGGTGATTGGTGCACCTTGGAGCTCAGGCAAGGGGGCAAATGGGCTGGGCATTGTCATCCTGAAATAAGATGGTGCTGTGGGAGGAGCTGGTAAGAGAGGATGAATGGAGTTAATGCTGTGGAATGGGGCATCCCCATGGCTGAGCAAATAATTTAAACCTCAGGGCTATTAAACCTGTCCTCTGAGCCAGCAGCTTGCTGCCAGGCAGATACAGGTTTGGTTTTTCATGCCAACCTGGCTTTTGGATGTGGCAGCCTAGTCCAGTCGCTCCTAAACAAAAGTTCGTCTTAAGCCTTGGTGATGGCACAAGCCTGAGGCAATGGGGAGGACCAAGCCATAGACATAGATGATCTCTCATTTTCATCAGAAGGAAATCTAGCTCTCTGAGCAGTGTGAGCAGCACTTCTAGTATGCTGCTGCTTTATGCTTTATTTTGCTGTTCTATTCCGTCTGCCCCAAGATCATGGGTTTGGAGATCTCAGCCGAAGACTTTCATTGCTTTTACCTGCAGTGTTTTTCAGAGGGGTTGATGGCCTGGGGATGTCTGCCCTAAGCAAAGGCACCAGTTTGCCTTGCTAAGCCTGTGGAACACAGGAACACTGTCCCACAGAGTCCACTCAACACCCTCCCAGTGTGCTCTGCTTGGTTCTGGAGGTGAACCACACACTCAGTGCTGGGATTTTGGCACAAGGGACATGGGCAGAGCGCACTGTCCCTCTGCAGAGCTGGGCATGGCTAGTAGGAGGTGTAGAACAGTGACAGATAGGATCATTCCTGTATTGTTTGGCTGGGACATCTCACGCAGCTTAGTGGGTTGTTTGAGGAGACCCTGGGCACTTTCCAGTCTGAGCCAGGGTTGATTTGGGAACTGCAAGAGGAATTCCATGGTGGTTTACTATTGCTGCAGGAAGTGTTACTTTGTAGATGATGGTTTTATGCGTGCCAGAGTGCAGAACTCTTCACCACTGTGCTCTAGCACAGAGGGGTGCTCCTCTGAAGGATGGACAAAACCAAGATCTTTGCATGCTCCTCTGTACCCTCCATCCTCCTTCCCCCATTCCCCCAGACTGGCTGCACCCTGTGGTCCTGGGGAGGTGATAAGCACTTGGCCAAGGTTGCATCCCTTTCTCTCCTTCATCTTGTAGAGAAAGCTTTTGCTAGATAGTCCAATTGAAGCAGACGTATACTGGGCAAAATCATCACCATCAGTGGAACAGCCCTGTGTGAAAACACCCTGTTTAGCTGCTGGTGAGGCAGAGCCCTCGTGGTGCACAGAGTGAGGGGATGGAGAAGCACAGGAGAGGCACAGGAGCAGCTTTGGCCGACTCTCAGAGGGAGCAGCAGCTAATGCTGAAGGATGGGACACAGTAACCTCCCTCTTGCCTTCAATTCAGCCAGGTCCCAGAGCATGTGCACAGTTTCCTGGGCACATCTTGTAAGCCGTGTTCAGCTTGTGAGGGCTCAGGTTTCCTGAACATTGCCCCTCAGGACAAGGGGTGGCACCAGCAGGCTGTCAGTGTGGCAGCAGCAAGGCCATGAGCACCTGTGAGAAATAACTTCCCTTGTTATTGCCAAACTGGTCGTGGTTCCTTGATGAACGGAACAGATACCGGGTGTTGATGGTGGAGTGATAATTAAATCAGGATCAATTCACTCGCAGTAAGGCTTGCTCCATTATTTCCTATGCTGCACTACTCCTTAGGGATCAGCTGTCCTGGATCAGCCCGATTTCTGGGGCCAGGGCTGTCTGTGGGGTATACAGCACCTCGTGTGGTGGCCCTGCTCATGCACCCCCTCACTCCTTGCAGAACGTACCTGGAGGAGGAGCTGATAAAGGCCCGGAAGAAGCCGAGCCTGAGGAAGGACATGTACCAGAAGATGATTGAGGTGGACCCCGATGCCCCCACTGAGGAGGAGAACGTGCTGCGGGCAGTGACCAAGCCCCGCTACATGCAGTGGAGGGAGACCATCAGTTCCACGGCCACGCTGGGCTTCAGGATTGAGGGGATAAAGGTGAGTGTGGCCAGCTGTGCAGGGCAGGGAGCTGCTGGGAGTGCTCACTAGCCAAACTCACAGAGGTGCACATGCAGCAGGCTGGTGGTGAGGCTGGGTCACATCTGGTCTTCCCCGGCCCCTGCAGCCCAAGCACCACCCAGGCACCTCACCCGCGGCACTGCTGCTCTTCTGAGAGCACAGCTGAGCTCAGAGCATCCATGCCAAAGGACAGTTTTAGACATAATCTCATTACATCAGCTGCTTGCGGTTGATCTGAGGGTTGATCTCCCTCACTGCAAAATACAAAGTGCCATCCTCCAACTTGAAGACTCAAATTAGTTGTTTGCTTTCAATACTGCTCTGCCACTGGGCTGAGCCATTAATCCAAATCCCAGCTTGAACGTGTGCTGATCTGCAGTTGGAGCCGTGAGCTTAGCCACAGCCAGTAAGGAGGATGTGTTTATAAGCCTGTCCAGGAAGATTCAGCAACTGAGCCCTATGAAATGGGACAAACTCACACAGCTGCACTTTCTGTCAGCACCTGCATGCACGTGTAACCTGCTGACTGCTCTTGTTCAGAGCAGTGCTCACATGTCTGGAGGCACCAGCTGGGATGGTTTTGTGTCCCCAGTAGATGGGCCAGCCTAGGAGATTTTCTCCAGGCAGGCTTTGCAGCGAGAGAGGTGTCTGGGGTGGCACTTGAACAGTTAGGTCTGTAACCACAGACTATTAGTGATACTGCTTGCATGAACATTAGCAATGGCTTCTGCCTTTTGATAGCCAGCCACTATGAATTAAAGGTAATATCACACTTGAGCCAAGGGTTTCATGGCATGCCTGGGCATGGTGTTGGCATGGCAGCCACGAGAAGCTCTGTCAAGTTGTGTTTGCAGTAATTCAGGCTTGGGGTGCTGCTGAGGGCCCAGGCAGTAGCTCAGGGCAACCACTTGCTCTTAGTGGAAACGATGTCTCAATTTCTACATGTGTCTTGGTTGGGGGAGTTTCTTTCTCTTGATCACAGATCATTTTTCTCCTCTCTGAGTTGGTCAGGATTCTCCCAGCGTGCCCATCTGGGTCTCTGTGGCGTCAGGCTCCTGCACCTCTCTTGCCTGGAGATAGTGGTGTCAAAATGATAGAATTAAAAAAAATGAATCTGTTCCCTCATAAAGCCCTCACACCAGATTTTGTAGACTTCCCTGGTAGTGTTCCCCTTCACCTCACCAGCAAACAAATGCAGGTGTTAGACCATGGGTTTAAAAGGAGGTCAGCAGGAGGGGGTCACTCAGAGCTGCTACTTCTAACCACCCACAGAAGGGAGTTCTCTCTTCCTCTGTGCATGTTGCACCTTCTTCATTCAGCTGTTTCATGGCCAGCAAGGTACAGTGCATTTATCTCTAACTCACCCCCTCTCAGAAATCCAAGGAACAGCTCTTGGGCTGAGCCCCTCCAGGAATTTCCTGGCAAGCAATGCAAGGCACCCCTGCCCATCCCATGCCTCTGCCTGGGACAGTGCCAGTCATGCTCCCCCCAACAGCTTTCTACAGTGCCTGCACTGGGTCAGGGCACTTGCCTGCTCGTGTAGCTCTTCCCTGATCTCCCCAGGTCTCCTAAAGATCCTTTCCTGCTGTGGATGCCCATAAGCACACTGTGAGCTGCTCCAGCTTGGGACAACCCCATGCTTAGTTCCCATTGCTGCTGTTTTGCTGGTGCTTATTATAAAACTGAGGCTGTGTAAAAAAGGGGTGTACCAGTTGGGACCAAAGCTCCCATGCACTGCTTCTGCTCCCTGTTTTCTTGGTGTAATCAGAAATATCTGTCTGTTTATAGTCCAACATGATATATCCTTGGCCTCCAGTAGTGCTTTTCAGTCTGGGCATATTTAGGGGGCAGGTCCTATGTGAAGCATTTGAGATTAAAAAACATTTTAAAAACCCCCAAAAAACCCCTAAATCATATTCCTAGGGAGGCTAAAAAACACTATGGAGGGAAATAAAAGCCATAAAGGAGTTAAGAGGTTTGCACCTCTGTTTAGCTGACCATAAATGACTTGCTGCCTGATCTGAGCAGTGGATTTTTTTTTCAGAGGTGAAGCAACCCTTTAATTGAAAAATGTTGAGAAGTGCTGGCCTCCAGCAATATTCCTGCTGCTGCTGCTAGGGGCCTGACTAATTTGATCAAGGCTCTAATTACTATAATTCTCCTTAAATCCCTCAGCTTCTGGGTTATTTTCCCCTAAGCTAAAGCATTAGCAGTTCATGTTGTTTCACAGCTGGCTTTTTTTCCCAGCAGGGCTGGTCATGCTGTGCTGTATCCCTGTTGTTCTCCCTATTTCTGGGATTGAGTTTCTCTATCAGGGAAAGTACCTTTGGTGCCCTGACTGTCTTCCCATGTTTTATTTCTTGCTGTGGATTCTTCCCTGTGAGGAGCAGCAGGTGAATCTGCCCTGCCCCTCACTCATGGCTGGAGGCTGCTAGAGGAGAGTACTGAGAAGTGCAAGGGAAGGACAGGATTTGACCCTGGGCAAGTGGGAAGGGGTCATAGGAAGGAGAGGAGCAGTGGTAGCCTTTTGGATAGCATGGGCAGGTAAGGCGAACAGGCAGCTCAGGGTTGGGCATGGCTCATGGCCATGGTTTTCTGGCTCAGCTCTCCCTTTCCCAGGTGGCCTTGAGGATCCAGTTCTTCTTCTTTAAAATGGAAATTTTCCTCTGTAAAAGGAGATAATGACATTCATCTAACTTTCTGGAATAGCTTGAACCTGTTGGAAACAGTAGCTATTAATAAAATTTCCATGCTGAAAGTAGCACAAGTGATCCCTGGTGGCCCAGTTGAACTTGCTAGGGCTCATGGTAAGAAGTGACACCCCTGAGCTGCTGCTCTGGTCTGAGCGTTACTCACCATTGCCTTCAGCAAGGCCACGGTGGGATGGCATTCCCCAGGGCTGGAATGTTTGCAGGGTCTCCAAACCAGCCCTGAAAGCCTCCACCTAACTTTGCCAAGCCAGGCAGCTTGCAAGCCCCATCCAAGGCCAGACACAGTCTGGAGCAGCAGACACTGGAGGTGGATCTGGCTGACCCCACCCCTGCCCCAGTGACGCCAGCGCGAGCTGGAATCGCTGGTGGGGCGGAGGTTGTGATAGTCCTTATCAGCCCCCCTCACATTTCTTCTGCGTGGAAGGCAGCCCCCTCGGGGCTCGGACACCTGTGAATGTCATGGTAGTTGTCAGCCTCGTGGCAGCAACCTCTGGCTGGGCAAGGAAACCGCAGGACGCGGGTAATGCTGGGAGCAGCACTACGGATAGGCTGCTTGGCTTTCCTGGAGCTGAGATTGCCTTATCTGAAAGGCCATCTGTGATTTTCATTTATTTTTAGGAGCACTTAGAAGTCCATCTCCTTTCTTGGATGCTTTGGAAAGTTGTGCTCTTTACACGTGAAATTAGTGCTGTGGCCCTTCTCCAGATTGATATAGATCATCCCCCTGGGAGAGGGTGGGTTGATTTCTGAGCTGCCACGTCAGGGCTCACATGAGGGACGTATAGTAGCGAAGAGCTCTTCCCCTATACATCCCATACGTGCCACCAGAGCATCCTCAGCAAGGTCACAGCTGAAAGCAGAGATCCCAGCTCTGCATGGTCCATCAGCAGCACAGAGTCTCCAGCAAAAAGGTCGTCCCTGACCCCTGCCAATACACACTCTGCCCACCCTGAGCATGGCTTTTACACCCTGTGGCAGCACAACGGTCACGCTGAGTCCAGGGTGATTTGGAGCTGGGTGCAGTGGTTGCAATCTCTGCAAAGCTTTTCTTGGAGTTTTTTATATGTTGCTTTTGTTTCCACCTTTGTTAATGCTTACACAAAACAGAAACTGGGAGCTGAAGTGTGCTGTGTCATTCATCCCAAACTGCACTTCAGGTCTTGGTTTGGTGGCAGGCTTGCCTTGGCCTCTCAACCTTCCCCCAGGTTGGACTGGTCACTGTGCCCACAGCAAGGCCCCTATCCAGGGGGATGCATGTTGCCCTGTGCTGGGACACTTCCCTGAATGGGTCTCAAACCTCCAGGGCAGGTGATTTCATTGTGCCGCCTTCCTCCTCCAGCCTCTGCTCTGCTCCTTCATTCTTCATCTTCCCCAGCCCACAGGATGTCTTTTGGCCCCTGTCCCTTTGCTCTATTGTGTGCAAACGAGCCGTCTGGAGCAGTGGGATGGAGCCCTGCAATGGAGCTGTGAGCACAAGCAAGTGTGGTTTAAAATAGCCCCTGTATCCAGGAAATCAGATCTGCCTGCCTGTCCCACAGCCCCTCTGGACAATGAAAGGAGTTGATGTAAAAATCAGAGCCCCAGAAGGGGCCCAGGGAAATGGGGAGACACCTACAAAGCTGCCCAGAGGTTCAGACAGGAGCCTCTGGGCCAGGGCTGAGTGTGGTCCCTGCAGTGGACAAGCCATGCCATTCCCATGGCAGGCCAAGGATGGCTATGCCTCTGGGGAATAGGCAGAGGAGAGCACAAGGCTGCTCACTGCATCTCAGTGCCAGGCTGCTGCCTTGGAGGGTCTGCGATCCATGGACTAGCAAACGCCCAGTGAGGCCAGACAGGCATGGGGCTTGCTTCTTTCTGCAATGGTCCGTGGAGGATTTCTCATGGAGGGGTTTTGTGCCTGCTCCTGAGATGTTGTTTCCATCCACACTCAGTTTTGTCCCATCGTGATC
Organism: Daphoenositta chrysoptera; assembly: GCA_013397915.1. Classification (NCBI taxonomy): domain Eukaryota; kingdom Metazoa; phylum Chordata; class Aves; order Passeriformes; genus Daphoenositta; species Daphoenositta chrysoptera. Next base: position 575,417 of record VZRO01003085.1, read on the forward strand.
ATGCTCTGCTGCCCTCCCCAGGGAGAGCCAGTCCAGGGCTGGTGTCAGTGCCATGCTCAGCCACAGCAGCCATGGGAAGCCGTTTGGGCACAGAAACACCAGAAACAGCTAATCTCCAGCCTCTGTTTGCAGCAAGCACCAGCTCTGTGAGGAGAGTTTGTCCACGTTGCCAGTGGCCTTGGCAAGTGTTTGATGATGGAGAGTTCGGTTTGCAGTAGAGGTCAATGCATCGGGGCTGTGGGATAACTTGGGATGTGCAAGCAGAGCCCTGCTGCCTCTGCTCACCCCTGCTCCACAGACAGATCCTTCAGCTGCCAAAAACGCTGGTCACATCCTACTCAGCAACATGCGTGGCTGCAGAAACACCACTGCCCCAACTCCCTCCTCCCCATCCCACTCACCACTCTCCCTTCTTTTCAAGAAAGAGGATGGCACTGTGAACCGGGACTTCAAGAAGACACGGACAAAGGAACAAGTCATGGAGGCCTTCAGCGAGTTCACCAGAGGGAACAGGAACGTATTGGTGAGTGGGGGATGTTGGGGGGACTGCCTGGAGTGGGCATTTCCTGTGGAGCCTGGCCTCAGCTCCTCAGGTCCCTGCCCTGCAGCGCTGAAGCCTGAGCAATCTCTCTTTAAAAAGTATGAGAAATGTTGCAGAGAAACACCATCCTGGTGCAGGGTGAGGGGAAAGCAGTGCAGAGCTGGGAGGGGACTTGGCTGCAGCAGCACTGCTTTACCAGAGTCTGAGTCTGCTGAGGATTTCCAGGACTGGCTCCCCAAACCCACTGAGGAGTCACAGCCGTGCTCTGTCCCTCATCCCTGGGCTGGTGGTCACCCCTGAGCCTGCTCTGTACCCCAGTATGAGTGGTGGGGCTCCCAGCCTGGCAGGGCGGGCTGCCTGTGCCCGGTCTCGCAGAAGGGTGGCCCTATGCCAGGCACACTTCACATGGGCAAGACACAGCCAGCGTTTTCCAAGCTTCCCTAAGTTGCCAGGAGAAGAGATCTGGCTGTAAACAATTTACACCAACTGTGTCAAATAACCTATTTGACAAAGCACTCCCGTTTTAAGCTGCACTGTATAAAGTCTCCAAATGCAAGGCTCCAGCTGGAGCAGCCCTTGGCGCTGCCTCCTCCAAACTGGCATGCCTGCTTTCACGAGTTACCCAGGGATTATTCCTGGATCTGAAGATGGAGTTGCCTGGCTGCATTTTATCCCCAAAGAACTTGGAGCACACATCATGCCATGGCTCTGGATGGGGCTCCTTGGCCAGACCATTTTAATACAGTGAACCCCACCTCTCCCTTTGCAGGTGTGTTACAGTGCCCAGATAGCTGCTCCGTGTGTGTTCCTGTGCTTAATTCTTCTATCTAAACTCCAAAATCAGTGGAGCCCCCTGAGAATGTTTAGTGCCTTCCAGCAATTTGCAGGGATGCTCAGACAGGCTGGTGGGTCTTGACCTGTGTGCTGCCCATTGTGAAAGCCCTTCCACCTTTCAGCTTTGCAGAAGTGCTGATAACAGAGCTGCAGAAGTGTCTCATGATGTGTGACTGACTGAGTGTTAAGATGACAGATGAAGTGAAGAGTTGCTCTATTAAGAGAGTGCAGGGGAGAGGAAAAAGTAGTAGCTGCTGAATTAGGTCTTTCCACCATGGATGCAGCAGGGACACTTTGCAGAAAGCACCAGTTCAGCAAAAGCAAATGCTTTCTCACTAAGTTTTGACAGCCACAGGAGCTCACAGGGTACTATAGAAGCCAAAAGGATAAGTGGATTGTAAAAAAGAGGGGACACTCTCCAAAGGGAAAGGTCTGTGGGAGGATGTTGGTGCAGGGTGTCTGAGGAGCACCCTCGGCATCTCTCCATGCGAACATGGTATCATGGAGAGGATGCTGGGAGCAGGGGTGACTTTCCTGTCTCCTCCAATGCCGTGGTTTTTATGTAGGTTTCCTGCAACACTGATGGCTTGGATTTGGGTTTTTTTTGTAATTCCAGAACAGTTACCTTAACCGGTTGAAGGGTATCCGCGCTACCCTGGAGACATCACCATTCTTCAAGTGCCATGAGGTAATACTGGTGGTTTGGATAAATCTGCCTGGAGAAGCAAACTGTTTAATCTCAGATTGTCCAAGGAGAGAAGTCAAAGTCAGAGGCAGTTTTATTCTTATATCCATATTTTCATATGTGTATCTAATACTTATGTGCAAATATAGATGGTAACATACGATGTTTATGTATCTGACATGGGCCCAAATCTACTGAAAGCCAATGTTCAAATAGATTAAAAGATCTAGGAGGAACTCAGGCTGTTTATGACAGGGAAAACTCCCTAGTGTAAAAGCACAGGTGTTTTCTCAGGAGAAATGTCTGTTTAAATGCATGTCAGGTATCATTTGGCTGCCAGTTGCTCCACATAATCAAACAAGGCTTCAACACAGCCATAAATTGCAGATACCCCAAACCTGCCTTTCCTGAGCTGGTTGGGGCACTTCAGTATGAACTCTTCCTTTCTAAGGACTTTCCTACAGAAATGACTGTCCACGATAGCAACATTTTCTTCAGCAAAGATTCTGTGCTGATGGGAAAACAAGGAGGGAACGCTACCTTTTTTGGCCATTTCAGGAACTGAAATGCTCCACAATTTAATGCATTAAGTTTGCTATTGCATCTACTTAACAAAACATGAGAGTTCGTGTCCTTGTCACATGTTGTGTAGGAACAAAAGAGCCTTATAGGAACCTTTGACTCCTAGGGCTCAGGAGACACAGCTCCAAGAGCCCACTGTCCCTCATCCAGAGCCACATGAGCCACCTCAGCCCCGGCACACACAGAGAGTCCTGCCGGGAGCCAGAGGCAGATGGGGCCGTGCCTCCTGGTGGCAGCGCCTGGAAGGCAGTTGGAAGGGAATTGTCAAAACTGAGGGTTTCAGGTCAGCTCAACACAGGAAACAAAATTCTCACTGAAACCGAGTGCCAGGGTTTCATTTGAAAACACAGAAACAAAGCAGTCTTTCAAAGAGGGTTTGAAAGGAGTTTCCACTCCTTAAAAATTAAAAAGCAGCAGCTTTGACTTTCCATCCCGCTTTGAGATGAAGCACAGCAGAAGGTCTGCCAAGCTCTGTGTCCCTCCATGGGGCCCTTGCTGAGCAGGGCTCCTCCAATGAGCTGCAGGGGAATTGGGCAGTCCAGAACAGGCAAATGAAGAATGTCAGCAAAAGGCTTTTCCTTAAAATTAGAATGTTCTGTCCTGGCCAAGAGAGGACTATAAGATGTTAGCAGGAGGAGAGCTAAAGATAAGCATTTCTCAGAAATAATACACATCTCTGGACCTTGGATGTTTTCCCAATGCACTGGAGGAAAAAGTCTCCTGAAAAATGTAAATTCATAACAGCTTTTGCAAACACTACATGCATCCTGTTCCAAACCCTTGTCTAAAGGCAAACCTCAGGCTAAGCCCTGCTGATAGCACAGATGTGGGAGTCTCCAGTAACATTTAGTGCTGCTGTTTTGAAGGGCTGACACCAACTGGATTCTCTTCCATGTAGCTGCACATCATAAGGGGCACTCGTGGCTCTCAGTGCACTGCATCACCTCTGCTACAGCCCTTGCACTCTGATCACCAAGGTCCCAATTTGTGACACAGGGGCAAGTGAGTTCGTAATGCACCAATTCATGCACATCAGAGAGAATTTGGAAAGCAGTTTTCATTTGGGACAGGTCTGAAACACGCCCACTGGTGCTTTTCTGTAGAAGCCCCTGCTAAAATCTTCTGACCGGAGGAGCAGATTCAGCAGAAGAGCACGATGGTGACTGGCTTGATAGTGATAACATGTTTCCTAAGCACTGGGAAGCCACAGCAGAGCTGCTGCTGGGTGTCAGCCTGGCTATGAGCCAGGATGGGTCAGGATGCTGAGCTGCTGGGCATCTCTCTGCGTTGTGTGGTGACCATTGGGCTTGTGGGGTCTCATTCCACTGCAGCAGGCCTTGAGACTTATGCTGTCAGAGCCCAAATGCACCTATGGACTTTCATGGGCTTGCCCAGGCCACTGCTTGCTGCAGGATTTTCCCAAAGGCCGATCAGGATATGAACAAGCCCTTCAAAGCAGGTGCAGCTGAGTGAACTCAGGGAAAAAGAAATCCATGAGCATGCAGCTCTGTACCTTGCATCCCCAGAATGCTGTGAGCACCAGGAAGATATTCTAGGGGCAGTCTGGGTGTAATTGGATGGTGATTGAGGCAGGAGACTGCATGTTGCAAGTAACTTGTGCTTGGAGTGTCCCCATCCCTGTGGTGGTTCTGCAGGATTGGTGAGTGCAAAGAGCACAAGCTGATTACAAAGAACCTTGAAAAAATTCCCATCTGAAAGCTGAGACAATTAATCTCATTCCTTCCTAAAGGACCTTGGCTCAGTTTCCAAAATTACATCTTTATCTTTCATGCCCATGTTTTTCTGATGCTCTCCTTCTGCCAAGACCTGGGATTTGTATGAGTAAATCAGCTTGTCCAAATGCCCCATTTGCATGTGCAAACACAACCAGCGGCACCCAGAGCTTGCTTTTCCTCATGCAGGAAATTGCAGCAACATCTCTTGTAAATGCAGCCTGAGATAAGGTGTCTGAAAGCCCCAAAGAGGGCTGAAAATGAGCAACAGGAGCACCACTAATTGGTCTCACCTCTCCACAGGTAATTGGGAGCTCTCTGCTCTTCATTCACGACAAGCAGGAACAAGCCAAAGTCTGGATGATTGACTTTGGGAAAACCACCCCACTGCCAGAGGGACAAGTTCTCCAGCACAACGTGCCCTGGGTGGAAGGGAACAGAGAGGATGGCTACCTCTGGGGGCTGGACAACCTCATTCAGATCCTGACAGAGTTGTCCCAGAGCGAAGACTTGCATTAAAGCCGTGCATCCGACTCTGCCACTACCCCCAACCTGCCCCTGACTGACTCTTCTGAACTGCACTACAAGACACTTTCCAGTCCTCGCCCTCCCCATGTGGAAGCTATACTCTCCCTATTTAATGTGGTTTTGTTGTGGTTTTTTTAGGTTGTCTTGGTTGTCATTCCCCCCCACCCCCCACCTTGTAAATAGAGAGATAGCCTGCCAGAACAAAAGCTGAACTTGAAACCTTGGCTTTGCAGAGTCAGTGGGAGCAGGCAGCTGGGAGCAGCCCCTGGCCAGGAGGGGTTGCTTAGGCAAGTGCATGCTTTGCCTATCGTGCTTTTGTCTCTTGCTCAGCCTGATGCTAAGAGGGCTGGGGGAGGAAGGAGCCTCTTCCTGCACTGGGATTGTGCTGAAAACACTCAGCAGCCATGCCCAGGACCCTCTGGCAGTCCGAGTGTGAGCGAGGTGTGGAGATGGTGAAGGACACTGTAGTGGGAGCCCTTTAGTTGTCTCTGCCAGCACCTTTCAGCCCAGGGATCTGGCTGTGCCAAGTCCTTCCGAGATGCTAGAAGGGCAGATTTGGGTTTTAATTTGTGTTCAAGACATCCCGTAGAGGTTGCTCAGTTATTTTTGAGTGGCACTGGGGTGTGAGGGTTTCCCTCCTGCTGCAGAGCCATGTAGTCAGGCACAGGTATTTGCCATGGCCGGGTGCTTGCCACCCACATCCCCCATGCTGGGTGCACTGGTGAGTAAAACTTTGGGCTCCTCTCTAGAGCCCCAGCTCCCCTGCTAGGAACTGCTTCCAACCCACCTTAGCTGGGGTTCCAATCCTCCCTAGCTGGGAAAAATAGCTTATAAAGGACTACTATGAGACCTAAAGTAGCCATCCAGGTTGATCAGTCTTTTTTGTCAGCAGCTGAGCACAGGTGTAGTGCCACCAATGCCCACAGCTAAGCCAGGGCAACCCTCCTGCCTGGAGCATCTCCGTAGTTTCCATCAGCATCAGGTGAAGGGTTACAGCAGCAAGGCAGCTCCCGGGCTTGCCACCTTTGGCAAAGCAGAGTTCGGGTCAGGCATCCGCGTGCCTTCCCCGTTCTCCGCAGAGCTGGCTCCACAGCCTGCTGGGGCCGAGCGACGGCCCTGCGCTCCCGCTCCTGCCAAAACACCCAGTTCCCTATTTAGGGCGGAGGCTATTTTTTAACTTCCTGGAACATTTGAACCAAGCGGCGGCAGGGCTGGTGCGCTAAAGGTCATCTGTGGAGAGGCGGGCGGGGAGGGGAGGCCGGGAGCCCTCACATCGAGGAGCGTGCAGCACAGGAGGTGGCACAGGAGCTTGGCAGCCATGAATCCCTCGCCTGCTCCACCCATCCCCAAACCCACTGTCCCATGTCGCTCTCCAGGAGCAGAGCTCCAGAACCCCTCTGCCATAGTTTGGTGGGTCGAGCACCCTTGATGGGGAAACCTCCCTTGCAGCAATAAGGAGGAGTTGGCCACCAAGCCACCTGCAGCCAAGCCTCTTTCCCAAGGACTGAAGTTTCCTAAGGTTTTTCTCAGTTCATATCTCACCAGACAGGTGTCTTTTGCTCATCGGATGCCATTGTAAATGGTTGCACTGTTTTAGCTCCTCGCCAGGCTTTCTAGAATAGCCCATGTGGAAGTGCCTTATAGACTTGCCTCTGTTCCATTACTGTCATGGAAAAGGTTGTTGGTTTTTTTTTTTTAAGTTATATTTATTTTCATCCCATTTTAATTGCACAAAACACTAAAATTTAATGCATGGAATACTTTTTTTTTTGTTTTTAAAACCATGTTTTTAGTTTTTAAGCTATACCTTTTCCAGCTTTGGAGAAAGGGTGTAAACAGATACGCGTAGCCATGTACTACTTACCGCTGTACTTTAGCTTCGAGCTGCTCTTATGTATGTATGTTATTTTTTAAGCCTGTCTATAAACCAGATTCCTCGCTTTGTGGCTTCGGAAGAAGCAGATTGTTGCTCTCAGATGTCTTCTGCTTTCCTGGAGGCTGGAATGGTTGCTGTGAGGGATTTTCCCTGCTCCCACCACACCTTTCGGTCATTGGGTAATACAGAAAAAAAAATCCAAACCGGTCTGGAACACCAACGCACAGTGCCTGTAAAATAGTCTTGTAACATTGCAAATAAAGGCATATGGGAAGCATTTCCCTGGTGTGCAGTCAGTGTCTGCCCTGTGCAGCTTGTGGCAGCCTTGGAACAGCCATTCATGTCTGTGATTGCGGGGGAATCAGGCTCCAGCAGTGCTGCATAAAAGCAAGAGTAGGGAAGGACCCTGTGCTGGGAACAGATCCTGACAAACAGGAACTGGCTCTGCAGGGTGCAGGGCAGGGGCAGAGCACAACTGGGGCCGTGGGGGGCCCAGGCTCCACAGAGGCCTGAATTCCTCCATCCCCTTTCTGCAGGGAAGGCCACTGAAGGCAGCTCCAATTTTTTTCCAATGTTTTTGGCTCCCACTGAGTGGTTTCCGAGTGCCACCCTGTGATTTCTGCACTGGAGAATACCAGAGCACCCAGGAGAAGCAGAGCTGCTTGGCACAGGCAAACACTCCCCCTGCTCCTCTCCCTCTCAGCTGCACTGTAGGCAGGGCCAGAGGGAGTGCTGTGGACCAAAGGCCACAAAAAACCCCCAGATTGTTTGTGCAGTGAAAGAGGAATCGGGTTGTAGAGCCTGAAGGCAGCTCCATTCCCTCCTGGTTGGTTGTGTGAGCACAGGACAGCAGGAGCTGTCCTGGCACTGACATGGCTGAGGAGGGGCAGGTGGGCTGCCCCATGGGAAAGCCAGATTTAGTGCCCAGACCACCAGGAGCAGCCCTGGCTGGGGAGCAGTCCTTGCTCACCACAGGTCCTCTAAAACAAACTGCAGGAGAAACCCTGCAGCATGGAATTTGAAGACTAGAAACCTCTTGGCCGGAGGCAGGGCTGGCAGGACTCTGGATGTGAGGCTGCTGCCTGAGCACCAGCAGTCTCTGCTGGGCTCTGGGAAAGCAAACACGTTTCCTGTGGCTGCTGAGCTCAGTCCAGCAGAGCTGACAGCCCATTTTACTTATAGGTCCAGTTTTTGGGGGACCACTGAGAGTATCTCTGGTATGTGACTCCTCTTCCTACCTTCAGAGGAAAACAAAAGCCTCCAAAACTTACCCAGCTGCACCCTGAAATGCAGAAACAGAGGGTAAAGAGCCCTGTTCTGCAAAAACCTCTTTTGAGAGTTGAGGAAACACCATGATGTTGTGGAGAGTGTGCAGAAAAATTCACAACGCCAGAGGTTCATGTCCAGAAAGGAGACAGAGGAATCCTGTAACTTTATTCAAATAAAGGGAGAGGCCATGAGACATTTCCCCTGGGGTCTCTCAAATTGTTGGAGGACACAGCCTCCTTTTTATCCTAATTTCCTGCCTGCAACACCCTCTTCCTTTCCCCATTGGCTGAGGTGCTGGGAAGGTACAGACTTCCCAATACGCCTACTACATGTCCCCCTCTAATATGCACATCCCCCCCTTTTTTATGTATAACAAAACAATATTCATAATTCCATTAAGTCTGTTCTTCTCTAAGTTCAGGAATTTAACGCGGCCTTGGCTGAGCAGCAGTCCATGTCGATTGGTAACATTTTCTAGAACTGATAGTTTCTCCAATTACTTCCCTATCTAGAAGTCCCTGGCCAAATCTACAAGCAGATTCACATGGTCTGTAAAGATGCACTAATCTTATTTCTTTGAAGAGGGAAAGGGAGTAAGTCAGGAGAGGACTTACTTTTGACTGAGTTCTGGCATCCGCTGACCCTAAGGTTTATGCAGAGGGCTGGGAAGGGGCAGGATCCCGTTGGCACGTGCCACAGCAAGAGCCTGGCTTGGTGCCCCACCTGGCTTTACTGGGAGCAAAGCCCAGAGCTCCCTGACACCTTATGGATCAATAAACAAAATTATTCATAAACTGAATATAGAGAAAAGAGGCTAGGATTTCTATCAATGCAACAAAGAAAACTTTAGACCTTGCTGAGACCTTCACTCTTAGAGAACAGAGCCTCCCAGCACCTCCAGCAGTGCCAGGGGGTGTAAGGCAGCCTGCTCAGGCTGTAGGTGGGGAGGGGGCAGCTCCTTCATCATTATCTGATTAGGGACTGCTTGCCAGAATGAGCCTCCCATAAATGACGGGGTGCTGGGGGCCAGCTGGGTGTTCCAGCCTGTGAAAATGAAGGGCTTGGCTGTGGTGGTTGATGGGGGTCAAACGGTGTGCTCAGGTTTGTTCACAAGCTGGTGGGATTTTGGGGGTCTCTGAGAAGCCCCTCAGGAGGGGTTTTACCCCTGCCATGGATGATGCAGAGCAGCCCCCAGCCTGAAGCTTCAAAGTTGGCAACAGCTCCTTTGGGTTTCACCAGTGTGGCCAGGGACAAGAAGGAGTGAAGGCATTGCCAGAGTGGGAAAACTCCAGCCTGTGTGCTGTTGCAGGGGGTGCTTGGGGGGAGCTTGGGCACTCCATGGCACGGGTGACAGGATGGCCAAGCAGCATCTCCTAGTGGAGGGTGCTCATCAGCCTGGCGATGCCTTTCCCCTCAGCCACTTTGTCATGGGAATGTGCCTGACACCTCCGGAGTCCTGCTGGCTCGGAGATGCTTTGTGGGCGGGATGCTGCCCGAGCGCCCTCCAGGCTTCGGTAGGGCGGGCTCGCGTTTGGTGGGCGCTGTGCTCCCCTTCCCGCCGTGCCTTCAAAGCCGAGCCCCGGCGGGCTCCCGGCGCTTCCCCCGAAGGCCGGCAGAGGGCGATGCTCCCCGCCGGGGCCGCGGGACGGCGAGCGCTTCCCGGCGGGAGCGGGGCCGCACCCAGCGCTGCCCGGGATGCTCTCCGGGACCTGCTGCTCCCCGGGCAGCGCTGCTTTGGGGCTTTCCCTCCACCCCCGGCGCTTCTGGGGCTTGGCTTTCCCAGTACGAGCTGCACGGGTCGTTAAAATTAATAAACCCCCTTTCTAGGAGCGGCTGCATCCCGGACCCAGCCTGAGCAGGGAAGGGGGTGAAGGGTTCATGCTGCCCACATCTCCTTTCCGGGTGTAGACTCTGGGTGAGAGGCTGGGGGAAACGCGTCTCTCCTCCTGAGCCACTCCAGGGTTCGAGCCCTGGCAGCTCCAGCCTGTCCCCTGGGGGACAGCTTTCCCACTCGCACTCTCACTTGAGTCTGCGTTTAGTTCGCTTCCCTGGCCTTGAAAAAATACAAATTTGTTCTTTGTTATTGTGAAATGTAAAAAATAAAAATTTAGAAACTCCTGGGAAATGGGAGAAGTGGACAGGGCCCTGTCAGCTGGTTTGGTTCATTTTTGACACGTAGTTTGAAGTCCATGAAAGTGGTCACACTCTGCTGCTGTGGTTCCAGAGGTCCCAGGGATGACCTGCCATGCCCAGGCCCACATTTCTCTGCCCCATAGTGGCACTGTGGACACAGCTCTGCCATGTCCTGCACCTCAGTGCCTGACCCACCACGGGTGATGCCTCCAGCAAGGAAGGCTTTATGTGGGGATTTACCGATCTGGGGGTTGCCCCAGGGGCTGCTGTTGCTTTTATACTGTCAGGTGTTCTCTCCCCACCCCTACCTCTCTTCCCACCTTAGGGCACCTGTCTTCGTAGTTCCTGCTGCTCTCCAGGATGAAACTGTGCTTCCACCCTGGAACAGCCAGAGAGCACAGGAGAGCTGCAGCTGGTGCTACTGAGAAGAGAAAGCCCATGGAGGAGGCTGCCAAGTGTATCCCACCTGGGACAGCTCTGGAGGAAACTGGAAAAATTTTGGGGCCCAGCAGCTCATCCCACTTCTGGCACTGCTCCACTGCCTGCTTGGGGCTGGTGCTTTCTGTGTATTGGGACTTTGTGCCTCCTGCCGTTCCTCTGGTGTGTATTAACGATGTCAGACCTGCAAGACCTGGGGCCAGCTCCCTACTCTCCACATGGCCTGGTGCCAGGGTGTTCAAACACACTTCCCTAATGTAGAAATACCCGACTTGAAACCACTGGGACAAAGGAGCATGAAGAGAAATAGATGCACAAAATTATTTACTCAAACACCTGACCAGAGCCAGGAAACAAAATCAAATACTTTAATTTCTAGTGGCTGACCTCTGTGTCAGAAGGGGCTTTGCTCCAAGACCATTTGCATGCTACTTTCCATGGCAGGAACCCCAGCACTTCTGCAGGGATACACACACAGATCTACTTCTCTTGTAGCAGTGGGGTTTGGCTCAGAGAAGGGAATGTGAGAAGAAAAAGCAGCAGATACTTGTACTAGCAAGATAGAGATGCTACAGATATGTTTCCCCACTTGTAAAGGATCTGTGGCTAAAAATCATTTCCCACTGGAAGTGTGGTATCTTTTTCTAGTGCTAAATTCATGCTTCATTTCTTTTTATGCCTCCAGAGCAGCGAGGGAAGATGGCAGGACCCGTGGGTGGGCTCCACGGAGTGCCACGTGCTTCCTGCCACCATTCATCAGCCCCGAGCAGGCACTTCAAATGTGCCCTGATGTGACTGTCACCTTCTGCATGTGCCCAGCTGCTCTTCGTGTGGGACATGGCTTTGCAGGAAGGCTCACAGACCCTGTGGTTTACAAGGGGATCATTAAGGATCAGAAAGGATGTCTCTTGAGCACTTGTGTGCCTGCATGGTCCAGCCCACGGCACTGCTGCCCAGGGAGCACCCCCAGGCCAGGTTGGTGCCATCCTATCCTCTGAACCCTTTGTATCCTTTGGCCACGGGTGGGACAGGCAGTGACAGTGGCTGCTTTGGTGGCACAGGCAGTGACAGTGGCTGCTTTGGTGGGCAGAGGTTCCAGCAGGGCAGGTTGCAGCATTCTGAGCATGCCAGGGCACTCACACACTGTCTCTTGCAGGGACAGGGGCTCCTAATCCCTGTGCTGCCCAGGCTGCTCAACAGCATGTGGACCTCTGAATAAACAGAATTTAAGCCTGGAATTTGGCATTCATCTGGGTGGCCTGGAACCAAGACCTGTCCCTTAAAAACCCATAACCTCCCTTCATATCTCTGGCAGTGCAATGCTTAATGTGCCCTAGACAGAAGCATACACTCCTGCCAGTCCCACAGTTCACATCCTCTTCCACAGGGCTGCAGTTTTCCTGTGGAATCAAGCTCTGAAATAGCCTGTAACTGTAACATTACCTCCTAGGATCAGGTGCTACCTTCTCATAGCTGCGTGTGGATCTGAATGTGTATCTGGACTGCATGACTTTGAGATCTAGACATAGTACATCCATACCTTGCAATAACCCTCCTTTGCACAGATGTTATTGTTTTTTAATGGTTGCTCAGGCTAGTTTGCACAGAATACAATTGAAATTATGCTTTTCCAAATATGTATCTCTAAATGATCCAATATCCAGGTGGTGTATTTCCATGTCTCTGCATTGCATCAGTGAGAGTTGCTGGTGGGCAGACCCCGGCTCCCTGTTGGAGGGAGCTGCAAGCCAGGACTGACCCCAACCTCCTGCACAAGCTGCTTTTGCCCCACGAGTGTAACAGCAGCTGACAGCCCAAACTGTCCCAGATGGCCTGATGCAAAGCACACCTGGTTACACGGATCGCTCTGGATCATGCAGGAAGTCACAGCTGCTCCCCATCACCCTGGGAGTGGTGCTGGTGCTGTGGCTGCAGCCCTATGGGGCTCCCAGCAAGAGACTGCAGGGTGCATGTATCCCAGATGTATATGGCAGCTGTAAGCAGGTGAGTTGGTTTGGGGAGGCTGCAAGTGGAGAGGGAGGGAATTATCCCTGTTGTGTGGTGGTTGCTGGAAAGGGAGTTTCCTTGGGCCCACCACTGCGGTGCTGCACAGAGCAGGTGCTCAGAGGAGGGACAGCAAGGGCTGGGCTGTGCTGTGCTGTGAGGGCACCTGGGCTGGCTCTGCTCTTGTGTTGGGGGTGAGCCAGTTCGCCCCTGAAGTCAGGGTGAGGCATGTGTGGTGGCTGTGGGCCTCCCCTTGGGCCACAGTGTGGAGGAGGTGGGTGGCTGGGCAGGGGGGTGCCCAGGAATGTGGTGTGGGGCTTGGAGCAGGGCAGCCATGGGCTCTGGGCAGGGGGGCAGCAGCAGCTCTGGTCTGGCTTCTGCCCACCCACAGAATGCTGGAGAAGAGCAGAGCAGGGCTGTGTTGGGCATTTCCAGTTCCTCAGGAGCTTGAGATTTGTCTCCTGGCAAGGGCCAGCATATTGTAGGGCAAGTGCCCCAGGGACCCACTGGTCACCCCGCTCCCTGGGTTTCTGGGTGATGGCACTGTCTGGCTTCAGAACAGGTATTTGGGGGCCTGCTGCAGCTGAGCTGGTGCTGTTGCCCATTTGAGGAGCCAGCAGAAGCTGCAGGCTGTGCTCATCACCTCTTGCCTCTTCTGACTCCCTGAAAATGTCCTGGGTTCCTGCCTCCTGATGCCAGAGTGCTCCATGGGACAGGGGCTGAGAAACAGCTGGAGATGCTTGTTCCTTCAGCTGAGGGATGCCGGGACACTGGCTGTCTGGCCAGCTGTGTATCCGCCAGTGTCGGGCACCCGCCCGGATGGGAGAAGATGGTGGAGGCTGCTCACAGGCACGGGAGGGTCGGCGAAGTCCCAGTTCGGGTTCACCAGACCCTCCAGTGGTGTGGGCACACTGGAAGGCAGGAAAGAAGGCGGAGGGGCTTCTCGTGGTAGAGGGTTTATTGGGGCGCCAAGATGGTGCAGAGAAGCCCTGAAGGGCTGTTAGCCAGGTATTTTATCCCTTATGGAGTGGGAGGGGAGAATACAAAACACCCAATGGTGCAGGGACGCGGGGTTTGAATT
>VZRO01003088.1:592-27082 GCA_013397915.1 Daphoenositta chrysoptera
CGGTTCTCCCATGGGGGAGAGGGTCCCTGGGAGCAGCGTGGACCTGAGGTGGGGAAAAGGCTTGGGGGTCAGGGGAAAGAGAAAGAGAGAGAAAGGGGGGCCAGGCTAACACACACGTACACAGATTAATTCCAAACAAAAATCGAAACCAACCGAAACCGAACTCATAAAAAGAATAAATGGCTTAAACCGAAACCAAAGTATCGTAATAAACCAAAGGAAATGAAAGAGATCCATGCAAACTTCCCCAGGCTCACGAATTAACTGGCTTGTACAGCGCCATCCCTTGTCCCCGGGAGGCGAACAGGCAGCACCTCCCTGCCTGCGCCGGCAGCGCCTGCCTGCAGCCCCGGGCCGGCGTTTTGGGGTGCAAAGCACTCAGGGCCAAACCCTGGCCCCCCGGGGCAGCCCAGGCAGGCAGCTCGCTTTCCCTCTGTGCGCTCACCTCTACTCACGCCTCTCTTAGCTTTAGTTTTGCTCTTTATTTTGCCTCTCACAGTGATCCCTATAACTTTTCGCAAGTCTTTGCTTTGTGTTTCTCCCCCCGACAGCCACGGGCTGGCGTGGGGTGAGGGGGAGTGTGAGAGGGCGGCAGGGAGAGCCAGGGGCTACTTACACTTCACTTGCAGGATCTGGTCGCTGAGGTTGGCCTGGATGTAGTAGGTACTGTAGGGAGGCAGAACCAGCCCCAGGCTGTGGAGAGGGAGAGCAGACACCTGGTGTAAGGCTTTACACCCACCCAGAATCCTTGGCCAGCTCCCAGTCCCTGCCTGGCACCTGCTGGCAGCAGCTTGACCCAGGTGATGGCAGGCAGCAGCCCCACTGGTCTCCTGCACAGCCTGCTGCATCCTTCTCTGCAGGAGCTGCAGCCAGTGCTGTCCTGAGGCATCCAGAGTCATCCCCAGAGCACCCAGGGTCATCCTGGGGCATCCAGGGTCATGCCCAGAGCACCCAGGGCTGTCCTGGGGGCACCCATTGGCACAGAAATTGGCACATCTGCCTAGCCAGGGCTGAGATGGGCAGGACATGCCAGCCCAGGAACCAAGGGAGATGTGTGTGGAAGAGGAACACGACATCCCTGTGAGGGAGGAAGGCAGGAAGAGTCACAGCCCTTGAAAGAAGGGACGAAGCCTTCCCAGACTGGAGAAACCCAGGAACCAGGAGCCAGGTAAGTCAGGAAGGAGAGTGATCTGCCAGCCAGGAGTCTGGCATGCAGGGTGTGGGATGGGTGGGAAAGGAGATGGTACTGGGGCTGCTGAACCCACAGGACACACTGCCAGAGGGAGCTGGACTCCTCGGTGCCAGCTGCAGTGGCCACTGGCCTTTGGTGACAGTGTTTGTGCAGGTGTTGCCAGGAATAAGCAAGCAAGGGCCATATTCCTGACTCATCGGATGTCACAGCTGCACCAGAGCCACTGGGATCTGGGCTTCCTCCCTAAACCACCCCTTCAGATAATCCTGTCTGCCCTGGCAGCACGGTCTGGGCATTGCAGCCAGCACAGCAGAGGTGGTGGCACTCCAAAAAGCACATCAGAGGTGGTGCCACCCCAAACCACAGCTGTCAGGAAGAGGGTGGTGGCTTTTTTCTGTTCAGTGTTGGCTGCACCCCGTGCTGATGGCGTCCCAGGGAAACCCAGGAAATATCCCTGCTGCAGAGCACAGCCATGGGAGCACAGGGCTTTCATCCTACAGATGTGTCACCCTGTGTCATTGTCCCCTCCTCAGCAGCGCTGCTTGGCTCCAGAGGGGTGACACCATGGGGGACAGGACTGGGGCTGCACTGGGGACACCTGGCAGTGCTGGGTAGTGGCTGTGACCCTTGCCAGCCCCTCCCGAGCTGGGTGACGAGGAGCAAGAGGAGAAGGAGGAGGAGGGCACACTGGGCAACAGGGGGCCCACATGGCTCCTCCCAGGATGAAGGCAGTGTGAGTTGTACAGCACAGAGATGACGATGTCAGGGTCTTTCTTACACATCTGCTGGTCCAAACTGGTGCAAACTGGGTGATAAATGCAGAACTTTGCTCTCCTCTGGCTCTAAAGACACTGCTTGTGCTGCAGGGTGGGCACATGTCACTGTCACCCACCCTAGAGCAGGCAGGGACCTGCGTGAGGCCCTGGCTGGGCAGACAGGGGGTGGCAGGGGTGGCACTTGTCTGGCCCCTTGCACGCCAGCTCTGCAGCCTGTCTGGAGCCCTGGGGACCACGTCCAAGCTCCACAGTGCCCAACACCGGCAGGCAGCACTTCGAGGAGTGCCCTCCAGCACACCACTGCCTATGTGCAACGTTGTGACAGTTCATTTGCAACCCCACAGCCCGTGGGACACGGCCCTGGTGACCTCGGGAACTTTGGGAGCTGCAGGCACAAGCCCCAGCCCCGTGCTGGTGTGGGTCCAGCCGGTGCTGGGCAGTCTGGGTGCACTGATGGGGACACTCACCTGTAGTTGGTGCTTTTGATGGGAGCCCACGTGTAGGTCCGGAACACCTCGTCGATGTATTGCTGCAGGTCAGAGGGAGCCAGTCAGGCCTGGGCAGTGCCAGGACTCTGCTGGCACGGTGACACAGGGCCCTGGCCCCCAGCCCGGTGCCAGACACAGCCCCTCACCCCCACTGCTGGTTCGGGGTGCTCAGCACAGAGACAGTTTCAGCTGTGACCCCCTTCCCCTGCAGCGTTACCTCGTCCAGGGACTTGATGAGGGTCTTGATGAACCTCTGCCCGTCATTCCCATCAATCATGCTTCTCCGGATCTGCGGGGCACAGAGGAGGCAACTGAGGGCCACAGCCATGCACCTGTGGGCACCCACCCCAGTGGGGTGGCACTGGGGACCCGTGGGGTGCAGGGTGAGCAGCCTGGGGAAGTTCATCCTGCTGGCACCCAGGGGACAGTGACCCAGCTCCTGTCCCCGCTGCGGCTCCGTGGGAGCTGTGCCAGGCCCCTGAGGATGAGACGCTCCCCAGGGCAGGTTGGAGGGGCTGAGTGCCCTTTGCACCTGCAGATGAGGGGGCCAGCCTGTGCCCCAAAAGCTGCCCCTGGTCTGCTCACCTCCTCCTTGTTTTCATCCTCCAGCTCAGCATCCAGGAAGTCCAGCGTCACTGGCTCACGGAAATTGATGATCTGCAGGAAGAAAGGGAGAGCCAGGGAAGGGCTCAGGGCTCCCGCAGCCACTGCTGAGTCCAGACTAACTCATCACAAACCCCACAATAAACTCCTAAGGACCCTGGGAAGCCATGTGTCCCTCAGGGCCTGGCTAATCCCCACGGCAGCCGCCCCTTTGGGCCCTCCTCACCTGGGGCTGCAGGTTGGGGTGCAGCAGGACGTAGCCGTTCAGGTCGATGGCGAAGACGTAGCCATTGGCCCCCAGCTGCAGGAGGACAGGAGGAGGGGTGAGGCTGACCAGTGTGAGCACCCTCAGCTCTGCAGGCAGAGCTCACCCCATGCCACCCCCAGGGCTGAGCCTGTTCTATCCAGCTGTTTCTATTCTCAGGACAACGGAATCTCTCACCCCTGCGGTGAGTTTGGCTCTGGAGTTCTCCCACTGCCCCTTTCCCCAGGCCTGTAAGGTTTATTCCCTGCTGACCCTCCAGGGGTTTTGGCTCTGCGCTGGGTCCCAGAGCATCATGCAGCTATGATCCCTGCTCTCCTGCCTGTCCCAGTCCCTGCCTGCAGCCATGGCTCCTGCTAGGTGCCAATGCTGCTGGAAGTGCTCTGGAGTGCTGGGGCACAGCTTGGGGCTCCCATCAGAAGGATTCCACACTGGGATGAGGCAGTGCAGGGCAGGGACACAGGGGAAGGGGCCCCCACGCACGTTGTAACGCGGTGTCAGCCTCTTGATGTCATTGAGAGCCACATCGATCCCCATCACACCCAGGATGAGCTGGTTCTGGAAGGAAATGCAGGGAGGGAGGTGGGTGGGAGCAGGGCTGTCACCTGCCACCACCAGCACAGGGACAGGGAAACAGCAGGATGGACTTCTCCTTCTGGAGACATGTGGGTCAGATTTGGATACAGATTTGCAGGGGCCCAGGGATGTACCAGCCCCCCAGCAGCCCCCAAGGGAACACTGCAGCCCCCAGGGACTTGGAGCTGTCAGCTGTCCCCATTGAACTGTGAGAGCTAGCCAAGGCCATTTTGGGTCCAGGGGATGGCAGTCACCCCTGGTGTCACCCTCGAAGGGGTGCAGAGCAGGCAGCACCCCAGGGATGCCAGTGCTCCCCCTGCAGCCACACACCCATCACCAGGACACCTTCCCCACCCCACAGTGACCCCACACCAGGGCTCCCAGTGCAGCCAGGGCAGGGGCAGCAGAGTGTCCTACCTTCCTGTCACTGCTGTCCTCCGTCAGGTTGAATACTGGCAGCGTTCCTGTCACCACCAGGCCCAGCCCCTGCACAAGCACAGAATGATGTCCCACGGCCCCTCACTGTGCTCAGGACCCAGGGCTGGGGTGGGCAGCAGAGGGGGGTTACTCCTCTGACAAGGGAGATGGGGCATGTCCCGTGCAGGAGCCTGGGGCCGGTGTCCCCATCCACCTGCACCCTGGAGTTGTGTGGGACCCCAGGGTCAGTGTCCCCAGCTCCACCCTGGGCTGGTGTCCCCACCCATATGCCCCTCGGGGCTGTGTGGGACCCTGGGGTAGCCGGTCCCTCCCTGCACCCCAGCGCTGGGGGGTCCTTACCAGGGCATCCTGGTAGACATTGGTCCACTGAACCTGCTTGGCTCGGTTCCCAGCCAGAACCATGGGCCTGCCCAGCACATCCAGGTACTCCTGCAGGTACACAGGACAGGGGAAAGGACAGTGAGGGAGCCAGATGTGTCCTTGCTCCAGCCCGGTGACACCCTTGTCCCTGTGCACACCCCAGGAGTATTAATGGGGTGAGGCCCCCAGCTGCAGGTTGAGCTAGGGAAGGGGTCTTGGCAGCTACCAAACCCGGGGGTATTGCCTCCAGCTGGGACCCCAACGGGCCCATTAAGATGCAAACAAGGTGCTGCTCACCACTGGCCATGCACAGGCAGGGCAGGGGCTGCCCAGGCAGCACCAGCCAGAGCCCCCCAGCTCCCAGCCATTCCCAGCGCTGGGGTTGCTCCATCATGCCTGGACCATGTCACTACTGTCTCCCTGGCTGCCACTGCCAGCTTTTTGGGATCTTCTCCTCGGGCAGGCTTCCCTTTTCCTTGTCTCCCCTTGCCAAGGCAAGATCTCTGGGCAGGGAGGCAGCCCCCGTGCCACAGTGCCAGCCCTGCCCTGAGGGGCTGCCCTGCTTGGGGACCCTCATCACCTGCCTTCACGGCACTTCGAGCACATCTGGTAAGAAAAGGGGCAGAAAAGGGGCAGTGAGAGGAGGTGTGGGGCAGACACGACTGGCTCTGCCAGGCTTGGCCCTGCCCACACTCGCTCTCTGCCTGCGCTCAGCTCTGTGCTGATTAACGCCTGATGTTTCATAATTAGTCACTCAAAAGGCAGCAGGTCCCTGGGGAGCTGCAGAAGATGAATTACTTATTTCAATAGCGCAGGGCCTGGCTGAGGGCTCGGCTCGGCTCCCCAGCCCGCTGCCACGCTCGCTGCCAGGCTGTGGGCTCTCCCCAGTGGGGCTGGGGCTGCCTGAACTCGCCCCCAGGCAGGGCAGCCCGGGGGCTCTGCCTGCCTGGCTCCGGCCGTACCTGCGTGTTGATGCGGATGGCGCCGATGGAGGGGATTTCAAAGTAGTAACCTTGGAAAAGAAAGAGAAAGGCAGCTGGAGACCCAGCTGTCCAGCAGTCTGGCTGTCCTGCCGCCCATCCCTCCAGGGCTGCAGCCAGTGCTTTGCTGGTAGTGGCACACGCTGGATCCGAGGGGCAAGCCCAGCACCCCGCAGCCCCCCGTGCCCGCTGGTGCCGGCCCCGCTCACCTTTGTTGGCACAGGCCATCCACTGCAGCGGGGTCACGTCGTAGTTGTGCTGCCCCACAGAGAAGGTGAAGACCCGCACCTGTGGCAGAGTGTGCACTGAGGGCCATCCACTGGGCACCCTTGTCTTCCACACCCGGTGCTCCCAGCCGATGACAACCTCCCCAGGGACAGTGTGGCATTGCCTGCCATGGCCCACAGAGTGTGTGCAGGTGGACAGAAGACTCCTCAAGTGCTGGCTGTGCTGACAGCAAGGGAGTCCCTGTCTCTCCTTGCCTGGCCCCAGCCAGTCCTGTCCCCCAGCACCACTCTGTTGGCTCAAGCAACCCACCCCAGCGGTCCTCGCTCTGGGGCATCGCTGCTCCCCGAGGGGTCTGTGCTCTTTGAGGGTGACACGTGGGCCAGAACCCCCCACCCTACAGGTTTCCAGGTACTGGGCAGCAATGGGGACCTTCCTGCTGGTTCATCTGCCTGCCAGCAGCCCTGTCCCCATGCTTGGGGTGTGCTCCCCTCGGGGCCAGCATTCAGGGAGCCCACCAGCCCCATTCCCTCCCCAGCATCCCACAGTGTGCCTGGTCCCACGCCTCCTTCACAGGAAGGTGGGAGCCAGCTACAAACCCACTACCAGGGCAGCGGCTCCATGCAGGAGCAGGCTGTTGGGGAGGGAGGATGGCAAGGAGGCAAATGGAGCAGAAGCCAGCAATGGAGCTGGAGTAGCCATCTCCCTCCACAGTGAGCAGTCCCAGCCTGGCACACAGCCCCAGGGCCTCTCACCGTCTTATTGGGCCAGTTGTACTTCTCAAAGACGTCCTGCACTCGGTCCTCTCCACCGTCCGTGAACATCATGATCATCTTGTTGCAGTTGGCACGTGTGATGTTGGACTGTGGGGCAGACACAGCACCTGAGGCCATGCCTGGAGCCAGCAGCGCTGGGCACAGGGCTGGATGCAGCCAGGAGGGCTGGCCCCAACCCATCTCTTCCCAGCCCATTTCTCTGGGGAGAGGGTGACTGGGGTGAATGGGCAGGAGGAGCGACGTTGTCAGCTGGGGAATGATGTGGCTAATGCCACTCAGCACCCAATAGCATCATTCATCTTTATTTTGCCTCTGGCAAAATAAAGGCATCTGGTTGGGTCTGTGGCCTCCACCCAGCCCTGCTAACTTTGAACAACGCAGAGGGGAGCAGCACCAGCAAAACCTTGGCTACAGCATGCCAGGAGGGAGAACAAGGAGCCTGCTGCACAGCGAAGCCCCAGGCACAGGGCAGCAGCCAGGCACTCGGAGCTGTCCCATTGTCCCCAGCACCCACAGGTGCACCCTGTCCCCCAGCCCAGCCCCCAGCTCACGTTCTGCAGCTGGTCGAAGGCGTACTCAAAGCCAGCCTTGTAGTCTGTCGTGCCCTTGGCCACCATCCCCTGCACGTCCTCCTTGAACACCTTCTTGTTCCGGATGTTGGCCTGCACCAGGTGCTTGAAGCACGACACCGGCTTCGCCTTCTCATTGAACTGGGAGGTGAAATGGAGGGGAGTGGGTCACAGAAAGGGGACAGGGCAGACACCAGCAGGCACAAGCCACTCATCACACTCAGCTCTCATGGTGACCCAGATGTGTCCCACATCCCAGGGAGGGCTGATACTGAGGCTGCAGCTTGGCTTGGGACAAATCCAGCCCTGAGCTGTGTGGTGTGGGTGCTGGCAGGGTGGGCTGGCAGCACAGGGTTTGCCTGCACCCTCACTTCTGCAGCACCCCCCAGCCTGTGCAAGCAGCCGTGCTGTGCTGTTCTGTGCTGTCACTGGGAGCAGGTGCTGCCTCTCACTTACGGCTTCATTTACTGGCACTGGGGCCCATTCATTAGGGGCGCGGTGATCCAGCTAACGAAGCCAGGCCAGACACGTTAATTAGTGCCGGGTGCTGCTGGGCAGACAGGGGAGGGGCACCCAGCGACGCACGGGTGCGGTGGCACGGCCACTGTGCTGCGTGAGGTCACGAGCTGGTGACACAGCCATGGGGTGCACAGTGTCAGAGGCTGGTGATGGACAGGAGGTGGCTGGTTGGGATCACCCCAGGAACATCTCTGTCAAATGCCCCATGGCAGGGGCAGCTTTTGTGTGCCAAGGCCTGAGCAGCCATTTCCTTGCTTATGGGCAGGTGGGTGGTTAAGAAGACAAAAAATGTTATTTCCATCTGCAGAGCCCTCAGCCAGGTGTGCGTGGGGGCAAAGGGCTCCTGTGCTGGGAAGCTGGGAGGTGCCTGGGGACAGAGCCCTTCCGCTTGCCCTGTGGCACTCACCGAAGCCACATTGACATAGTCATCATCTGAGAGGGTGTCCAGCATCTCGTAGACCGAGGTCTTCATCAGCTTGAGGGTGAGGCCACTCACGCTGCCACTCCTGCAGGAGACAGGGGTGCTGGGGGCTTGGCAGCGAGGGACCACAGGGCTGTGCTGTCCCACGCAGCTTCCCCGTGGCCACTGGTGGGACAGTGGCACCTTGGCGAGCTGTGTCACCCTCCCGGCCTGCCTAAGCCCAGCCATGGCCCCCACCGTGTACTCACACGTCCACAATGATGACCATGTCCTTCGGGGAGGAGGCACCTTGGATGTACCTGTGGGTCACAGAGTGGGGTCAGCAGGGTGGACTCATTTCGGGGGTGTACCCTGACTCTGTTGGGCGCAGTCCAGGAGCGGAGCCCTGCCGGGGCACAGGCACTGGGGAGCTGTGCTGGGGGTCCCCTGGGCTGCGGTGACCCCGTGGCGAGGAGCAGGGACGAGGTGGCCGTGGGCAGGTGGGGGCGAGGAGGCGGCTCCGTGGCACAGCACAGCAGACGGCCAGCGCCTGCCGCTCCGCACCGCGTCAGCCTAACGAGCTCTAAATGCTAAACTCTTCCATCTTCGCAGGCCCTTTCCTGCGTGCTGATTATGCTGACACACACATCCATATTAAGATGCTATTTACCCCCCTGGTAGATTCAAAGGCCAGGCTGATTAGGTTATTTTTAGCTACGAGGAGGAAAAATAATAACACTGCGTAAATCTTCCCCACTGAAAACAATTAGGGAACCCTTCCTCACCCTTTGAAACACCAGGTCGTGCTCTCAGCCCTGCTGTGCCATCCTGTGTGGGAAGGGGTGGCACGGTGCTCAGCACCCATCCCCAGACACAGCCCCACCTCACCATCCCATTGCATGAGGCCTGATCCTGCCGTGGCTGAAGGCCAAGGGAGCCTCATTATTGGCTCGATCAGGATCAGGCCTTGTGTGAATTAATTAGTGTGTTATTAGTATCAATTACTCACCACTACTGGGGAGGACTGGGGAAGGGGCAGGCTCTGATTGTTAATCCCAGGGACTGATGTTCCCTAATTACCAGTGATTACCCGGGTGGGATGCAGGATGCTGCACATGGGGTGCTCCTGACATGGGTGCAGCACCCCCCAGCAGCTTCCTCTCATGCTAGGGTGCAGGATGGGCAGCTGCCCACGGGCTTCCTCCCTGCCAGCCTGAGAGGGGCTCTTGGAGCCCGCCCTGCTCCCGGAGCTGGGCTGTCGGTGTTGCACAGAGCCCAACTGAGACGCTGCCCGTAATGGGTTGTGGCAGCGCATCCATCTCGGCTGCCCGGCTCAGATGAATACCCTGGGCTCGGCAGGAGACGGCTGTGGCTAATGGGGCCATTCATCAGGGGAGGGGAAGGCGGGAGCGTGGCGCCCGTGCCCCCATGGCTGCGGCCAGGATCGTGGCCCCGGAGCAGCGAAGGCTCTGTCCTGCACGGGACCCCAGCGTGAGAGCAGGAGAAGACCCCAAAGGGGGGTTCCCTGGGGTGTGCTGTCCCCCAGCACGAAGGGTGCTGCTGCTCCTCCATAGCTGGGTGGGCAACCAGGTGGCCAGCCTGGCTAGTGGGCAGGGGGCTGGGCTAGCTGGGCTCAGGAGCCCCCATACCCATCAGCAGCCCCCACCCCAAAATAGCCTTCCAGTCCCCGCTCCGCAATAACCTCCACTGACACCCCGGCAGGGAACAGTTAATAATTAATGTGGAGCAATCAAAAGCAATTAACCATAGTAGCAGGGCCATTAATTTTCTGACAAGGAGAGGGGGCAGCTCCCGATGTGGGCAGGGGGCTGGGCAGGGGATGATCCCCTGGGATACAGGGCTCGCTGGGCATGTGCCAGAGGCCTGTGCCCACTCTCCTCTCCATGACTGCCGTTTTAGGCAGCGAGTGTGGGCAGGATGGGGCTGTAGCTCCCCCAGCTCCAGCTGATAACCAGCACTGTCACACCAGCACCTCCAGCTGGGCTAAGGGGAGCCCATTCAATCCCACTTCGCTTGGTGTGGGCTAAATGGCTGCTCAGCTATCACTGAACCACAGCCTGGTGCTGCCTGCCCGTTCCTCTCCCCATCCTCCTAGCTCGTGGTTTCCAAGCCAGTTGTTATCTCATTTGGATGGGAATGCTGGCCAGGACTGAGTGCCGGCAGCCATGGCTGTGGTGAGGGGGCATAGAGTTCTCTCCACACTTTCATCTGCACCCAAGGATTTATCTCTCCATCCTGCTGTTTTCCCAGGAAGAGGGAAGGGGAGAAGGAGCCAAGTCCCACAACTCAGATGTCCCTGCCCGTGTTGTGGTGTCCCTTTGCCAGTGCCAAAATGAAATGAAAAGGGCAGGGAGCTGATTGCTCCCAGCCAGGACCCTCCTCCCCGCCCAGCACCCCCTTACCAGGGCCGCCGGCGCACATCATAGAGGTCGATCTTATTGGGGGCTCTCCACGGGGTGGCTGTGGGGAGAAGGCAGGTGGTGAGACAGGCAGGGCTGTCCTGGGGTGGGGGACGTGGGGGACAGGGCAGAGGGATGCCCAGGGCTGAGGAAGCAGCAGGCTCAGGCGGGGAGCTCACACGGATGGGTTCTGGCACAGTCTGGTTACGTGTGTCAGAGCAGCCCCAGGGGGTGGGTGGGTCGCTCCCATCTGACACTGAGAGGGCCTGGGCTGCCCCTGCTCACAGCCCCCCTGTCCCACAGCCTCTCCCGGCCACGCACCGGGGTAGTAGCGGGTGACGCCGGTGGCGCTGCCGAAGACCTGCCAGAGCAGGGAGGGATCCTCCTTCCTGTTCTCGATGAAGACGTCCTCCAGGGCCTGTGTCCAGTTCAGCTCGTTGAGGATGACGGTGGCTGCGGGGCACACAGACAGGGTGGGCGGGGTGAGGCAGCAGTGGAGCTGGAGGTGGGCTGAGGGGTGATGGGGACTGCAGTGTCCCCAAGTGATGGCAGGGAGGGAGAGTTGTGTCCCCTCTTCCCCTTCCCAAAAGGAAGCCCATGGGGGCTTTCCAGCCTCTCCTACATCTCCTCGGCCCCCTCACTTCCACCGGGCTCCAGCACCACCCTGCTGTCCCGTGTCCCCAGAGAAATGAGCCGCTCTTCAGGGCTCCCCAGAGTGCTCACTGTCCCCATCTGCTCTGGGGCAGGCAGAGCCATCACTGGGGACAGCTGGCCTGCCATCTCACCCCCTTCCCAGCAAAACTCTCTGTGCAAGCCTCCCTCCCCGGGGACAGTCACCAGCTGGGAAACCCAAGTCTTGTGTCCCCACGGGCTGTGTGGAGCCTCTCAGGCCCACTCTGCATTCCCACTGGCCCTGCACCTGACACAAAAGCAATTAAGATGCCGGCAAACAGCAGTTTTAAATTATTCAGCTATTAAAGCAAAAGATAAGCTGCCGGCAGCCCCAGCCTGTGATTAATCAAGGGGGGCTGGCAGAGCGCGGGGGGCTGGTGTGGCACAGCAGGTACAGGGCTGGCCGGCTGGAAGGGAGCTGGGATGGCACGTCCCTGTGCTCGCAGGGGGACCCCACATGCCGTGGGAGGGGAATCCCACAATGACCACTGGTGCTGGGTTGCCCCGGGACTGCAGCATGGAGGAGCCAGTGGTGGGTGCCTCTGCAGGAGCAAGGAGCCAGCAGCATCCTGAGACCAGGCACTGATCCCTTCTGGGGCACCCTCAGTGCATTTTTGGCGTGCAAGAACTCCCAGGAGCACCCCATCTCTTTGGCATTGGGCAAAACAACCCAACGTGCTGCAGGGGAGCCAGTGTGCATTTCAGGAGTATATTTAGCTGTCCTAAGCCTTCCTCCCACACTTGTCCCTCCTGGAAACACCGTCATCACCCGTTCAAGCCTTCACCATGGTCCCAAGGCACTGGCAGGATGTGGGTAGGTTTCACCCAGGATGAATCCTGGATCCCTCTATCCCAGCATGACTGCTGAAAAATTGTCCTTCCCTCAGGCAGCCATGCCTTCAAACCATGATTTACTCTATCCATATCTCCCCAGCCATTCCTCAGCACTGTGCCCACACACAGTGCTGTTATCTGGGCACTTAGGATGATTTCTTGTTTGGCTCTGCCACAGGATGTGGTTTTTCCCGGGAGAAGTGGCTTTGAGCTGGCTGCCAGGCTGCTGCCTGCCTGGAGCAGCCCTGGGCAGTGCTGCCAGCCTCAGCTGGGCACCAGGCTGGGCCCTGACACATCCATGATATCCCTGGCAGCACCTACCCCCCCAGACCCTCGGGGCCCATCAGCCACACCAGTTGCTTGTACTGAATGCAACTCCT
Source organism: Daphoenositta chrysoptera (assembly GCA_013397915.1). Classification (NCBI taxonomy): domain Eukaryota; kingdom Metazoa; phylum Chordata; class Aves; order Passeriformes; genus Daphoenositta; species Daphoenositta chrysoptera. The sequence continues at coordinate 13,063 of VZRO01003088.1, forward strand.
ATACCCAAACACATATCCTGTGCCCAAACACAGCCCTTTTATTATCTCTGAGCACGAATGCAGCCCCTACACCTTCCCTGGGCATGAACATAGCCCCCATATCGTCTCTGTGAACAAATACAGCCCCTACGCTCTCGCCATGTGCAGAGTAATAAAGCTGTGTCCAAGGTTGGGATGGCTCCTGTCCCCCTCAGTCGAGGCCAGAGCTGTCAGCCCCACTGGTGACATCCCTGTCCCCATCTCGTCCCTGTCCCCATCAGAGTAAGACCAGCCCCGCCCTGCCCGCGAGCGATTGCAGATTTAATTAAAAGCGGCACAGTAAATAAAACACATATAGGATGTAATTTGTGTGTGTAGCGAGGGGTGACGGCGGCGGGCGTCGCCGCAGGGTTTAATCAGCGTGCCAGGCAGCGATAGCGCCTCTCCGCCGGTCCCACCGGGACACGCTCCCGCCCACAGCCCCGCGGGACTCGCCACGCTCACTGCTGTCCCTGGCACCACAGGGCGGCCCCGTGCCCTCGCCCCAAACCGCTCTGTGGAGCAGCAGGTGCGGACCCTTCCCTGCAGCCTGGATTTCTGGAGCAGCCCGGGGTGCCCGGACACGGCCTGATCCCTGTGCCCACAAACTCTGCCTGTGGCTGCAGCCCCTTTCCCTGTCTGGTAAGGGGCACTGGGAGGGTGTCCCTGTACTCTCACCCCCATTGCCACATCCCCTCTCCAGCATCCCTCTCGGAGCAGCTGTGAGTCCCTGGAGCACGTTAATCTCCAGCTTGCTCTCGTCCCAGGGCTCAGCGGGTGATTTACGTGGCCGTGGCGGGGCTCCAGCCGTGGTGTCGGCTGGCGAGCGGGGCTGAGGAGGAATGAATATTTCACCGTGCGCAGCCCACCCGGCTCGCACGCTGTGCTTCATTAGCCGCCTGCCCTGCGCTAGCCGGCTAATAAAACTAATTGCAAATTTCCAATCCACCGCTGCCTGCACGGTGAAAGCATCGCACCGATGCGGCTCCGAGCGCAGCCGGGCCCGTAACGAGCCGTGCACCGGGAACGCTCCGCTCGGGGCAGGAACGGGAGCTCGGCCCCCATCACCGCCCAGGAGACCCAGGAGACCTCAGCAAGTGCTGCTGAAACAGAGGTGTGCGGACAGTGGTGCCCTGGGTGGTGTGGGGCAGCTGGGGATGCCCGTGACGGCAGGGTCTGGGGCTGGGCACAGGATGCGGCCGGCGGGTGCTGGAGGATGCCCTCCAGCTGGGAGCAGTCCCAGCTCGGTGCCGAGCAGCCACTAGAGGGAAATGGAGACCGACTGTCACCGTGTGCCACCGCAGCAGGGCGAGGTACCGGAGAGATCTGAAAGCTCAGGGACCGTCACACCGCTCGGTGGGGACTGAAGCTGGTGTGGCACATGCTATCCCACCCGCCCATCCCTCCCTTCCTGCCTGCTCCCGGGCCGGCCCACCAACCCCATCCCAGTTTCTGGAGCAGCCTGTGCCCTCCGGCAGCCACAGGGGCACGGCTGCAGGGGTGACACCCCCTGCACTTCCTGGCAGCAGGGACTGCCCCGGGGTGGCATCACACTGTCCTGCAGTCACCCTTGGCTTCCTGTGGGATTGCAGCTCCTTCTCCCTTTTCGTGACCTCAGCCCCAAGCAGGCTGAAGACAGGCTTTGCCCTCTCCCACTGCCCAGCCATATCACTCCCTTCCACAAGCAGGTCGGTGCTGCCTCTGTAGTTGTTCCTACCTCTCCCTCTGAACATCTCTGGCGCCCGCTCTGAGCCTCCTCGAGCTTTGCTGGGCTCTTCTGCAGGAGGATCAGAGCCCTGTGAGCACAGCTGAGCTTCACCCTGTGCCATAATCACCACCTCTCCTTTGCTCCCCATCCCTTCCCTAGTAACTCCTAATCCCTGATCTGCCTCTTTTGCCTGTGCTGAGCTCTTGAGGGTCCCTGGGGAGGGACACATTGCCACCTCGGTCCTGATACAGTGACTCTGCCCCATTTCATTGCCTGCCCGTCTGGGAGCCAGCCTGCCCTGGCACCAAGACCCAGCTGGGGCACCCCGAGATGATGGTCCCTGGGGCTGCAGTGCCCCAGGCAGGAGAGGTGGATGCCCAACCAGGCAGTGCGAAGCAGAGAGGGTGAGGAGGGGCACTCACAGCCTTTGTAGATGTCCGTGGGGATCTGCACGGCAGCGTATGAATAGTTAACCTTGGTCTTGAAGTTGTCATCATCAGTGAACTCCAGCTTCAAGGAGTTGGACTTCTCCCTCTCGATCTCTTCTCCATCGGGATCGTCCTGGGGAAGGAGCAGAGCACATGGGGTCACCCAGGGGTCCAGCCCCGGATGGACGCTGGGAATGCCACCACCTGAAGCCCATCACCAAATGTTCCCTGGGGGAGACCAGCTGGCTCTCGTGAGGATTTGGCTGTGCCAGCACTGGTGGCACAGGGGAGCAGGTGCCAGGAGTGGGTGGGCACAAAGGCAAGCGCCGGCTACCCCTCGCCTCTCCAGCTTTGGTAGCACAGCAGGTATTAAATCAGACATAGAAAAAAAAAATCAGAAAAAGGCCTTGAAAATCAATTAGCAGCAAAAGGCAACTATCAAAGAGCAAATTAAAACGGAGTGCAGCTTAGCGCTCTGTCAATAAGCAATGCAAACAATATTTAATTATGGTGGAGAGACGGCGAATTCCCCACTGCTGGTGCCGGAACACATTCCCTCACCTTCCCAGCCCTCCTCTCCGTTCCCCAGCCCTGCTGCCAGCATGGCACTGAGGGTAAAATCTCTCTGGAAAGGCAGGCAGGGCTGAGCTGGTACAGGCAGAACAGCTGGGTGGTTGCAGGCAGGGGACAGGGTGGGAGCTGAAACATGGGGCCATGTGGGGAAGGAAAATAGGGGTGGACTCACCACAGAGCTGGAGAAATTGCCTCTGCCACCCCACCAGGAGCAAAGAAACCCAGGAGAAGCTGCTGGCTCTGAGGTGCCCATCCCTGCCACGAGCCCAGCAGCTGGAGAAGGCTGGGAGATGATCAGGATAGGAAGGAGGGAGGAGAGGATGCTGCAGCACCTGCTCTTTGTGCTCCTGGAGCTACATCCCTGCTGAAGAGGGGCAGAGACGCGGAGCTGCCGGCCCCAGCCACAGGCAGGGACAGGCAACAGTGCCAAGCCCAGCTGGGATGGACACCTGGAGGGACGCCTCCCGCTGTCCCACAGCAAAGTACCACGACACCAGGGGACACAAGGGGTAGGGGATGGTCCCATCCTGCTGTCCCCAATGGCCCACTGCAAGCATCTCTCTCACTGGCCAAGCTCCCCTCGACAAAACCCAGGGAACAAAGACCTGAATTTCTCACAGGAAAAGCCATATATTTAAAGGAAAACTATGTGTTTGGGAAATAAACTAGGAAGCTTGTTTAACGCCCATCCTGGCTTCCTCCCCATTTCCCCTTCACAGATGACATGGAGAAATGTCACCTCCCCTGCAACAGCTCCAGCCGGCCACTAAGGTGGTGACATTCCCATGACATTGAGAGGGGTGGCCAAACCATTCGCCACAGTTCGGGAGAGTAACAGGATTGATATGCAAGGTTTGGGTTTAATTCCAGCCCATGGACTGCGAGTGTAAACACGCTGCCCAGCCGACCCCGGCGCGGGGGCTCCAGCTGCCCGGAAAGATGCTGAACTCAATTACAGCTGCAATAGCCAAGCAGGAGGCAGGCAGGGACTGTTCCCAACTCCCTGGAGCCACGTCTCCGAGATCAAAATCCAGATTATGCTCTCAATTTCACGTAAATCTGGAGAAAAGGCACAAAACTGACTGCTGGAGCCCCTGCAAAGCCACGATGCTTCAGCAGAGGCCATGGGCTACCCGGAGAGCGGATCCGGCCCCAAGCCTGCTGTCCACGGGGGGCTCAGCTCCCTGGGGGAAAGCACACACAACAGTTCATCCCTGCAAACCTCTCCGAGCACCAGACAGTGATACAGAGGTGCCTGCTGAAAACAGGCTTTGGGATAAAGCCGTGGCCTGAGGGCATCTGCAGCACCGAAAACTCTGCTTTGACACTAAACCCTTTCTTTCCTCAGCCCAGCAAATTCCTGGTGACAGCTCCCCATCCCTCCCCATCTCAGATCTGCAGGGCACCCTGGCACAGCCCATCCGCTGCCCCTGCCACCACCAGCAGCTGGAAAATCCAACCCTCCCTCTTTCCCCCATGCTGGCATGGCTATTCCCCACTTCATCGGAGCTGGAACTACTGTATATAATTACTGCTCCTCTGTTTATCATTATTCCGTGATCTCACCCACTTCTGAGGGGCTAATTTGTATGCTGCCAGGTTCGGCGCTGTCTGGCTGCTCTCATTCATGGAGCTGTAAAGAGGCACATGTATAGATCTCGGGGACAAATATACAGCTATCTATACGTGGGGCACTTCATGCATCACTGACACCTATATGGCAAACAGACCTGCAGAAAGAGCTGATGTTATCCGAGCTACGTTTGCCCTTTATCCATAAATCCCCCAACCTCAACCGAGTTATTTCTGTTTAAGCCAGGCTGAATTTGGCCCCTGAAAGGTGGTAATTTCCAGCCACACGAAGGCGGGTGAAGCTGTCACCAGCCCAAGTAGGGAGGGGAGCACCTGGGATACAAGGAGGCACCTTGGGAAGGCCGACGGAAGAAATTCTGCATTAAATTTAAATTAGAGCAAAGCAGATGATTCAAGTTCTCCTGAATTTACATCGGTTTAACTGTGAGCATCTCGGCAGGCCCCCAGCCAGATCTTTCAGCATTCCTCATCATTACATTTCAAAAGAACTTGGAAACATCTATTTATCTGTTACAGTATGTACAACGAAACACAAATAGAAGCTACAGTTTGAATATATTATTTGCTACACACCATTAGAAATCGACTCCACGGCAATATATCAATATGATACGTATTTACTGCTTCAGCAAGAAGTCATCACGCCCTGAGAGCTTTTGCCATCTCCAGTGTTTTCACAGCTGGGCTGTCAGTCACATTTTCTCTTCAGTCTCCCGAAATGACAGGCCGGGGACAAAACCCAGAGATGCCCCAACACCCGGTGAGCACCAGCAGCGCCACCCAACAGCTTTCCTGGAGGCTGCCATGCTCTGGGCAAGGGCCTGCCCTCCGTGCCATCCAGGCTGGTGCTGGCTGCGGAGAGCCAGGGCAGCAGGACTGTCGTGGTCCCCAGGGTTTGGGGGTGGGGATGGAGCCGGGGATGTGACCCGGCGCAGCAGCGACGCCTCGTCCCCGGCAGCTCCCGCAGATGCGAACACCCCTGTTCATTGCTCATCTCCATGGGAACCAGCCATCACCGCTAATGACGGCTGCTTACATGGCAGCCCCGATGACAAACGCAGGGCTGATCCGGCCACAGCATCCCGGCAGCATCGCTGCCTCCCCTGGCCTGCCCCACACACGCCTGGTCGAGAACACACTGCACTGAGATCCCTTTTCAATCTCCCGGGGGCACCCATCCATGCTAAGTCTGCAAAGGCCAGCGAAATATTCGTATCAACCCGCTGTGATTCTGCTAATAATGGATATAAATGCCAGCCCCCACCACACGGCTGAGAAACTCCAGGCCTGTGTAGAAGGGTCTTTCTCCTTAAATATATCAGTTTTTCCTGAAATGCGTTGATTTAATGCCAAGGAGGGACATGGTGTGTTCTCCAGCCACATTCCTGCTTTTACAGCAGCCCAGGTTATAAATAACAATCAGCCTCTCCCGCCAGCCCGCTCCCCTATCCCCCTTCGCTTTTTTTAATCTTTGCCAAAGGTACTGTTTAGAGATCTTTCTAGACCATTTATTTTTAAATTACCAGCCAGAGGAGAGAAGTTAAAAAAAATAGAAAAAAAAAAAAAGAAAAAAGGCAAACCAAAGAAACTTCTGGGGCTGATAGCTTATCGTGAGGAAATCCAAATGTCACATTAGTTGAGAAAGTTGGAAGATTAAATTTTCCAACACCCTTCATCTGCTGCTGCTGACATTTAGTGGCTTTTTTTCCCCCCTCCTCCTTCTCCTTGCTGCATCTACTGAGCGGGGTGAGCAGTGAGAAGGGTGAGCAGTGAGAGGGGTGAGCAGTGAGTGGGCAGCCCCAGCATCCCCTGCACCAGAGGGGGCTGAGGCTGGCACAGAGCCTCCCACCATCAGCCCCTCGCTCTCAGCCCTCCCCAGGAGCTCAGGAGGGTGGGTGGGTGCTGGAGGGCTGCCCTTGGGGCCAGGATACCTTCACAAAGCTGTTTTCCACCTGAGTACAGTATGTCCCAGGCTCAGCTTTAAGTTCAAGCATCATCCCCTGCCATGAACACAGTACGAAAGATGGAAAATTACTTTATTTCTGTGTTGTTCTGCCCGTGACACCCAACCGAGCCCGTCTGCTCATTTCAACACTTCTCCCCACATAAATCCCATGGCCCTTGCTAGTGGGGAGAGGTGAAAACTTTGCTTCTGCAAACATTCTGACAGCCTTGGGGACCCCTGGGAAAATTTTCTGATGTTCCCATTTGTTAAAAACCACTTGGAAATCTGAAGTCTGTTTAGGGAGATAGTGGAGCTGAGGTGCAGGCAAAATGAATAGGAAGCTCATTTCCTTCTCACTGCAGTTAAAGCTGGCGTAAGGCTTGTGAATAAGCCCCAGTTATGGGGTGCAGCCATTGTCCATCAGCACCAACTCTGGCTCAGCTACATCCTGCTCCATTTAAATAGAAAAATTGAAGCTAAATAAAGAAAGGATGGAAAGAGCACTATTACGTTCCATTCAGACCTTCTGGTATCATCTCCCTCCTTTTTTACTTCAGCAGCATCTTCTTTTTTTCCCCATTATTTTTGTTGGAATTAAATTTGCTGGGATTTCACTGGCAAGGAAGCAACAGCACAGGTAGGAACTGACCTCCCTGCCAAACTCACATACCTCAACAACAGGACACTCCCAATTTTGCAGTTTTGCTTGGTATCTCCCCAGAGCAGGACTAAACTGATGTGGCTGGTGATGGATTTGCAGGGCTGTTCCTCCTTGTCAACATCAGCTCCTTTGGGGAAGGACCAGGGAGCTGAGCCCTGGAGTCCCCAGGGACACTGTGCCATGCCACAGTGCACAGCTTCTCCCCATGTGCCCCATGTCCACGGGCACAGCTCCGAGGTTGAGATGCCTCTATTTCCTAATCCTGCCCAATGTGACCAGGGTGGTGGGGTGTGCCACTCAGGGGAACAGTGGGCATGGGGACATCCAGCTTCTGTCCCCTGCCCTGCAGCAGTGACAGCAAAAGTCCAGCCCAGCCCGATGGATGGATGCATTAGTCCTGCTCCATCCCCTGGGCTGGGAGTTGCCCTGCTCCCCAGGCTGTCTCCTCCTGCCTCAACCGCCAGCCAGTTTTTCCTTCACTTCTATCCAAAATCCGCTTTAATGTATTTTAAGCCCATTAGCTCCATCCTCTCCAGAGCAGCCATGGCAGGATCCTCTCCTCCCTCCTTTGGTAGCTTCCCCCAGGCTGGGGAGGCACAGGACATCCTCTGCATCCTCGGCTCTGAATGAGTGGCACTGTGGGCAGGGAGAGCTGCTCAGGAGAGCAAGTGCCCTCCACTTCAGTCACAGCATCTGCCCGACCTCTCTGTCCCACCTCCCAGACTTCGTGGCTGCTTCCCCTGCCAAGGAACCCTCTTACTGTCACTGCCTGGGGACAATGGCACTGGCAGTTAGTCAGTAACCCTGCTTTGAAGGCATCCATCCTCCACTCCAGCCTGCCCCTGCTCTGCTCTGGGGTATCAACTCCCAGGGTTGAGAGGAGAGCCAGAGGTCAGTGCAGGGCATGTCACCCAAGTTCCTGGGACCCCATCAAGCCCAGATCCTCCCTTCCCTTCTGCACAGGGCCTTCTGAATGCTCTTGGGGTCACCTGAGTGTTATTTTTGGATAGGCCATGTGGTTTACAAGTGGTTTGCTGCCAACACCATGTCCTCTCCCGCTGTGTTACCGTCTCTCGATGGCACATCTGCTGCCAGGTCTGCCTTGGGACAAGGAGCAGTCCTGGTGCACCAGCATTGGCTGGGGCTGTCCCCAGGGCTGCACCCTGCTGTGCCTGGGGCTCCTGCTCAGCTCCAAGGACTCTGCTCAGCAGCCCCATGCCAAGAGCATCACTGACCTGACAGGCCCCTATTTCGTAAGGATCCCGCAGCACAGTGTAGGAGCTGGGTGACCTGGCAGCAAGGTGGGGTGCCCCAGGGCCGAGCGGGGTGCTGCAGGGCAGCAAGCATTGCTGGTGGAGCTCCCCGTGCCCGTGGCACAGCACCTGAGTGATGTCACCGTCACCGTCACCACGGGGAGGAGCCGGCAAATGCCAGCTCTCTGGGGAGCGCCGGGAGAGCAGAGCTGACAGGGCTGCAGTTAAAGCACTGATTGCCAGAAATCACAGGATGGCTATGCTCAGAGCAGGGCAGGGAATTAGATTCAGTCTCTAATTAAAGGTTTGCTCTTCATTTGAATTTCAGATGCCAGCTTTAATTTTAGAAACTTTTGCAGGCAGCAGAGCGACCTGCCCACCTGCCTGCTGCCAGGCCCGGTGCTCGTGGACAGATGTCACCATGGCTCAGCTGGGGGGACACGGCTGCACTCCGGGCACTTGCTGCCCGCTGCAGAATCTGGTTACACCGGCTGTGACAAATGCTGTGCCATGACCCCTGGTACAGTGCTGGGACAGACTGGCAAGGGGCTCAGCACTGGGCCAGGGTGGTGGCTGTGCTGGGGATGTGACAGAGACAGTACTCACATATTCAGTGTCGGCCTTGGAGTCGTAGTACTCGATGTCTTCCTCCTGCAGAGAAAGGGGAGAGCTGTTAGTGCCGGTCAAGGACAGGGATGGGAGAGGAGTCCCTCCCCTGACTTGCCCCCTCAGCACCTCTGTCATGCTGCTGGCAGCCACCACATTGCTGGGGACTGAGCCCTTCCCAGCCCACGCTGTGCTTGGGACATGTTCAGCACTTCACATCCTCCACATCCACCCTCCAAGGACTGGCCATCGCCTGCCATGCTTCCCTCCACTCATGCCTGCTGTGAGCCACAGCACTGCGGGGCCATGCACAGCCTCCACCGTGGCCAACAGCTCTGTGATGGTGACACTGGTGTGACCGTGGCCTCTGCACTGTCACCAGGTGCAAGCCTGTGCCACGTCCCCACAGCCAGGGTGCTCTGGTTCTGTTGCAAACACCAGGAGCCACAGAAGAGCCAGGTATAAGCACGTGGCAGACACTGATCCTGCAGCCACCCGGGCCCCCTCCCTGCACTGCAGAAACAGGGAGAAGTGTCCTTGCTTCCACAGAGAAACGCACGTCATTAATTTGGGGTATTTAGAGCCTATTTAAGCAGAAAGGTCTGCTTGGATTCCTCTTCCCAGAGTGTCAGGACGCGAGACAGCTGATAAAATTCCTGAAGAGGCAATTGGGAGAGCAGCGATGCTGTCACAACAGCGTTCCGTGTACCATCAGAAAGGGTAATTAAAGGGCACTTGGAGACTCTTCTCGGCGTGCCGGGACCGAGCGTGATGCCGGCACACCGGCAGCCGTCGTGGTGGCACTGGCAGCTGACACCTCTGCCAGTCAGTCACCAGGAGCAGCCAACCAGCCTTTCCCGGCACGGCAGCGCCTCGGGTGATCACTGCTGTAGTTATCCAACGAGGAGAGTGATCCGGACCCGAGCAGAAACACAGCCAAACCCGCAATGGCCCTGACCGCATCCCTGTGCTGCCTGTGCCGCAGCCAGCCCGGACACAGCCTTGTGCCAGGCGCGGTGCCACCGTCACATCCGTGCCAGCCTGGGCAGGGGCTGGTGCTGGAGAAAGGGACCGGCAGAAGTGAGCAGCTCTCCGGGCAGCCGGCACCGCCCGTTCCACCAGCCTGGCCCCGCTGAGCGCTGGCAGTCACCAACCCCTCACCAGCCTTACCCTCCAGCCACAAACCTGCTCCCCAGAGGGGTTTGCAGCGGCTCCTCCCGCCTTCCCAAGAGGTGGAGAAGCCCCTGAAACTGATCTTGGGGACATCGAGAACAGGGGACCCTGGCAGGCTGCGCAGCCGATGTCTCCCCAGGATGGGAATTGCAAAGGGCAATTCCAGCATCCTCCTGAGCAGAGGAACCGTCGCTTCCGCGGGCTCTGCGACTCTTAATGATTGCCATAAGACAGCACCGGGAAGGGAAAAAAAAATTGACGCAGCATCTTTCAATTTCTGCTATTAAAAAGCCCAGTCATTAAGGGAACGCACTTATTAATTATCTGTGATTTGTTGTGAAATGCTGAGGGGTTTACAACAACAAGAAAGGGGGAAAAAAAAAATTAATTTCTCTTCAGCTGCCCTGCCCGCGCCGCTCCCGGGCCCACGCACGCCCCTGCCCCTCGCCGGCACCGCGGTCTCCCCGGGTCCGCGGCCATCTGCACTTCCTAATTAAAGGAACCCCCGGGAGACCCGTAACACAAACGAGCTAATTTCATGTTTAATGATCTTTAATCAGGAGTGAGTGTGACTAACAACGGCCATCCAGAAGGTGCTTTGTTATTCATTTCATTTGCCATCGGCTCCTCCGAAAAGCTCGATTCCCTTCCCACCCGCAGAGGCCCCGCTCCCGCAGTGGAGGGGGCACGAGGTGATGATGCTCGGGCAGGAGCGCCGGCCCCTGATGCTGCTTTCACCCGCTCCAGCGCTCCCACGGCACGGCACGGGATGGCACAGGGAGCTGACCTCCTGTAAGGACGTCCCTCCCACCGATTTCCCCAGGGATCACGGAGCCCTTGCCGTGCACTCTTTCAAGCCCTGACAACCCCAGGAGCAGCTGCGTGAGATCTCAGCCACACTCCGGCTGTGGCTGAGGTTTCCACATGCGAGCCAGCAGGTGTGGGACAGCCAGCACCAGCGTGGCCCTGGCCCTGAGATGTGCCCTGATGCCAGGCACCGCGATCCTTGCCACAATCCTGCTGATGCTGGGGGTTTTCGTAGGGTTCAAGGGCGCCTAGGGGAGCTGGCAGGGCATCTCTGTCCTTGCCACTTGGAAGCTGGTGGCTATTCCAGGAAGGAGGGGTAGAGCCCCCAGAGATGCTCTAAAAAGATGCCACGGGTGTCCCAAGAGACAACAAGGGGTCCTACGATTTCTTCTCCCTAATATTTTGTTTTTTAAAACCACATTTGCCTTCTTCACATAATCCTCTCCTCCTCCTCTGGTCCACGTTAAGCTCAGCACCAGGTCTGTGTAAATAGCACTGATATTTCTAGAGCCTTTCAGAATAAATACCAATAAAGAAAACAATGGGGTGAAGATGTCAAGGGATTTCAAGGCAAAATATTGTCCCTGTCTCTTGCAACCGAGCCTGCAGGAAGCACACACTGGTTCCCATTGCAGGGGAGGCAGACAAGGAGGAGCTGCTGCTCGTGATGTGTTAACCACTGCCCATTTTCTTGCACCTAAACTGCCAAATGCCACCTGCGCAATGGCACTGCATGGCTGTGTCACTGCTGGGTAAGTGTGGGGTTATTTCAGCTCCTAAACCCTCAGTGCAACACTGGGAGCTCAGTGCAATCCCAGAGTGATCTGCAGCTGTTCCTGAAGCCAACGCCCAGGCTTCTCCAGCAAAGCCCCCAAGGAACCACCGCACCTGCACCAAACCCTTGTGGTTCAGTGTCACTGGGCAGCCCCCGGCCAAGCCTTGACCCAGGTGGGACCTCCTGGAGGTGGCCCTGGGATGCTGCATGCCAGAGTATCCCAGGGACCCTGGCTCCTGCCTGACCCCCTTGAGCCCTCCCTAGGAGCCCTGTGCTCCACACCTTTAGCGTTTTCACACCGAAATACCACGCAAAAAGCTGATTACCAAAACCAGGCTGTGAGCTTCTGGAGAGCTGCAAGCTGGAGCCTTGCCAGCAGCACAAGAGAGGACCCCACTCTGGCACCGGTGCTCCCTTGCCACACACCAGCAGAACAGGTTTGAGACAAAGCCCAGGACAAGAAGGGGCACAAGGGTGTCTCAGGTGGGCGATGAGGGGCACTCTGCCCCCACAACCCCTCACACAGCCCTCTACAAGCATTCAAATAGATATTTTTTTTTCCTAAAACAATTACAGCAACTAAAAATAATGCTGAAAAGGTCAGTGCTCTGTTATGTCGCTGCAGTGATGTCTGGATGGAGGGATGCTGGCCCAAACCTCCAAGTCAGCGACCTAACGAGGTGGCAATCAAACCATACCACACACACAGCTGCCACCACCCTAAAAAAGCCTCGAAGGAGCTGTTGGTGGCACATCAGCTCCCTGCTCCAGCCATCCAGCTGGAGCACACAGCTGGCAGGGACACTGCAGAAGGGCTATGGCTCGCTCTCCCCTATAGGGCTTTCCTGCAAAATCACCTAATCTGGCTAATCCTTCTCCCGAGGACCTGCAGGATCTGTAGTACCCCCCAGGATTGCTCACTGCCATCTTGTAAGGGTCACCCTGCTGATCAGTGCCCTGGGGATGCTGCAGCTCCCCGGGGCAGTTTTGCAGGCAGATCCTGCTGCAGCACATTGATTTCGGTCCCTCTCAGCCTCCAGCTGTGGGTTTCATTTCTCTGAGCGGCACAGGTGACCCCTGTGGTCAGCAAATCTCTTTCAAGATTTAATTGGCTCTGGAAGAGCCAAATCCTGCAGCAGTCTGCCTTCAGGCAGTTAGGACGAACTTGGAGGCTGATGGGGAAGAAAAGGGGCATCCTGAGCTGGCACCTGCCTGTTTTCCAGCCGCTGGATGGAGCTGGTGGCAGGACCAGCATCCCAGCCCACAGTCTACCAATGCAGGGACAAGCCAGGTGACCTGAGCTGTGCCTGCTCAGACCCGTGGGCAGTTCAGTGGGTGGGGAGAGCAAGCACGAGCTGCTGTGCCCACACAGCACCGGGGGCTCTGCTCACGTGCCCACCTTTCCTCTGCCATCAGCACTTAGAGTGGACAGGAGTATTTAGGTACTTCTTCATGTCCCTGAACCATTAAGCACACAGAAATAGCAACAGCTTCTGCTGATAGTTGCACCTTTCCTACAGAAGACATCCAGCAGTGTGTCATGGAGCTCCTGCAGCCTCACACCTGCGCTATGGCCGGGGGGAGCAGGGGATGAGCAGGGTCACAGTGTGTCCCCACCACAGCAGCGCCCTGCCAAGCCCTCCTGGGTCACAAGGAGCAGGATGGGACTGCCTGATGGCTGTGCCTGAGGACTGGTTTGTGCTGATCAATTGGTCCTGGCTGGCAGCGGGGCCTGGAGGTCTCAGCCAGGTGAGTGCTCAGCCCGAGGTGTCCCAGCCCTGCCATAGGCACAGCAGCCTCTTGGCTGGGCAACAACACAGCAAAGAACGTGTTCCTGCTACACCTGCCACGGGTGGTGTGAGTGCCACAGCCAGGAACAGGCTCCCAAAGGGACTGGATGAATTCTTGGGAGAAATTCCCATCTGCAATCACTGGCTGGTAGGGGCTGAACCTTTATTTCCACTGGCTGGAGCTATTCTTGTCCATATGCACCATGATGAATCCTTTCCTAGTCCCCAGAAGAGGAAAATATTCACGGTTAGGCCCAGCCACCACAGGCTGTTGGGTACACCAAGGATGGGCCTGGTGGGGACCATACTTCTCCTGCCATGCTGTGAATTCCCTGCATCCCATCCACCATCAGGGGCCGTATGCATTACCCAGGACAGGTGGAAACAGTCATCATAATCTGCCTTGGCATCTTTTTTTTAAAAGCAATTTCCTCCCTCTGCCTCTCTGACAGAGCTGGGGAAATATTTAAGTGACCTGTCAACAGTTTTTTCATCTCCCTGAGAAGATGTTTTATCTGATCACACCTCAGCAGCTATTCTTCTTTACATGGCATCTCCTGTCCGCTCCTGCTCCTCTGAGGCTGCCTCGAACAAGGCACGGCCACTGCTCCCCTCCACTGCACCCAGTGCCACAGAGGCTGTTGGAGACCCCCTGCCCTTCCAGGGACAGGATGGGATGGGATGGGATGG
>VZRO01003088.1:27381-110565 GCA_013397915.1 Daphoenositta chrysoptera
GGGATGGGATGGGAAAGCAGCACTGAGAGGAAAGCCAGCAACCCCTACACCAAACCATGGCAGCCATGGAGATGCCATGGGTGGCCCAGCCATCTTGCAGAGTGGGGGGTTAGGAAAGCCCCCTCAAGCCCCATCCTTGGTTTTTCAGAGAGAACAGCACCTACACAGGGGTTTTGTGAATGATTTTCTTGTTCTGCTTTTTGGCCAGACCGGCGCTACAGCAGCAAGGTTGGTGCTATAGCACAGTAATTCTCCGAGCGTAATGAAAGCTGACATTATATCAAACACAATAAAGACTCTCAGTTGATGGAGATCATTCCTGAACACACAAACCCATTAAACTGAAAAAAAAAATATCAATTCTACACACTCGCCAGCCAAAAGAAAATGTGATTTGTTATCTAAAAGGGGGTTATAAACACAGCTTCAATGCACTTTCTGTGCTGTAATGAAAACTGGGTTTGAAATGGCAAGACGACTGCAAATTAGAGTATTTGATTTTATTTTCTAACTTTTTAGGTAAACCTTCTACAAGGGCAAGTGCAAGGTTACGGTGACAATCTTTCTGTTCTCAGCCGATAAGTAGGATCTGTAATTAAAGGAGGAGAAAAATGAAAGGAGGATAAGGAGCTGGCGTTCGCCCTTCTGATGCTGCTTTGAACACAAAGCCCTGCCTGCGTGGCCGTGCCCAGCCCACGGGAACAGCTGCCAGGGCCCACGCATGGCACAGCACAGCACAGCACAGCCCAGCATGGCACGGCACGGCACGGCACGGCACGGCACGGCACAGCACGGCACAGCACAGCACAGCCCAGCACGGCACAGCACAGCCGCTGCTTCCCCGCAGACACACCCCCAGCAGTGCTGGGTGGGGCAGCAGGATGGGGCAGGGTCCTGCCCCCGGGGCTGTGTGACCACAGCTGGGCACCCAGCCATGCTGCCACATCCCCTCGCTTTACCCCGCACCTTCCCTGGCCCGTCAGCAGCTCAGTCTCTGTTATTCCTCCTGTCCATCCCCATTTGGCAAACAGCAATCCCCTTTTCCCTGGAGTTTCGTTTCTAATGGAGCTTGAAATTATCTGGGCTTTGTTATTTCTCACGTGCTTGCAGGCGGGGGTTACGGATGGAGGCAGCAGCGTGGGGCTGTCCAGCACTTGTGATCCCCCTGCCACCTCCACAAATGTCACCGCACCCCAAAACCATCCGCAGGTTAAACCCTGTCCCCAGCAGCTCCTACATCCACAGCTCGATGTATGGCTGTTTTTCTTTTCCAAGGAGAAAGGGCTTGCTGGGCTCTGACCCTTCAAAGGGCCCTTTCCCACACCAAAAGGTGGGGAGAGGTGGGAGGCAGGGGGGGCAGCAGGCAGAGGAAGAGGGGAGCTTCCCCGTACAGTGATGGAAAATGCAGTGAGGAAGAGGACTGGGAGAAAAACAACAGTAATAAACATTTTATGAAGCAGAAAATGGCTTATAAAGAAGTCAACTTTTAAAGGCAATTTATATAATCCTGCCAAGCGCACATAAATGTGGGGATGGATCTCTGCAGCGCTGGAGTGTCCCTTAAAGGCACAAATAGCTCTGGCAGCCCCAGCAGACTGACACACGATGATGGTGATGATGATGATGATGATGATGATGATGATGATGATGCCCTGGGATGCATTCCGTGGCTGGCAGTGCAGATCTGCACCTCTGACAGCATCCCCCAGGTCAGCATGGCCCCCACTCCCACACACCACGGGAGTGTGGGACACCTGAGACCCCGGTGATGCTGCTGGGATGGGACAGAAGGTCTGGAAAAGAACTGAAGGCACTGGAAAACTCGGGAGGAAAGCAGAGCATGGCAATGGAGGAGAGCTGGGAGAACATGGAGCTGGCTGGGATGTCTGACAGGCCACGTGGCAGCTTGTCAGTGAGGATGGATACAAAGAATGGCAGCAAAAAACTCAACATGACCTTTCAGCATTTTTATAGGTACTTTTGAAGGTCCCTTGCCCAAGCAGGGCTGCAAACAGAGGATGGAAACCTGGAAAACAGCACTGCAGGGTGGGCTGGAGTCCCGGCACCTCCGTTTGCTGCTGGGGATGGTCTGCACAGGGAGGGCTCAGCACCACTGCCATGGCCGGGGAACAGGACTGGGGACATCCCTGATGTGCCTTGAAGGACAAACCCTCATGGCTCTGCATGGAGTGGAGCCAGACTATCCCAGCAGACTTCTAGATGGAAGCCTGTAGGACAGAAGATTCTCACTGGGAGAACTGGTTGGCCAGACCACTGCAAATTGGGAATTTTCTGTGATTTCTTACCATACCAGTGCCAGGTGGTTGCAGTGTCCCCTGGTGGGAGCCCACTCTGGCAACAGGACCCAGCTCTCATCTTTCCAGAGCTCCACCAGCCCTCTCCAGTGGGTGGATGTGCATCCCTGAGAGACCCTCAGTGTGCAGGCAGGGAGGGGCATGGTCTCTCCCCACAGCCTGTCTCGCTGCCCCCATCCCTGCCCACCATGCCACTCTGACCTGCCACCCAGCCCTGGGATACAACAAGCTGGAGGGAACTCATGAGGGGTGCTCAGAGTATGGGTGACCTTGGGGCCAGGGCTACTTTTGACCAAGAAGGATGGTCCAATGTCCAGAACTGATCTGGGGACACAGCCATGGCTGGTAGACATGAGGGACCTGAGGGTGGGCGAGCACAAGGAGCAGGGATGAAGCAGGACAGGATAAGGGGACTCTTTGGGGAACAGAGAGGCACTTTGCAAAGCCCCCTGAGGTGGGAGGCTGAACTCAGCTCCAGAAAGGCCAGCAGGGCCAGCATGTAGCTGGAAACACCAGAAAACAGCAAAGAAAAAGCAACTTTCCCCGTAGAGATGGATCGTGAGTGATTGCTGGCAGCAGCTCCCAGCCGCTCAGGCTCTTGCTCCTGCTTCATTTTCCCCTGGACTTCCATAGCAACCCATCTGCAGTGAGGTTTAATGGGGCTGCCATTAGCACTAATGCAGCGCAAACACTCAGCATCTGCCGGCGCCTTTGGATGGAAACACAAAAATAACCGCGCTCGCCGCAATCTGTCATCGACGCCGGCGCGGGGTGAGGACGCGACACGCTGGGAGAGGAGGGGAGAGCCGCAGCCGGGAGGAACGAGCTGCTCGGTGGGAAGGGAGGAGAGGAGGAGCCGGGGTGCTGTGCTGCCGCCTTCCCGCCTGCTGCCCGTGCCAGCACCGGCAACAAGCCGGGGGCAGCCGCTGCTGGCACACGGGTCTGACGTGCCCGGCCATTTCGTGGATGAAGGGCAGAAAAAGGAGGCTCAGTCCCAGCAGTGAGACATGTACACAGCCCTCCATCGCTCTGCCCTGCTCGGGAGCTGGGGCTGGTGCAGGCAGGACTGAGGCAGGCAGGGCTGATGCCCAGCACCCTGGGGGCTGTGCACAGAGCTGGACCAGTCCATCAAGTGTCCCAGCCAGGCCTGGGCTGTCCTGATAAAGCTGCGCCGAGCTCTGCGGTGACGCATCGCTGCACATTGTTTCTGGGTGACTCGCTCCTAATTACCTTGATTAAGTGGTTGCAAACAGTGCTATTAAAAATATTTTTTTTTTCTATGAAAGTGGATTTCTGTAAGGTTTATGCTGTGAATGGCAAAATGAGCCAAGAGCTCCCCAGCGCTATAGCCTTTCCCAGCATATTTTGTATCCTGAGTGTTATTATTCCCCTGGCAGTGGAAGGCAGCCAGGTCTGGTTGGAGAAGGAGCTTTTTGGGGCTGTGAAGAACCCCTGCAGCAGGAGCCCATCCCTGCGTTCCAGAGGATGAGCAGAAGCCCCAAGGACTACTACAAAATGCAGTGACCTTGTGCCAGCTCTGCCCGCCCTGCACATGCCCTGGTCCCAAGGCATCCAGCCCTGGGTGCCAGCCCAGCACGGGGTGCACGGGATGCACGGGGCCATCACAACGTCCCTGGGGTACCCAAAGCCAAGCTTCAGGTGCTGCTTGAGGATGTGTTTCCTGACCCTGGAGGACACACAAGATTGGGTCAATACTGGGGATGGAGATGCCTGAAGCTCGCCCTGCACTTCTCTCAGCTTTCCTTGGGAGCCCTGAGCCGAGGTCCTGGCATGGCACCAGCATTGGCATCACCAGGTGCCTGCACCAAATCTCATTATCCTCTTCACCTCCTCTCCACTGGCCTCTTGGGAGGAGGTGACAGTAATTCACCAGTGCTCTCATGCAGACAGGAAGACCCCTGTGAGCTCATCCTGCTCCATGGGTGCCCGTGGGACACAGAATCAGCCACCACTGTCCACCCCACACTGGCCACATGGCAAATGAAAGCCAACCCTTTGCCTCCTCTTTTGCTCCTCCCACCTCTTCCTCTCCACAACAAACCCTGGCGACCATCACTCATGGCAGGAAGGTCTGTGTGAGCAGCAGCAGCTCAGACTGTGAAATACCCCCCAAAACACACCATCACGGCCCGGGAGTGGGGCTGTCCCCCGGCTGTCCCCTCAGAGGCTGCAGGGAGTTCCGCAGGGCTGGGCAGGATGTGGCCCTACCCAAGAGGAAGGGGCTGGGTGGCTCAGGAGTATTTTTTATCGCAGACTTCATTCGCACCGGGAGAAAAACAATCTTTCCTTTCTTTTGTATTATGGTTATAATTTGAGAGCATTTCCAGACAGAATCCTTCAGGTTCCTGCTGAGTGCTATCACCGCCAGAATTACAAAGTCAAATGCAATCATTAAACCCGCGTCTTCCCTCTCCCAGCCCAGATTGCTCCTTCCCCAGAAACAGCCCCCACCGCAACTGCTGGCATGTGCCACAGATGAGCCACCGCTGCTGTCACCCCGTGCGAGGACCCCCTGGCACAAACCCAGTGGCTGCCGGAGATGGGGGGAGCAGGAGTCTCCTCGGCCCCCACCCCCTCAGAGCTGGGCTGTCGGTTCGACCTTCACCTCCTGCCTTCTCCTCACGGCGTGTGCAGGCTGAGGAGAGGCAGCAAACGAGCTCAAAATCACTTCATTTGCTCTCATTAGCGGCGGCAGGTGATGGGGCCGGGGTGTGCCGAGCACGGCATAGCCAGCGGCGACTGGCGAGGGGGACAAGAACGCGGGCAAGGAGGGATGGGACAGTGACTCCTGTGCCAAGAGTCACAGCAAAGGAGGCAGGGGGTGCCAGTGTGCACGGAGCCTTACCCGGATGTTGTCCTGCCAGTGGTGAGCCTTCTGGAATTTCTCCGCCGCGTTGGCAAGTCTCTGCAAAGCAAGAGGGAGAGGAGAAATGAGCCCAGGGAAAGCAAGAGGATCCGGCATTGCCCACACCAGCCCAGGACCACGGGTGCTGCCCCAGCACCCTCTTTGGGGGTTCCTGCAGCACCCCTCTGCTGCACTGGCAAGGGGGCAGGAGGAGGGATTGTGGGCAGCACCCTGGAAGGGTGTTCCAGGGACAGGGAGCCAGTGTTTCCTGCTTGCTCCTGCCTTTCCTGGAGCAAGCCAGTGTGTCCAGAGGAACTGCTGCCACTTGGACACAGGCAGGGCTGTCGGCATCCCGCCAGAGCAGGGCAGACCCTTCAAATATGCCCCCAAACCCTCTCAAAATGGCCCAGTCCTGGGGCCCAACGGTCCTCGGTGCTGCCCACCCAGATTTAACCCCTTCATGGGGTAACCAGAGGAACCAGCATTTGCCAGAAGCAGGATGGGGTGATGCTCAGCACCAGGGCACCCTCACTGGATGCTCAGCCATGAAACCCCTCACCAGCACAGAGGGTGCAGCAGGGCAGGGCTGGAGACTGGGCAGCCCCGGGGGTACTGCAGTGCCTGGAAGAAGCTGCAGTCTGGCCTTCTGTGGAGCCAAAGGGGACACACAGGGCAAGAGCCCCAGGCTTTCCATAGGATCCTCTCCACATCACTCAGGAAATAAAGCCCAGAGCAAAACGAGCACGTTTCCCTCCATCCCTCACCAACCCCAGGCACCCAGGTTTGTGGGCAGCTGCCTGGGGAGCTGCCTGCCAGGGCTGTACAACCTGATCAGCACCAGAACCCAGTGAGAGGCAGCCTGGTGTCCTGAGCCAGCCCACAGAGCCCAGGGCCACCCAGACCCCTGGGTGCTGGACACTCACTGCTAACAGGGGCTCGGGGTTTGTGTCCGGTCCTGCAGCACTCAGCTCCCCAGCAGCCATCAGCTGCACAAGGCTCCCAGGGAATACAGGGCCAGGTCTCAGCTCCAGGGGCTAATCTGTACAGGGCTAACAGGCCACGAGGCTTTCGAGGCTGTTGCAGTCCCTAGAGGGCTCCCTACAGAGTTGGTGGGAGACACAGCAAGCAAAGATGTGCCTTACAGCACAGGCTCCTGCCCTGCCTGCTCCTCATTTCCCTGCAGATGTATCTCCCTGCAGGGGGATGGACACGCTCTGCTCCATGCTTGTGCTGCTGGCAGCCAGAGCATGGGGAGAGAGGCAAGCCCTGGCTGTTTTCAGACACTGAATTGGCTGGGAGGAGGAAGGAGCACTGACAATGGAGTGACATCTTGGGCTGAATAACAACCCCAAATCACTGCCTGGGCAGCAGCACAGACATTCACATAATGAACACAAGATTCACAGTGCTAGTACACACGTCTTCCACGCCATGAACCACAGATCCCAGGATGAAAAAGCACTCCTTCGCTCATCAGGGATGTGGCAGGCAGTGGGAGTTCACAGGGGCAGCAGTGAAGTCCACTGATATCCCAGGGAAATTATTTCCCCAGGGCCTGAACAGTGGCCAGCCATAAGAGCACACACACACACANAGGTCACAGCTGCTGTCCCCACTGTCACCAGTTCCTCCAGCACTCCCATCAGCACACAGGGATGCAAAATGTCTCAGCCCTTCCAAATGGATGCTCAGGGGAAAGGAAGTCCCCAGGTGCCACAGTGTCCCCGCTGCCCCTGCAGGAGAGTGGCAGCCCCAGCCCTGGCAGGGTGGCTGGGGCAGGGCCATGGCAGCAGATGCTGTGTTTCTGTGAGAGTGGCAAAGCACAGGCACTCAAAAGGAAGGTGAAAGACATCACAGATCTGGCCCTCCCCAGCCTGAAAATGCAGCTTGTTCTTATCAGATGCAGGGAAACACGAATCCATCACTGCATAATCTCCGCACGTACTGGTCGAAACTTTCCTGTTTAATCTTTTCTCTTTCTCTTAATCTTGATTTCCAAATCAAAGTGCTTGCTTTCAGTGGCCAGCATCCAAGGGGAAAGATCAGCTATCAGCTGAACATTGAAGCAAAATCCTTACGGCTCCAGTGGCAGGCAAAAGGAAATGGGAAACAACACGTGGCTGGACAGAAAAGCCAAGTGATGTGAATTTTCAGGGCACTTTTTCATGGTCTCACCTGCACAGCCACAGCCCTGCCCCCAAGAGCTGCCTAGAAAATCCGTGGCCCAATTCTGTACCTCATCCCCCCAAGCTTTTGTGCTCTGTTTATATATTGAGATGGCTGATTAAAGACAAGCATTTATTCTGAGTCGCGTTTAAGGCACTGGTGATGAAATATGCATTTTTCTATACTTGATAAGAGTGTGTTTGTTTATTATGGGCTGGGGTAAGATTTATGGACATCTTTAACTATTCATCGCCTTGTGCGAAGTGCCTGGAGGGCTGCAAATGGTGCAGTAAGGGATGGCAACGCCCAGGAACGACACTTCGACAGAAGATATTTTTCCTCTGGAAAATGTCAATTTGTCAAAGTCAAACCAGACACAATTCTGGTTTAAAAAAAAAAAAAAAAGGGAAATCCAGATGTTCTTGTTTGATAAATAGCACATTGCAGGACTGGGGGAGCCCACAGCAGGATGGCACAGGCACAGCAGGGCGATGTGCTGGCTCCTGTCTGGAGCCACTGGACATCTACCCAGGGGAAGTGCCCCCAGAGCCCTCCAGCTGTTGCTTCTGGAGCATTTTCCTCGCTAAAGGCATTTCAGTCCCACGATCAAGACGGTGACTGGGAGGAGAGAGGGGCCAAGCGGGCAGCCAGCCATGCCTGCTCTGCAACAGGGGATGCTCTGCTCGCCCCCATCCCTGTGCAGGGACAGACCTGGAGCGATGCCATGTGGGGGCTCCCATGGGAACAGTCCCATCCTGTCACATCCCTGACTGGTGCTGGAGGGAGCCCATGCAGCCCCTGCCCGGAGATGGGCTGCTGACCTGAACAGGATGGGGGATTGCTGGATTCAGGACCCTCCAAAACCAATGAGAATGGGTCCCCCAAGGGGGCTATTTGGGACAGCAGGACCTGGAGCTGTTTGTTAGGGCAGGGTTTGCTGCTGCTCCCACAAACCCCACTGGCAGCTCCCCAGGGAAGGTGACAGGTCTGCCCGGAGCCACACGCTGCTGCAGGATGTCCCCATTAATGCCAAATGAGTTCATCATGAATAATGTTATTGTGATCGATACAGCTCAAGGATTATTTCTAATCCTTAATAATGATTAAACCATTATTTTTCAAGTGTTACAGATCAATCAGACCAGCTCAAGGTGTGCTGCGTGCAGGGACTGTGAGATGCCTGGGATGCAGGCAGTGCACCGGAGAGCCCGGCAGGGTACAGGGCAGCCACCAAAACCTCTCCAGATTTCAGACCTGGGGTTGTCAATTGTGGGGTTCAAATAGCAATAAAAATTAGGGGAATTACTGAAAATAAAGCGTGGGTGTGAAATACCTGCAGATTTCCTGTAGGCTGTGGTGCAGAGACTGCCCTGGCACTTTAAGGAGCACGGTTCTTTCCCCAGAAGTCACCCAGGGCTAAGGACAGGAGATTTAGAGGCTGAAAACACTGAATTGAAACGACTCTGAAGGTCATGAAAGGCCAGCAGGAGATTTGCAAGGGATTGGTGTCTGGAGATCCCGTCAGCGGGGGGTGTGAGGGGGAAGGTGCTGCGTGGGCTTATCGTGCCCCAGCCTTGTTTGTATTCCACGTGGAGCTCCTCTCCGCCTCGCTGCTCACCAGGGCAGATCCATCAGGAGCTCCCTGCTCAGCACACCAGCTCGCCTGGGATTAAGGAGCCTCGAGGACACCATGGACTCGGGATGGGCAGGTGGCAGCAAAGGTGGCACGGCTGGGCACGAGCCCTCCCTCCCAAAAGCTGTGCAGGAAAGGAAGGGGGTAACCAGGTGGGTGACCATCCGTCTGCCCAGAGGATGGCAACTCCAGACACATGGCTGCTGCTTTTCCCTGGCTTTGCTCCAGGACCTCGTTCCTCAGCCTGATGCCCCACAGGCTCACTCGGCCCACCCTGGGCACGGCTCACCCCCAGCAGCAGCTTTTGGGGACAGCTGGTCTGGTGCCCTGAAGCTGCTGGGGGTGTGGAGGTGGGGAATGCTCGGAGCACCAGAGCTGGCACAGCCAGGGACCACGACCTCCCCTCTAGTGGAGGGGACCACCCCTGCTGCTGGCATCCCCACTGCTCGAGGGGCCAGCAGGCAGGAGGACTGATTGTCTCTGATGGAGCAGGCACCCAAGGGTGATGCTCACCTCCTCCTTGCCACCCCTTCTCCCCCATCACACCCGGGGCTATCCTGCATTGCTACAATATTTTGACACAGACTCTTTCCGAGGGAAACTGGTCCAATGATTTACTAAATCTCTTCTCCCAGCCCCACCATGGCAATAAGCATGCCCTGGCTGCTCCTGCCTCAGTCAGATCAGTGGGTTTAACTTGGGAAGCAGCAGAGCAGAGCCCAGGGAGGCCAAAGACCAAGGCTGGATTTATAAAACAGGATTACAGCAAACACTCTGCAGAAGGAGACCGAGCAGCCCTGTGCAACAGCAGCAATGCCACCCCTGTGTCCAAGCCTCCACTCAGGCGCCCCAAGCCTATGTCAGTGCTGGGGGATGCTCCTCAGGCAGTCTGGGATGGTGTTCCTGGCTTCTCCCCACAGCCAGCGTGGAAGCCCCAGCAATGGCCTGTCCCACAACAGCTGTGTGTGCCCAGGAATATTTGCTCCGAGGGAGAGCCGCTCCTGCTAAGCCTTCATTTAACTCCCTCAGCGAGGCTCTTATCACCCTCATCGCAGCGCCTTCCCCAAGGCTCTGAAGTGCATTAACCTCCCGCAGCCCAGCACACAGCTGGGAGGGGACATCTTTGCTGGAGATTCAAACAGCCCTGCGCTACCCGGCCGGGGAGTGTCACACAGCATCACACCTTCCAGCCCTCCTCCCAGGGCAGGAAAATGACACTGAAAGGTTAAGGCAAGAAGGTGAAATCCAAACCCTCATGATAAAGCCAAGGAACCCAAGCCCCCGGCAGGAACATCCCCTAGGAGCTGGTTTTGCAGTTCTTCCTCCTCCATAATGAAGGAATGAGGATGGCACAAGCCCTCTCCTCTGGTACCAACCCCTCTTCCATGGCCAGGGCACCCTGAAGCCTCAGCTGTCACTGCAGAGCATCTGGAAAGGAAAAAGTCCATTCCATGTGCTTCACATGTCTCCATCCTTTCTGCCTGTATGCATCAGGGCAGAGGGCACCTTCTCGTGGTCCTGCCACCAGCTCCAGGATGCCTCCACCCCAGCTCTCCCTCTCATCCCCAGCACATCCTCTCCCCATTCATGGAATTCACCCCTAAGCAAACCCCACCAACAGCGTGCGCGTCACCATCAAAAAATGATCAACCAGCGA
Source organism: Daphoenositta chrysoptera (assembly GCA_013397915.1). Taxonomy (NCBI): domain Eukaryota; kingdom Metazoa; phylum Chordata; class Aves; order Passeriformes; genus Daphoenositta; species Daphoenositta chrysoptera. The sequence goes on from VZRO01003088.1 coordinate 38,019, forward strand.
CAAAAGACGACAACCCCCTTATGTACACACAGGGAATATAAATCTTGAGTAAACACTGTAAAGCAGCGAAGCATCTCATCCTGTAATAATCTCCGAGACAGTTGATCCCAGGGCTCTTATTACCCCCACAGCCGTCATCTGAAATCCAGTCGGCAGCGGGCTCAGCCACGGCTCAGTATTGATCACGGAGGCAGCTTCAAATATGCTGCGGCATTTTTCTTTCGAAGCACTAACTTGTTTGTCAATAACTCCCTTGGCTGTGCAGAAGGACAGGGATGGATAGAGCCCATCTCTCCTTCTCTTGAGCCTGGATCCAGCCTGTGCACGAGGGAGGATGGCCTGGAGCCAGCAGTGGCTGCTAACATTCTCCTGCTCCTGGGAGGGCAAATAAAGCCCCAGTGACTAGCAAACAGCATGTAGTAAACCCTCCAAGGGCTCCCAGACCTCGGTTCTGTACCAGCTGGTGCTCGCTGCTGGGGTCTGGCAGGGTGGGGAGCAGGGACACCTCTGCAGAGCCAGCCCTGCCAGCAGTGAGGTCACAAGTGCAGACCTGGAGCTAAACCAGAGCCAGAGCTGCTGCAGACCCTGCATGGGGCAGTGGCACAGCCAGCATCTGGCACTGGGGGCCTGGGATGAGCCCCAGAGCCACAACTTCCATCATTTCACTGAGCACCTCAGTAACTCATGGCTCTGCAGGCCAGCAGCATGTAGCTCTTATTCCCCTGTCAGCATCTCTCGCTTCTCCTTCTTCTCCAGAGCCATAATTTTTACCAATAGGAGACACCACCACCATCCCAACAACCACAGGGAGGGAAGGAGTGAAACGTCCCAAGAAGAGAGGTACCAATGTCTTTGCAGAGATGGTGAGGAAAGCGTCGCTGCTCAGGGTGTTTCTCCTAGCCCAAAACATTGCTCAGGTCTCCAGAAGAGCTTAACTTCCCACTAACAGCAAAGCACCAAGGGCAAAAGGACAGTGCAGAGAACCAGGCGTCCTGCGGCATGAGCCGTGCCCAGTGCTCTCTTCAGCTCTTCTCCCCGTGCAGAAAAGCCTCTCTGTCACCCTCCTCCTGGAGTTCCTGTCCTCCATGAGGCTGGACACTTGCTTTCCAAAATCACAAGCAGAGAGCAGCTCTGCCCCTGCTCCCTGTCACCCAGGAGGGCAGGAGGAGAGCAGGGGCACTGTGTAAACCCATGGGGACACTTGCCCCTGGGGACCAGCAATAGCAACACCTCAGCTCAGCTGCTCAGACCTTCCTTGGCTCCTGCCCCACCCCTCCTGGGGGAGGAAGGGCACACACCAGGGTGCAGGACCTGTCCCCACCTCCATCAGCAGTGAGACAGAGCTGTGGGATGCAGGATGGAGAGATGAGGCCAGGAACAGGTGCAGGCAGGTTTGGCCTCTCTCACCGTCCCTTCCTCTGAGGGGAGTCAGCAGAAGGAGCATTTGGCCACACTGGCATTGCCTCATCCCGCATCCTCCTGCCTTTCACCCTGGACATATGGCAGCAAACTTTGCTCTTGCATTAGAGATGACTTTAAACTGTACTGCTAAATGTCATCCTGCTCAAGTCCTGCTGGAATGTGCTGCTGTCCGGCTTTGGGATGCAGGTGGTCCCTTGGGAAGCCAAACCAGGCACACTTGCCTCCTATGAAAAAAATCATTTTCCTCCATCCCCTTTGCCACGCTATTTGCAGTCATGCAAATAGCCTTCTGCATCTTCTGTAGCTGATGGAGAGGAAAGAAGGGACCTCTGCTCTGAGATCCCAACATTCAGCCAGAGGAGAGCCAAGCAGGAGCATTCAGCTGCCTTGTGGCAGCGCAGATCTCCAAGCTGTCCATGCCCAGCAACTTTAAATGGTGCTCATTTCCCACCTCTTGCTCTCTTTTGGAGCCCAGCTCACAAGATGAGCAAGGCAGAGAGAGCCCAGTCTGTTCCTGATGGAAGTTCCTACCACTTCCACAGTAGTCAGACCAGTAAAAGTCTAAAATCCTGGCTGTCAAGGAAAAAAGTCTCTCTTGGGATGAAGCTGGAATATTGGTGGCTGCCTCCCAGGAGGTGCTGAAGAGCTGGGACATGTCAGCAGCATCCTGGAGGGGTGATGGATACAAACCACCTGAGAAATGTGGCTCCAGAGTTGTGTTTTGGTTGTGGGTGGGACAGATATGTCCCAGCAGTGTCAGGGCTGCCCATCCCAACCTGAGCCCCTCAGTGGTGGGCTGCCAGGCGAAAAGCTTGGTAGGTGCTGCTACCCACAGCTCTTGTCATTGTCTGCTTTGGGGACAGCTCGTGCCAGGGTCCTGCTGTGTGCTGGGAGACAGCAGCAGGGACGGGGCAGGCAAGCTACTGGGCACAAACACAGCATCCTGGCACAGTGCAGCACATCTGCCAGAGCTCTGCCACGACTGGAAGGGCTTGGGGACTCTCCTGCTGGGTGACAAGCAGCTGCTTGCTGCACAATAAGGTTTCAGATGACCAGAAATAATTCAGGTCAAGATGCATTTGCTGGAAGGTCAGAGCTGGGAAATGTGACAGCAGGCGATTCTCCAGGCTGTGGAGGAGGAGACGGTGCTGCCCTGGGCTCCCTCCATCTCCTTTTGCCCCTGTATCAGCATGCTGTGGCTCCCATGGGATGGGTGACTGGAGGGACAAGGCTCCCACAAAGGATTTTGGGAGATGGCCCCTTCTGGCATGAAGTCCCTGAGCAGGCTCAGCTTCTGCAGTGTTGGAAGGGTCAGCATGTTAATCACCATCTCAGCCCACTGCTCCAGCCCTGTCTCCTCCCAGATATACTCCAAACATTCCAACAAACGGTGCTCCCTACACCACACTCAAATATCCTGTGGACCTCCTGCTATGGTCATCAAGAAGGACTTGTCACAGTTCAAAATCTGTTACAACAACCACAAGGCATTTCAGCAGCAATTATAAGAGATAGTTGCACTTAAAAAGCAATTTTACTTAAAGCTTGGAGGAACAGGGTTTTTTTAAAATAAAGAAAAAAAAAAAGAAGTGATACAGCTTGTTGCTTGGGCAGGAGAAGGAGGAATTTGCCTGGCCAGGTCTTAGCAGCCAAAGTCTTCAAAGAAAAAAAATAAATCCTTCCTTATCTTCATCCTTGTGTATTTTGGAGAAATAAGTCCCATGTGAAGATGAGAAGAAGTTCCAGGAGTGGCTCTCCCTTCCCTGAACTTCCCCACATGGTGCCAACAACATAGAAGCTCCTGTGAGATGCAGGAGGACATCCCTGAAAACCCAGAACGCAGCCTTGCATCCTGGCAGGCCCCTGACTCCCTGCTCCACGGGCACGAAGCCTTGTGTGCCTTTGAAATGCTCCCCTTTAGCTCTTTGCCTTTCATTCAAGCGGAGGCTGTTGGAAGTTCGTACTGGAAACCACTTACAATCGATTTATTTTAAGGCATCACCTCTTGCTGCGCTGTGATGTGCGAGCTGTAAAAAGCACCTCGTTTATTATCTGCTGCTGCGCGGGGATTTCCGTGTGGCGCAGCCCGGCGCAGCCAGAGCTCCTCCACTGACGCTTTTTATGCTAAGGCAGATTTTCAGTGTGCACAAATTCCTGTGAGAGAGCCCCAAAATGCCACCACCCCACAACCCTGGCAAACCCCGAGAGAAACCCCCAGAACTTCCCCACTTGAAACCCTCCAGGGACACGTGTGACATCTTTCTGATGTCCTCCAATGCCACCAGGCATAGCCTGAGAGGGGTTGGACACACTGAGCAGTTACTCAGGCCCCTGTGATAGAAACACGAGCAGAGCAGTTTAAACACAAAAAAAAAAAGGCAACGGCAGTGCAAAAAGTCACAAAAAGGACTTTATAGTGGTATTTAGCTGTAAAAATAAGGACAATAGCTGGAACAGTTTGCTCAAACTTTCAGAAAAGCAGCAAAGAAGCCCCAGTGGCGCCAGGTGGGGTGGGGAAGTTTCAGGGAGGTGGAAGGGAGCAAGTTCAGGAGGCCACCAAATGGCTGTTCCCAATGTGACAGCTCACAGTGACCTCAACACTCATCCATCTCAACGAGAAGGACTCAAAGCACATGTCCTGAAATCAGGACAACTTAGCAGTACACACATTTCTTGGGCTTTGTCTTTATTAATTCTGCCTGAAATATGTCCTCACTGCAGACCAGTCCCCTGAGAAGCCTCTCCCTTCCCTGAGGCACGTGGCTCTGGCACAGATGGAGACCCTACAACCCCCCTGGGGTCCGTGTTTGTGGGGAGAAGTCCTTCCCAGCTCAGGTTTTCCCTGTGGCAACGCTGGGCTGATGCAGCAGCTCCCCAAGGGAACCTGCAGTGCCCGTCCCTCTGTCCTGCTCCATGAACACATTTTGCTGTTTCTGTTAAACCCAAAATTCAAGGCAACTTGACACTTTCTGTTTTAAAGACAGAGGTGGGGGAGGAGAAAGCGTGGAGGAGCTTCCCTAAGGGAAAAGCCATCAAGTGGAACAAGTTTTCAACAACTACATGTTTCTTGACCTTTTCCACAGTCATATCTTTAATGTTTCATGGACGGATTTGATAAAAAGAAAAAATTAATAAAATAGATTTCATTTTTAAAAAAAGGTCAGGACATGTGTTACAGGGAAAAACTCATTTAGGTCCCTACCTGATGCTGAGGAGCCCTCCCCTGCCTCCCACCCAGGGCACTCCAGCCCAGGCATCCACCTCCCCACCTTCCTTTTCATCATATTCAGGGTTTGATCTCTTCTGGACTTTTCCTTCCCCTGCTAGACACAGAGTGAGGTACCATAAGCATTCAGAGATGCTAACAAACGCTTGGGAGTCACAAATACTTGGTGACATCTAACCTGGAGAGGCAGCCAGTGAGCTCAAACATGGAGAGGATGCTTGTCCAGGCTCCAGCACAGCTCTTCTAATTCAAGCTGCTCAACCTAGAGCCCAAAGTTCTCCCCAAATATCTTTGAGATGTTGAGGCTGTTGCCATGCCCAAACCATGCACAGCAGAATGACCAACATTTGCACTCCTGTTCACCATTCCATGGCTCCTGCACCCACCCCACGAGCATCACCCCATGGATATCACACCCCTTACCCCTGTCTGTGGAAACGAACGTGGATCCCCTCTGCTGTGTCTGAGCTCGGGCTTGTCAAGAGCAAGCAAAGCAAAATAAATTCCCCAAGCACAGAGCCAATTCCTGCTGATCAAGATGTTTTAAAAACTAAATGGTATTTAATAGCAGCTCCATCCCGGCTGGCCCAGCGGATGTTCCCAGAGACTCAGAAACAAAAGCAGCCTGGACGCTGCTATGGACATTTCTATTATTAAGCCCACTCTGCAATTAGAGCAGACTTCTGTCCAACTTCTGCCTCTTTTCACCATTCCCTCTTTTTTTTTTTTATTCACTAAGAACAAAATATTATTCATCAAAGTTTGCAAAAAAACCCTGCGAATGGCTGCGATAACATCATACTAAGTTATTAAGTGGTGACAATGGGGGACAATTACAGTATATAGTCCATTATACAGCACTGCCGTCGGGATGAATCAAAGTAAAACACCCTGTGAATGGTGAGGAGCTTATTAACAGGAACATTGGTGTGCCAGAACATAATACCTGCATTCAGCCCCAGAGTTAGTGCTGAGCCGCTGCCGGCGGGGACTGTGGAGGAAAGTGGTGGAAAGGGCTGGCAGCTCCACTGCACTGCTCGAGGCATCAGCCCCATGGATTGATCCTCACTGCTTAAATGTGGAGAAAGGGCAAAACCTCAGTCCTGGGCCACCACCATGCAGTGTCTCCCCCTCTAAATCTGCTTCTGCAAGGCTCTGAAGATTTTTGCGACGGCTCAGCCAAGCACAAGGAGACAAAGATTTCCCTCAGCTACCACCAGGTTCAGGAGCATCCTCTCTGTGCTCACCAGCACCCCAGAGGGTATCTCTAGTGGATTGTTCCATCACTATCAGCAAGTCTCTGCAGGTCCCACTCAGAGGTGTTGGGCACATCCCAGACTCCCTTTCCCCATCACCTGAGGCTGCCCCTTGCCTGCAGCAGCAGGTGAGGTGGGCCATGATGCTGGGAGATGCATGAGCTAAATTACCTGAGAAAATTCTCTTTGTTGGGAAGGGAACCGAGTAAGGAAGCTGCAGGCCTTCTTCCAGAGCACAGCAGCAAAATTCCTAGTTTTGGGTGTGCTCCAGGACTAACCTGTGGGAAGAGCTGGTTTTATTCTCTTCTTCCCAGGCTCCTGCAGCCCCCTCACACCTGGATACAGTTTGGATAGGTCCTGTCCCTTCCCTCTTTGCTGGCCTGAATTCTTCCCAGCGGTGAAACCCTGCTCTCCTTTGCCAGTGCTGGGTTTCCTGCTGCTCCAGCAGCTCTGGTTTGCTCCTTCTAAGATGTTATTTTTACACTTCCCTTAAAATACAACACTAAGAGAGGCTTCTTGACTATATTAACATTAGGAATCTAATCAGCAATCAGACAGCTCATAATTTTCTGATTAGCTCTGATTATACTCAATCTTTAGGAATGGAAAAAAAAAGAGGGAAAGAGGAAAAAAAACTTAGAAGGAAAAATATAAAAATATTCTCTGCTCAGTTTTCCCACCCTGATTCCCTTGACGAAGCACAGAGTCATAGGAACAGCTCTGCTGTTCCCAGCTGAGAAGGAACAGTGCCACAGTGACCTGCTAAGACAGCATTGGTCAATAACCTGGTGCCATCACACTGCTGATCTTCATCCTTCCAGGCTTGGTCAGGATTTGTCCTGGGAAGGGGCTGCTCAGGGAATGGAGAAGACATCAAGGATGCCAGAGCTGCTGACAAACACAGAGGAGTGTTGTAAGCTCTGCTCTCGGGCCAAACACCTCCTATAATCTGCTAAGAGATGGGGTAAAACAATGCCATGGAGAAAGGAAATACTGTGTGTGTATCCAGCTGGCTTCAGCCTGGAAAAAGGAACCTCTCCAGGTGATGATGATGAGGAGGAGGAGGCTGAAGAACTTCATGAGATGAGGTCATGGCCACACACCAGCTTGGCAGGAGATGATTGGTGCTTTGTGGCAGCCCAGAGAGAAAGATCCCAAGGATTCAGAATGTCAGGACTGCCAGAGGGTGGGAGGAAAGTGAGCACATGGCCTGAAGCCCCTAAGCAGGAGCAGAGGATGCCCCAGCAGGCAGATTTACCTGCAGACCAGGCAGCAGGAGCAGGAATGGCATCTCCAGCATCCTACAACAGCAGGGCTTTTGTGATGGAGGAGAAAGGGATATCCTGGTACTGAGCCTCATAGCTGTAGCCAGGAGGAAGGAAACTGAGGAACAAGCCAGAGGAAGGCGATCTAAACCAACTCCTCTGACAGAGTTAATCACTTGCGTGCGCTCTGTGTAGGAGATTCACTCCTGACTGCAGCAAGCGATCAGCTGATGCTGTGAAGCATGAGATTTAATTATTTGTATCATAGCCATGGCCTGCATAACTACAAATGATATTAATGGTGATAAAATTGTCCAGCTGGCTCTTCAAACCCATCACCGCCCCGACTCGCTGCCTCCCACAGCAGGGCTGTGCTGCCTTGCAGGGAGCGTCGCGCCGCGGCACAGCCGGCGGCAGAGCCCGGCCGCCCGACAGACACCATCTGGAGCGACCATCCCATGTCCACACGGGCTGGCTGAGCATGGAGCACGTGCTTTGTGTCTTGGAGACAGCCTCCATAACGAGAGGTGCTCTGTCAGAGCACTGCCTGGCTCTGTATTTGCAGCAGCCTAGCTGAACCCCTGAAGAGCCTCACGCCTGCTTGCAGGTCGGGCAGACCCTCTGCTGGGGAGGAGAGGGCAGCCCCATCTCTCTCCAAGCTGCTCACTGCTCCAGGCTGCTCCTCGGGGGCACTGGCAGAGCTGCCAGGGAAAGCACTGCTCCTCACCTAGGTCAAACCAAATGGGGTACAAAGATCTGTGCTAAGCAAGCAACCTGCTAAAAACCAGAGTACAGAAAAGTAGAGCAGAGCAGAACGGAACAGCTGAGGTGGAAGTGACCTGTGGTAATCATCTTGTCCAACTGCAAGACTAAAGGACACCTGCCCACTTTGAATCCAAAGAATTCACCTGTCAAAGCAAATGGCCCAGGTCAGAGCAGAGCAGCCCCAGTGCCCCAGCAGTCTAACACCACTCTCCCGTAGAACTCCTTGGCTGAGGTCTCCAGTCACTTTTACCATCACTTCAAAGAAAAAAGCTTGAAATCCCCGCTTGAACTAAACCGTGGAGAAGGAGAAGGTGCAAACACTCCAGGGCTTGGCTCTCCCAACCTGTTTCACCACAGCATCCCAAGTGGGCAGTGGGGTCACCCTGTCCCCTTCCAGCCCAGCAAAGCAGGTGAGGCCCAGGAGGAGTTGTACCTGCACTGGAGATAACAACAGAGGGGACTGACCCCTTTCATGTGCTGGGACTCAAGCCCTGGTGTCTCCCACAGCAGATGCGGTGCTCAGCACCCTCAGACACCCAGCAGGACTCTCTTACTGAACTATCTCAGTGCACACACTAAAACCCACCCCGGTTCACATGGACAGGAGTCCCTACTCCCCACGCTGGGTAAGTCTCCTCCTCTCACTCCAGCCACAACCACGGAGTTCTCTTTCATGAAGCGACTGCCAGAGCTGTAATTACTTTGAGGTGACCTCTAGGAAAAAAAAAGTTCAAGTTTAAAAAGAAAATCTCTCTGGTTAATGCTATGCAAATTGCCAGCGAGGCAATCAGGCTGACTTTTAAACACTGGCCCCTGTCGAAGGGCTCACAAGACAGTCTTATTGTCTTGCTATCAATTTGCATCTCATTACCCACAATGCGCCTCTGGTTGGAGGTAACCTTTTGGGGAACACGCTGTGGTGGTGAGGAGCCCAGGGACAATGTGGTCACTCCTGTTTGCAGAGCTTTTGTGTGCCCCAGCACCTTAAATGCGATGTGTGAGGGGCCAGGTCACTGCCAGACACCTGCTGACCTTGTGCCAGACACTGTGACCTTGTGCCACTTCTGCCACCTCCTCTGAGGGCTCTGCCCGTGTTGGTTGTCCCATGGACACAGACACACTGTGTGTCCTTCCCACCGGGCTCACCAGCCCCCGTGGTCCCCAGAGGCTGCACGGTAACAGTTTGTCTCCACCCCGCTGATCAAGGCCATTCAAGACATTTCTGAGAGTCCTTGCTCGCTTTTGCACATCTCTGCCAACCCTCCCCACCTTGGGGAGATGGTACCAAAATAGCATTTTTCGATAGGAAGGAAATCTGCCGTGTCCTTGTCCTCAGCCTGGCTTGAAGCTCCTGCTTCTCCGGCCTCCCCAGCCTCTGCCGTAGTCTCCCACACCAGGTGCCTCCACCCTCTTCTCCATCCCCACCAATCTGGGGTGACAAAACCAAGTTCTCAGCAATCATCTCACCTACATGAATCACTGATGCCCTGACCAAGCTGCCCTCAACATGCTGCTGCAGGGAGGCAGCCAGGCCCCATCCCACGTTACCTGTCTGTACCCCACTGCCACCTTGCAACAAGGACCTTTTGTTCTCCAAGACAGGAGCAAGCCACAGGTCACCGTGCCCCTTTTTGTAACGTCATTCATCCAGCTCAAGCAGCCACCACGGGGTCCCCACCTCCAGGATGCTCACCCTGTGCATGCTGCCTTGGGTACCTCTGCAGCCAGGTCAGGCAGTGGCTGGGAAGCTGCCCAGTGGAAAGGACCTCGGGGTGCTGGTCAACAGCAGCTGAACATGAGCCCAGGTGGGCAAGAAGACCAATGGCAACTGGCTTGGATCAGCAATAGTGTGGTCAGCAGGACTAGGGCAGTGACTGTCCCCCTGTGCTGGGCACTGGTGAGGCCACACCTTGAATCCTGGGTTCAGTTTTGGGCCCCTCATGACAAGAAAGACATTGAAGGTCTGGATCATGTTCAGAGAATGGCAATGGATCTGGGGAAGGGTCTGGAGCACAAATCCTATGAGGAGTGGCTGAGAGAGATGCGGGGCTCAGCCTAAAAAAAAGAAGGCTCAGGGGGGACCTTCTCACTCTCTACAACTCCCTGAAAGAAAGTCTTAGACAAGCAGCTGTTGGTCTCCTTGCCCAAGGAACAAGGAATAGGACAAGAGGAAACGGCCTCAAGTTGTCAAGGCAGGTTTAGGTTGGTTATTAGGAAAACTTCTCCACTGAAAGGGTTGTTAAGCACTGGAACAGGCTACCCAGGGCAGTGGCTGAGTTACCATCTCTGGAGGGATTTAGCAGCTAGTAGATGTGGCACTTGGGGACATGGTTTAGTGGGGAACATGGTGGTGGTCAGGTTAGAGTTTGGACTCTGATCTTACAGCTCTTCTCCAACCTAACTGATTTTATGGTCCAGCCAAACTCCTGACACAGCACAAACATCCTCCTGCCCTGCCAGGCCCTGCCAGGCCCTGCCAGCAGCATCCCCACCTCCTCCTTTCTGCAGGGGCAGCTCAGCCAAGAGGACCTCCCTCGAGAGCCCTGTGCTCCCTGCAGCAGCAGCACCAGCAGCAGCCGGGGTCTCACTCGCTCTGTTCTCCTTCTCCCCACGAGCTCTGCAGTGTGAGAGCTCCCTGGGAAGCTCAGAGCTGCTCTGCCCTGCCTCTGGCAGCCTCCTGCGCTGCCCGGCTCCCCGGCACCCGCCTGGCACGGCCGCGTTGCTGAGTGCTGGCAGGGCCCTCTGCCAGTGCGCGGTGCCATCGCTGCCACCGCGGCCAGAGGTGCCAAGGCAACAAAGGGACTTCTAACAGGCGAGAGAGCACCACTGCGAGGAAGAAAACCCAACTGCTTAAAATCCTCCTGAATAATGGTGCTGCCTCCCCGCTGCTCAAATCAGATGCAGCACTTTGTTGTTACAATAACTAAATACAGAAGATCTGAACAGCTGGAAATGCAGCAACAATATTTAAAAGAGGTTTTTTAAAAAAATTGTTGGTCTTTTATTCAATAATGGTAATGGGCTTTTTAGTGCTGTTATTATTATTATTATTTTTGATTTTAAAGGCACAAGGTGCCCTACTCTGGTGTCTTTGTACAGTGCTGGTCAGGCTGTGAAGCTGGCTCTCGCCTGGTGATGGCAGGGAATAACTCACACATTTAATAACACCCAGACATGGGGCTGCTCGAGGGAGTCGCCAGCTGACAGAGGCATGGAAATCTCAGCTCGTGCTCCCTGCTCAGCCCTGCACCTCAGTGACAGGATCCAAAGGTGCAAAACCCAAAGGTGCTTCAGGGAGCAGCAGGAACCAGGCAGCAATAACAGCAGCAGCGCCAGCCAGAGGTGCCAGCTCCATGCCTGCTGAAGGGCAGGACTGGAGGTAGCTGTGGCTGTTATCAGCTCACACCCTCAGATACCAGAGCCCTTTCTCCCTTGGAGCAAGGGAAAGCACTCAGCTATCTTCAGCTCCATGCTGATAACAGGCAGGAGGTGTTGGAGGAACCAAAGTGCTTGAGAGGAGGGTTTGGAAATGTGCTGCAATGAAAAGAAACCTCCAGAACCAGGGCATCCAGGCCTCACTTGCCCACACAGATATTCAGGTGGTGACTGCACCTCTCTGGATCTTTTAGGAGTGCAGGAGCACAGACCTTGCTGGCATTCAGGATGCAGTGTCAGACTTTATGAACCATCTGGATGAGACATGGTGAGTCAGCGATGGCTGATGGGACACAGTTCCCAAGGTCCCACATAGGGACAGGACTCTCTCTCCTTCCTCCTGGACCTGCAGGGCCCATGACCTGATGGTCATTCCTCTCACATTAATCTTGCAAAGAACACCATAAACCATTTCTAGTGTAACAGCAAGGAATTAATAGAATGCAACCAGTGCAAGTGTAAATAAAAATGGAGATTTTACAATGTAGTATTTGGAGTTGTAGGGGTTTTTTTCCTACATTAAGCTGTGCCAATTCCTGAGATGCAGTTGGCAGCAGCTCTCCCAGTCATCAGTGAATCACATCATCACCCAGCCCTGTGACCCAGCATCCCCATGTGGCTTCAAGTGCCCACAACACTGAGTTCAGGCAGAAAAGCTGCCTGACAGTGTGGGATCTGGGAATGCATCTTGTGTCAAGGCCCTTGTTGCTTTGGGACTGTGTACCCTGGAGCTGGCAGCTGACGGGGATGCCTTGGAGAGCCCAGGCAACAAATCCACTGTGGCTCTTCCTTGAGCCAAACTGGACCATCAGTCATGGCAGTGTCAGGCATTGCTCCAGGAGGGAAAGCCTGCCACGAGGTCCCAGGAGCAGCACAGATGGAGACAAGGCTCCCAAGCACCCCTTTTGCAGCTCTGCTCTTGCTCCAGGAGTTACTGAGCCTCGCAGCACACCCAGCCCTGATTTCCCCCTCACCCACACAGCTATGGCATGGTCCCCACACCCAGCAGCAATTGAATGGTCTGAGCACACACGTTATTACCAAAATGCTGAGAGACCACCATCAGCTCCTGAGCCAGAATAAATCAGGACGTGGGCTCCAGATCCTGCAGCAGTCACCCCTATCCCAGTCCTGTGTGCTGAAACTTAAGAGCAGGGCACATCCCCTGCCCCATACAAGACCTCTTAGCTCCAAACTACTAAAATCACCACGGAGCTCATGACTACAGAGCTCAGTACTGCTGAAGAGGTCTGAAATAAATAAACCAGCATTTGGGAAGTACCAGCAACAGCAAGGCAAGGAGAGCAGCCCCTTCTGCTGCCCTGGTTTGGGGGGCAGGAGCCCGCTTGCTCTGGGTGTATCCCTGCTGCAGCTGGGAGCCCCAGCCAGCAAGGACGGGCTGCATTTGGAGCAGTGTTAGAGGGTATTTATTGGGATGAGACAGGGCAATCAGGAACCAAGGGGAAAGGACAGAGAGATGAAAGTGGAAGGAGTGGGGGGGACAAAAGGAGGGGCTGGGGTGGGGAGCAGGAGAAATGGCAGAGGGAAGCAGGGAGAAGGAGCTGGAGCTGACGGGGAGGACAGCACCACTCCAATGCTTCATTCCGAGGTCCTGGTGCCCTTCACCCTGATGCCTATTTAATGTCATCCTATTCAGCAAGTGTCCCCATGATCTGGTAATTATCTTTTACTTACAAAAGAGCATCTCTGTGTCACAAATGCTCCTTTCTCTGGCTCTGCCACAGATCAATATCTCCTCAAGGCCTTCGCCATTGTTTGGGGAATGGAATTGATTTCTCTGAGGAGTGAGGGGAGGGGAAATATATAAATAAGTGCTGCAGAGATGTGTCCCTGCTGAAGGCTGAGCTGGGCAGTGGCAAAGCAGAAGGAAAGCGTTTGGATCCCACCTGACCATTGCAGGTACTGCATCCTATTGCTGTCCCTGCTGAACCGGCTGCAGGGAAGACACGGTTGTTTGTCATTCAGTGCACAAACATCTGAAACGCTGGAGCCAGAAGAAATCTCTAGCTCAAGATATCACCAGCTTTCCAAGATTTTACAGCAGAGTAAGAAGTACGGAGGTGCTGATTGAACATTGTCCCTAAGGACACATGCATGTCCCATGTTAGGGTTGAAGCACGTTGCAGCAGTTGCTGCTGTGACCCCGGTGGGCCCTAGAGAGGAGTCTTGGAGATATCCTTGGCTTAGAGGGCAGCACTTTGGTGTGACCAGCACGGCACCAACACAAACTGAGAGCAAGGCAAGAGCCACTGAACCATGCTGCTGTCAGGCTGCTGTCAGTGTGACCACAGCAAGCACGAGCTCCCCCCAGCAGCACAATCCATACACCCTTCACGCTCCTCTCATCTGGCTGCAAGATGACCTTCAGAGTCATGAGATACAGGATAAATACAATTCGATCTGGTGTTTGAGTCAGGGTTGCTAAACCTTTGGGATCTCTGAGCAGAGCCTCTCCGTATCCCACAGCTCCTGCAGCCAGAAGCTCCAGGGTGCTGAAGAACATTGTGGGGCAGAGGTAACCCTGCTCCCCTGGCTCACACGAACCAGGGGCAGATGGAATCTCCAGCAAAGGGGATGATCACAAAGGAAGATACCAAGGGATTTAAAAATTATGCAGGTGTAGGGAAGGAGGAAGGATTGGTCACTGCCTCCTGCCCAGCATCTGCAAGCTTTTATGTATTTGAAGGCTGTTATCAGGCTTAACGTTCATCTTCTCCAGAAAAAAACCAACAACCTCTGCTTGCATTGTCTGCAAATAGGCCCTTGCTTTCTAATCCTCTTTTCGGTCCTTCTGCCTTTCCTTCTGCCTCCCTCTGGAAGCGTGATGCCAGGCACCAGACCCCCAGCCAGCGCCAGCCGGTGCCGAGGAGGGAGCCAGGGTTACGCCGCCGTGTTTGCACAAGGTGGTATGAGATCAGTATTTGTCTTCCCTTCAAACAGCCCGGCAGGGCTGAGACATGCCAAGCCTGCAGTCTAGAGAACCACTGCCATCCATTTCAACCTTTCCCATCATGTCCTAATTTTTTGCTGTTCAGGTGGGAGGAAAGGAGAAAAAAAGTCTGAGTGCAGGGGAGGGCGGATATTTGACTTGAGAAAACCCGTGGTAAAGCTTTTCTTTTAAGGACCTTTAAAGGTGCATTTATTCAGTTCCTTGGAAGGAACTCACAGGTTTATAAAGCCCTGCTCAGCTGCAGGGGTCACTTTGCCTTCTAAAAAGCAAACAAAGGTCAAGCACACTCTTCTGTGCAACAGATCTCAGCTGAGCCTGGTCAGTCCTGAGAAGGAGAAACAGAGGATGGGAAAGGGCAGAAGGTGAAGGAGAAGGATGTCTTCCAATGCACAGGGATCAAAATGCTGGCTGCAGAGCAGAATAATGGAGCATCCTAAGTGGGGAATACATATGTATTGAGAAGAAGGCAGGGAGGGAAGAACATCAGGTGGGACTAGATATGTGTGAAAGTGGCTTTGGAAGGAGCCAGCTCATTCAGGGAATTCAACAGCGTGTTAGAGGAAATTCAGGGCAAGCACATCCAAGGTACCACTGGAGAACAACAATTAGGACCCATCATGCATGCTGATGCAGCTCCAAATTAACCCCAACCATCTGAGGGAGAGATGAAGGCACAAACATCTCAGTGCAAGTGATGGTCCAGAGATCTCTGTTTGTTCTCAGACAGGAGTGGAAAATAAAACTGTCATATTAACAGCAGGCCTATGAATCAGTGTGTCCCTTATCTGTGACACTGCAAGTGGTTCTGATGTGCCAAGCAGGGGGACAAGGCAGATGTGGGGCAGGGAAGAGCACGTGGCTGCTGGGAGCACAGGAGGAACTTGTGCTGTGGCAAACTGAAAACATTCAGGGGATTTGATTCACTTACAGGAAAAAACAAATTTCAAAGGACACAGGAGTATAAATCCCCACGTAAGAGAGAAGGTACCTCTGAGCTTGATTATTTCAAAGTCCAGATCTGACGATGAGAAGTACAGTTCCCTGTGGAACTCAGTGCCTCGAGATACCAGGGACACGATACATTTTTAGGGAGCAGAAATCAGATTAATCAGAGTATCATCGGTTATGCTAGCCAAGATCAAAGTACAGAGGAATATAAGTGCTATCACTCAAGGATTTATACCTCCCAAGTAACTGCTTAGGATTAGAAAGAAATTTCAATAATCTGCCAGCTAAGTATGCATTGCGAGAGTAATAATCCTTCTCTCCCAACATCTGCTAGCAGCTACTAATGGAGATAGTAATAAGCTAGGTGGATCATAAACCTGACCTGATCTGATTGCTACCTTATAAACTGGAACACGAGGGTGTTATCATTTCTCTTGGGGTAACCTGTTGTCAACCAGGATCGTGCCGAGGCGGGAGCTGCAGGAGCAGAGTACCGAGATGCCTTCTCCTGCCTCACCACTGCAGGAGGCAGACCCTTCAGCAGGGAGTCTATTGATTTTTATATAATTTGTTAGAAACATTTCCAGTTGCTTCCTAAAATGAAGCATTTCCCCAGGAGACAATGTATGTACAAAGCCAGGGGAGGGGGAGAGCTCACACGTGAGCAGTTTCCCTGTGGTAGGTCTGTGGTCCGAGCTGGTGCTCGATGTAGTGCCAAACCCAGGCAGGCAGAACAAGCTCATGCTTTTGTAAAACTGAACCCAGACCCCACCATCACTCTCATTGGGGTTCCCTTTCAGTTCTGTATTTTTCAAATGTGTGTCACATTTTATTGAAGGTGACCCACTTGCCACTTAACATCAAAGATGGGAATATGGGAAGATGCTGCCTGCTCATCCTCTTGTTCAAAACCACAGTCTGGTGGGCTGGGACACTCTCAAGGCAGGACATGGGATGGAGGACACTGCCTGAGCCCAAACAGCTGAAACACCACCAGGAATGGCTGCTGGAGAGAGAAGGTACAAAAATAACACAGAGGGAGGAAGCAGGGGGAGAGGAGAACTATAATACCAAGGCATTCAATAAAACTGATTTCCTCCAACAAAACCCAAGGGAAAGGTTAGTTCTGGTATTAGAGCTACGGGAAAAAATGTCAAGAGTTTTTCAGAGAAAAGCGAGTAACATTTTTATTCCTTGCCCTCTCTGGAGAAAGCAAACCAAAGTGAAACAGGAGTGGGGAGCAGCACCTGGCTGGTTCCAGGACTTGCTCTGCACACGCAGAATCAGCATAAAACACAGGAAAAAAAACCCCATCATAGTCTCATTTCCTTCCAAATGCACTATAGCTTTGGATATAATATCCATACAAACCAGTCTTTCCTGAATCCCTTATTGGCTCACTTACACCAACAGCTGATCTGGAGGCAGTGCCCCAGCACCTCGGTCCTTGTCTCTGTCCTGACGGCTGGGCATACCCTGCTGCTGTTCCCCAGTTCTCCAAGACAGGGAGAACAGCTTCGGGGCACTGTCCCTGTGGATGTGACACCCCAAGTCACGAGCACCAGCGTCCTCTTCAAGGCTGCTCTCCAGGGACCGAGTCTCTGTGCGGGGAGCAGTGATGCCACTCCAGCCAGACAGGCAGGCTGTGTCCCTGCCAAGGTCACCTGCATGACTTCTGCTGTGCTGATAACGATCCTGGCTGGTACAGCACACCCTCAGCAGCTCTCCACGTGTGGCTGGCTACCTCTGGCCAGGCTCCAGGGGGTCCTGGCAACCTCCCGTGTCCATCACCTCTTCTGCCGGCTGCCTTTGCAGGAGGATGAACCGGCAATGGCCTCTCTCAGCTCTGCTTTTCATTTTTATAGGCTCTAAAGTGCAATTTTAGGAAAGGGAAAGCAATAAAGTCCCTTTTCAAACTCTTCTCCAGAGGAGCAGAATGCAGCCTCAAGGCCCACCAGGTGCTGGTATGGTGACCCTGCTCTCCAGCCACACCTGCCCCAAGCTCAGTGGAAATGTCTCCCCTGGCACAAAAGGAGCACATTCCATTCCCATGGAAGCACGCCGGTGTCAGGGAGAATACGTTTGGCTCCTAGCTTCAAAAGACAAAGCAGATGATAGGAATCACCTTACAAGCCCCATAAACACAAAGCACTGCTGGAGGCAGAGCACCCATGGGAGCTCTGCTTGGAGGCACGTGGAGAACAGAGATGTCTCCCTGTGCTCCCAGGACAGTGGGAGCCCAGTGCTGGCACTGCTCCCAGCTCCCCAGTGCTCTCCCTAGACACCAGCACTCCTCTCACCAGCTTCTGGTGGTCACTGGTGGCTCAGATCTGAAGGGTGATGTGTACAAAGTGCCTGTCAGCAGCCCCTGTGTCCCATCCGTGGCCACACCACCTTGGGGAGAAGGGCGAACCCTCCCTTTGCAGCGCGTGTTTAATACAAATTTAATCCTCTATTGATTCCCAGCTTAAGCACAGGCAAGCTGCTTATCCTGCCTGGTGTAACCACCGATGATCACGCACCTCCTGGGCCTGCCTGGGGAGCGTGGTGTAGGTGACAAGGGCTGGGGCAGAGCCAAGCAGGTCTTTCCTGGCAACAGGGATGTGGGAATAGGGCAGCTCACTCCTGGCAGAAGCACCCAAAGCAATGCAGCTCCCGAACTGTTCTTCCCAGCCTAACTAGAGGGACCTGATGGTTAAAGAAAGAACCTCTGCACACACACAATCCAAAGGCACCAGGTCCTTTTCTCCACTTTGAAATAATAATCATAAAAAGGAGGAATGCTCAGCAGTTCAGAGAAATTGTATCAAGAAATGTGCCCAGGGCACGTTCCTCCTCTGGAAGCTCTGGTCCCCCAAAAAGACACCTCCCTAGAGCTCCTCTTGTGGCTGATCTCACTGGGAGGGTGTTGGCATCAGTCCCACATGGTGATTCTGCCATATATCCAGGGGGCTGTCACCATGTGCATGGACCAGGCTGCTGGAGCAGATGACTGGACCCAGGAGCCCTGGGAGCTCCTGGCAGCTCAGCCCTGGGGACCAAGAATGGCTTCTTCCCACCAACACCTACCCATGTACTGGCTGCCAGGTTATCAATTAATTATCTCAAAAGGAAATGCCCCAGTGAGTGCTCCCACAACTGGAGCTGACCTGGAGGGTGATCCAGCTGAGGATGTTGGAGAGTGGCTGGCACTGAGATCCCTGCCCTGCCTGCTACAGCCCAGCAGCATCCAGGACAATGCTGGTGTCTTGTGATGCTTTTTACTGGCCATGAGCAATGGAGACAAAGTACTGCTATGGGAGTGCATTGCTAAGTCCCACTGTCACCTCCATCCACTGGCACACCAGCCCTGCTTTGTCTCTGTCCTCCATCTGGAGATCAACACTGCTTCTCCTGGCCTTGGCAGAAAGTGGGAAAGCAGCAGGGAAGGAAAAGAAGGAGCTCAGTGAGTGGGGCCAGTGAAAGAGGGGGCTGAACAGAATTCAAACAACAGAGTTGGGAAAAATAGAAGCAGGAACCTACAGAAGTTGAGGTGAGATGGTGTCCTGGTTTTGGCAGGATGGGAGCCCTTCTGCTCCACACATCTCAGGTTGACCTGCAGTGAGGGGAAAACTGATAGCTGAGGAGGTGACTTCCATCATCCTTCCACCAAAAGGCCTGGTTTAAATGAACAGAGACGTGCAGTCACCTACAAAACCTCTGGAACTCAGAGGGCAGCTGGTTATGGTGTTCTGTTCACACACCAAACTGCCCCACAAGTCTCTGGGTCCAACCCTGCAACCTGTGCTCATGCAAATCCCTGCTAGATCATAATATTCTCCCAGGCTCAGCACTTCAGTGCATAGCTCAGAATTAGCAATAAAGACTCTTGAACCCCAAGGAAATCAGGCAACAGAAAGAGGCAGCCAGGTCCAGCCTTTTACTACTTCAGGGCTCAAAGACACAAGCTCTGCTCAGGCTTTCTGTGAGCTTCGTCAAGTCATTTAATCTCTGTCCCAGCTGGCTTCAAACAAGAGAGAACAACTCCCCTCTTGCAGAGAGAGCTGTAAGGCACAACAGTCAGAACAAGCAGAGGAGAAGAGAAGCACCAAAAGGGTTTTTTATTAAAGAAGTTGACCCTAAAAGTTAGAAAAACAACAAACAAGCCAAATCTGCAATGTGTCAACCAGAACATTCCACTTATTGTTTCCCTCTCCAGAAAGCTTAGAAAAACACAATATAATTCTAAAAGTATCACAAAAATACTACCTTGGGTTTTTCTTGCCTTATTCTGCCTGCCTCCCTTTTACCAGTGAAATCTGTGGGTTTTTTTGAAAACAAAACCATCTGATAAAACATGCCCCCCAGACAGGTACAGAAACACTGCAGACAGAACAGAAATATCCAGCAGTAGGCTGCTGTGACGAAGGAGTGATGTCAGAGACCCGAAGGATGCTCTGGCTGGCTCCACCGGTGAGACCCTAATCATACCAGAAGGCTTCTGGCTTGGCTTGAGACAATCCAATTGCTTTTTAATTTGCAAACTGTGCATATTTTCCTGATGATGTTTACACCGAGCTACAGATCGGTGCCCTGCCATTGACCAGATAATTGCCAAAGCCTTTGCTCCTGTCTGGGCTTCTTTAACCTTGCTGTTTATATTCAGCAGCACAATGGTTTAAGTCCAACTCAGAAGCACTTCAGGGTAATAAATTGGGAAAGGGGAGGGGGAGGGCTATGCTATACTGTTATGATTCTGCAAAGGTTTCTATTTTCTTTCTTGTTATCCTAATAACCCTTTTATAGAGCAGGCTGTTGGCAAAGCCCTCTGCTGAGGCAGCCGGTTCTGTGTAGGCACAAGACAATTTGCAAAAGCAATAAACTGACATTCAGCTGAAAAAGCCTGCTAGAAGGATGAGCCATCAGCAAATCCCCCTACACATGCATGGCCTTAAAGACATACTGGGTTTATATTGCAGTGAAAAAAAATAAATTAAACCGAACCCAAAACAAACAGGCAGTGCACCACAGCGCCCCAGCCACGCTGGCACATGGCAGGGGCAGGCACAGCTCTGCTCTCCGCTGGCTGGAGCCACAGTGGCCACAGAAGTGGCCTGGGGTCACCAACCACAGGCACCTGCTTCCTGGGGATCCCTTTGGAAACTGCTAACCAACGTGCCTGGAGACAGGTTGGCTGATTGCCTCTGCTGTAGGGTGATTTTCCAGAATCAGCTTCCTTTGCTGTTGGAAACCTTCAGGTCTGCAGCCCAGAGCTATCCACTGGAAATTTCTCATTGATTTTGGGGTTGATGCTGTATATGAACTTGAACAACCTTTCTCCCCCTGCACATTCACCCCCTTGCTGTACAAGAACAGGGGGATCTCCCCCAACCTTTGGGCTCTGACTCATGCTCACAGGCAGATGTCCCAGACAAAGCTGTGTCAGGTACCCCACTAGCCCCCATCTCTCCCCTCCCTGGCAGCTGCCACCCATTGCAGGCATGGCTGAAGAGAACAGGTAGCTGCTGCCAGGCTGCTGGGATTCCCAGGGCAGCACACACAGCGAGGTAATCACAGGCCACCAGAGCCCCATGGGATGGCATTTTATCTCCCTGTCTCACTATGTCGGGCTCCTCTGTGAGCTTCCCTACATCCCATGTGCTTTCTCCACAAACACATCACATCAGCAGTTCATGGTCACCCTACAACCAGCAATCACAGCTCAGACTTTCCAGACAGCCAATCCCCCACTTGCAGAAGAAGCTCTCACCTCACCCATGCACTGTGTCATCCTTCCATCCCAGGCTCTTCACATTTGCCCATTCCTCAAGGTCATGGGGCTCCTTGGTGACAGCCTGACCCTCCTCTACCTGCATAACCCACGTGGCACCCCAACAGATCTGACTAGCATATCCCCTTTTGCATCCAGGCCATTAATCAAAACTAAGATTAATTTGGAGATTGGAGAACTGCACCAGTGATATTCTTCAACCCTAATAGCTACACACTGGTCCTTTCTGTAAGGACCTCATTGGTTTCAGAGTAAGCAAGCACAAAATGGAGCTTTGAAGGGTCTCTGGCTAGCCAAGGACACAGGCTCCAAAAAGTAAGTCATCAGCTGAGGTGTAAAGAAGAGCAAAATTTATTGCATTCAGAGCCAGGCTGGCTGGAGAAATCAAGCCTGAGAAAATAGAGACATATTACCAGGGCAAAGCCTACTGCCGAGTCTTAAGCCTGTGCTTTTGCAGACAGCTAATCCTGCTAACATTAAAACTGGAGCTGAGGGTTTTTAATGGCAGAGCTATTTATGGAGAGCTCATCTACCTCTTCATCAACAAGAAAGAGCCTCATAACTCAGAGGCCTGCTGGACACAAAAGGCAAACAGATGTCAATGGGCATGGGGAGAAGATATGGGGACGATCTGGTGGCATAGCTGATGGCCCTGCTCCTGGCCCTGCTCACTCGGAGGGAGCAGGCTGGGCCTGCAGTGACGCTGCTTTGGTGACACCATTTACAACCCATGCAGCTCAAACAGCTCCTTGGGTTGTCACCTTCCCTCTCCGGTCCTCTGTCAAACCCTGTCCCACCTAACATCACCAGGGATACCTTGTTGGCACCACCACACTTCTCCCCAGGAACCATTCCAGTAATTGCAGACCTGCAGGGCACCCAGCCAAGTCAGACAATGAGCACAGGAAAAATTTTTCAGCTGGAAATCCTCGTTGGCTTTGCAGTGTGGCACCCACCCCTGCTGCTGGGACAGGCACCAGTTGCACTCGTGCCCAGTGGCTGCAGGAGGCTGGGAATCGATCAGGAAGAGAGCAGAGTGGAGGAGCTGGAGAGCAGGTGGGAAGCAGGGAGCAGCAGCTTGCTGCTCGCTGGGGTCCTGGCAGCTCTGCTCGGTGCTTCTCAACACTCTCTCTGCTTAATTGTCTTTCCAGAAGAGCATCTTGTTTAAATGGGATGATTCTTACTAAGATCATTACCTCCTCCAGCGAGAGCTGAGCTGAGCTGACCTCCTGTTACCCTGCTCTCTGAAGTCCCCTTCCACCAGGTCCACATTCCCCTTCCTCCCCCACTGCTCCATCCTTCTCACGTGCTCCATCAACTCGGACTCAAAGCTGACCCAGTCCTTACCTGACCTAGCTCCATT
Organism: Daphoenositta chrysoptera; assembly: GCA_013397915.1. Classification (NCBI taxonomy): domain Eukaryota; kingdom Metazoa; phylum Chordata; class Aves; order Passeriformes; genus Daphoenositta; species Daphoenositta chrysoptera. The sequence continues at coordinate 60,440 of VZRO01003088.1, forward strand.
CCCTCCCTCCACAGGGACCTGCCATGACTTGCTACCCATTTAAATCCCTTTCTGGGCTTCCCACTCCTCCCTCTCACTTTCCTCCTGCCCATCACCTTCCCAGGGTGCCACTCTGCCAGCCAGAAGGGAGGTCCCACTCCATGGAGGATGAGCAGGGACAGATGCAAGACACTGGTGTGGTCAGGAGGATGCAGCTCGGACACCCCATTTCTCCCCAACATCCAGGGTCAGACTGTTGACCCCAAATGCCCTGTCAGACCTCAGCTCCTCAGTTTGCTGCCTTCCCAGCTTGGTGCAAGCTCTTTGCCATTATCCCTTAAAAGCACTCAGCTTCTGAAGAAAATCCATCCCATCCCTGCCAGGGAAGCAAGGGGGTTTGCTGCTCCAGCTATTGTCCAGCTACCAGCAAAGTTATAATTTTGATCACCAGCTTCAAGAGAGAAACCAAATCCCTTCTCATACTGTCACAGTTGTGCTCTCTCTCCCCACTCACTTCTCAAAATAAGGGGATCTTTATGGAGCAAAAACTTCAGGGGATGGGGGGGAGGTTAAGGGGTTTTTTACATGTTTCATGTCCCTTTTGTTTAAAAAATGCTTTATGCAGCTGTCAGAAACCAAAATGAGAATTCTGTATTTTTTTTTAGCAGCCTTTGAAATAAGGATGCTATGTGGGATCAATTTTTTATGGCAGTAAAGTAAAGGGGGAAAATAGCAGCAATTTTCTCTTTTGAACATGGCCTGTTTAATGGCATGGATGTCACGCTGCAGCTTTATCCAGAGAGAGGGAGAAAAAAGCCACAAAATGGTACTGTGGTCAATCAAAGATTTCTACACTACAATCTGCTTCTCCATCTCTCCTACAGCCAGCTGAGATTTCCATCACTTCTCCTCTTAGCCTTTCTTCCCGCCTCTCCTCTCCCCACAGCCCTGACAGAAGCTGAAAAAAGCACTAAGTGCCCAGATCCAGCAGCCCCTCCAAGGAAAACACCGGCACTCCAGGCACAGCCCCTCCCCAGGAATCCCAGACTGAAGCAGCACAGGGAGCTGGGGAAATGCTGCTGCTCCAGCAGTGTTTGGGCTGTGTGATACCACGCGAGCAAGAAAATTTGTTTCATTACAATGCTAACAAATCCACAGCAGCTCTGCTTAATCCCACAGTGCATCCAAGGACCAGGGATGCTGCGCTCTCCCTTCCTGCTCAGCTCAGCCTCCCTTCCATGGGAGCTGCCACCCGTGCAGCCTCATTCTCCGTGCCCATCGCTGAGCTCTGTCCAGCAGCGTGGACTTGCTGCACTTTCCCTGCAGCCTTGAACGTTGTCTGCTGCCCTTCCCAGCACAGCTCCACTGGGACAAAGTGGCACACAGGCCCTGGAAAGAGGCACATATTTCAAATCACATCCCCGGAGATGCTGCAAACCGCATCTCCGGAGGTGCTGCCTGGTGTAACAGTGGCTGTGCTCCATCCCTCAGCCTTCTCCCACTGCAGGCCAGGTGACATGGAATATCAGAATCCTAGAATGGTGTGTGTTGGAAAAGACCTTAAAGATCATCCAGTTCCAACCCCTTGCCATGGGCAGGGACACCTTCCACCAGACCAGGTTGCTCCAAGCCCCATCTAACCTAGCCTTGAAAATATCCAGGTGTGGGGCATTCACAGCTTCTCTGAGCAACCTGTCCCAGTATCACCCTCCCTGCCATGTTCTCCCACGGAGCAGGATGCTCAGTCCCCATCTCCAACAGCCAGGCAGGAGGGAGCTCCCTCCCCAGGGAAGTCAAGCAGGGATAGACACAAGATGTGGGTACCACAGGTGTGGCAGGGGGGACACAGCCCTTACCCCTCACCCTCCCACTGACACAAGCCTGCCTGCTTGGTCCCAGGGATGTTCTGGGGAGGAAGTGACCCACACACAGCAGTGCTGCTGGCACAAGGAGCTGCCCCAGGGAATTGGGGGAGAGCTGGAGGTCACAGGAGCCTTGTCTGCTCCAAAACACCCGGCAGTGCTCCTGCACCAGTGATGGGGAGGCTGCAGGCTTGGCTCATCCTCCATACCCTGCCATGGCAGAGGAAGCCAGGGCAGGGGACAAAGGACAAAGGCCCAAAGGAAGAAAGTCCTGCCAGGGCCTGGCCTCTCTGGCACCTGGAGAGAGTCCTGCCCGACCCCATGGCAGCATGCAAGGCAAAGAGGGCTGCAAGGCTTGTGTGCCTCCATGCCCCTCTGCCAGCAGCCTGCCCGCAGATGGACAGAGGGCACGGACTCACGGCGACTCACAGGGACATCAAGGCAAGCAACCCATCCCCAGACACTGGCACCCCATGGAGCAGCAGCTCAGGTTCCACGACCAGGGTGGGAGACTGGCAGAGACAAATTTATTTCTAGCTCTGTCAGCTTCTTTAGGTCCCATTTTTTGGATACTGGGCTTTTTCCCCCAAAGAATCCTAGACAAAACCTTATATGGGCTAAAGCACGTGCAGATTGCAGTTCTTCTCAATTTCACTCAAAACCCAGTGTGTTTGAGTCCCCTCCCACGCAGAGGCCCAGGCACAAGCATGCCTGGCTCCAGCAGGCAGCCCCAGGTACCCAGCCAGGATCCAGCCCAGCAAGGGCTGGGCACAAGCAGCATTAGAGAGGAGCAGGTATGTCCCTTGATTTCATTATTTCAGCTTTAATTAGGAGGTTTAGAGCCAAGTTTCAGATTCCGGCTTCCCTGAGGCTCGGAAGCGCTGGGGTCCAAGGTTTGGGTTTGGACCCAGAGTTGGTTTAATTCTCACCATTAACAACACAGGCAGGGTCTTTATCCTGGCCCTGACTAATCTTTGCTTGATGCCCAGAGCACCACGAACAGAGGGGTAAAGTTATTTGTCTGAACCCAGACAGCGAGTCAAAGGCAAAATTAGGAGGCTGCAGCCAGGCCCCACTTGATACACAAATCCCAGGCCCAGGACAGACACGGCACTTGTGTTAAGGGTCAAAAAGATAAAAATACCAGGGAGGGAAACAAGGGAACAAGGGCACAAGTCCCTGTGGGAAGGCAAAGCATGGTCAGAAAGATGGATGCAGCCCAGCTCCTTGCAGGCATTTCCATCAAAGCTCCAGGCTGGGGATGGGGAAGTGATGAAGCTCCAGCCAAGGAGCAGCATCGGGGGAGCACAGCACATACAACTGCACTCATCCAGGGCTAGAGCAGGGCTGGGCACTCATTGCTGCATGCTCTTCCTAGCTTGGGCATGGTGGGCAGCCACCTGGACAGCCTCTGGCATCCCGTGCTCTCTGCAGGGACCTGAATCCCTTGGGCAGCCCAGAGGGCACCACCACAGAGACTGCTGCTGCCTGGCTCTGCCCTTGCCACGCTCCACGCTGCCAAAGGCTTCTCGTCTCCAAGGGCACAGCAAGGACACGGGGGCTGCCAGGCTCTCTCTGCGCAGCAGGGAGGGATGTGAGGCGTGGCAGGGCAGCCTCAGAGAAAGGCGGTGCTCCTGTAAAAGGAGCGGGTGGGCAAGCAAAGTTCCAAAAATGCACGAGGTTCCCAGGAGCAATCCCCGCTGCTGCCCTCAGCGAGCCATGGCACCCCTGGGCACGGCTCCCACTCCTGGGGGAACTGTGCAGCCCCGGGCTGCATTTCCCTGTGCTGGGGCGTGTTGGGCACTGCAGACAGCAAAGCTGAGGGTCCCAGCAGTGCTCGGTACCCTCCAAACGAAGGGCACAGAGAGCTCCATGCAGGGAGGAGAGCACAACCTGGTGACGTCTCTGCCGGGAAAGCTGCCACTGCTGCTGCTACCAGAGCTGCTTACACAGCTTTCCGCCTTAAATCCTCACCTAATCCAGCTCCGGCAGCACCTGCACGGCCCGGCTGGCAGAGCCAACACCCCGTGTGCCCCAGTGCTGGCATGGCCTTGCCAGATCCCGCCGTGCTGATGTTTGCCAAGTGCTGTTTGCAGGGGGAAACGCTCGCCTCTGGCTGCCTCTGCTCCACTTCGGGAGGATGGGCTTGCAAACAGTTTGCATTAACCAGCTCGTGGCTCCTCTTAACAGCTTTTGTAAATCTTTTCGCTTCCTCCTGGAGCCACCGAAGCACGTAGGGAGGGCTGGAGAGGAGCAGGGCTCTCCCAGACTTACTGCCATCATCTGAAGCACCGTGGTTACCCCAAGAGCACAGGGCACATATGTGCTGGGCTGTTCGGTGTGTGGTGAGGAGGGCACCTGGCTATGAGAGCAGCTGGCTATGAGAGCAGCACAATGGGCAACAAAGCAGAAGAAATGGCCCTGGGGATGGGCAGCCAGGCTGCAGGGAGTGGGCTCATGCCGCAGCTCCCTGGCACCAAGGTCACAGCAGGAGGTGCACCCACATGCAGCAGCACCCAGAAAGCCTCCAAATATCCCCAATGTATTGTGACACACCCAAGGTGGCTGAGGACCACCAGTCTGGCTTGAGTGCCACAGAGCTTGTGCCACCTGCACCGGCGGGAACACTGCCAGGCACCATCTACACCAGCTGCTGGGCTTTGCCCCATGGGCTGAATGCCCCACATGCCAGGAGTGCCTGCCTGGTGCCACACACACGCCGTGTGCTGGCCAGCCCTCCCCGCCCTGCCAGGAATGGGGGACAGCAGGACAGGGATGAGTGCCAGCACAGCGGGGCTTCCCCCCAGCCCAGCCCAGCCCAGCCCAGCCCAGCCCTCCCCAGGGACAGAGTTAGCACCAGCCCTGCTGACAAACCTCACGGAGCCTGCCAGGAGGCAGTGCCAAGGCCCGGGCTGGCAGCTGCAGTCAAAAGCCATTAGCAGGAAGGCAACAGAGTCCATCACGCCGGGTCCTGGGGTGCTGGCAGCACCCGCTACCTGCAGACAGCTCATCCTGCTCCTCCCGCAGCACCAAGCCTTCAAAGCAATTAGCAATTCCAAACTACAAAACATTGTCCCGGTGGGATAATAAACTCCAACATCTGTCAGAAGAGCTAGCGCCTATCAAATTGCCAAGAGAAACGTTTTTCTTCTCATTCAATTCACAGCTAAATTGAAAACAACCCCAGAAAGTATCCAGTGGCAGTGGCTCACCATCCATCTCTGCGAGCGTGCAAGCTGTTCGCCATTGCAGGAAAAGCATCCTGGCCACACAGTGATCACTCACTCAAATTAACAAATCATTTTATTTAGAGATGAAAAGAAGCCATAATTGACTGATGGTACATTCCCATATGGCAGCATACACTGGGGGAGAAGTAAAATACTCAACACAATCACCCCCTTGGAGCACACACTTGTTGCAGCTCTGGGAGAGGAACAAACTGAAGGGAGCAGCTGCTGGGGGCCAGGCTGTCAATTCCAGGGAAGCCATGGATGCCTGGCCCCAGAACCTCTGCCAGAGCACAGAGTGAGGTGATGGTTTCCTGTCCCTCCAGACCCAGCAGCAAGGACAAGCTGCAGCACCACAGAGCAGACCCTTAATATAACACAGCACCAGGGGAAAAAAAGGAAGGCATTCCTATTTTATAGGTGGGGAAGCCATAACTCACACATGGGAATTGAGCGTGTCTACAGCATCTCTGCAGGTGCTGCTCCAGCAGGGATTGGCACAGGAGCCACACGATGGTTCCTGCCTGGTCCCCTCATGCTGGCTGAGTATGGAGGAGGCAGCTTGGCTGAGCACTGGTGGTTCCACAGGGGCTGCACAGGGATGTGCTGGGTGGGAAGAGCTCGCAGCCTCTTGCATCCTGACTGTGCCTCCTAAGGGGCACTTCAACACACGACATAGAAATTGCGGGGGAACGAGCTCCTACTTGTTCTAAAACCAAACCTTCCTCCTGACAGTGACCTGGGAGTTGTCTGCTTGAACAGGCCATGGAGAAGATCATCCCGGTCACATGCACAGAGCTGGACAGCATTTTCATTTCACTGGAGTTAACTCAGAGCATCAGTGCCAAAGGCCTCACTTGGGGGGAGGTGGAAGAACACGGTCTCAGGGATGCTCACTGGGAACAAAAGTCCGTGCATTCCCAGTGTGATGTTTCACTGGGAAAACCCACCTGCTTACCATGAGTGAAATGGTGAAGCTGGGTGCTCTGAACAGCCCCCTGGGGAAACATCCCAGAAAAGTTCAGCATCCTGAGGAGCTGAGGGGTGGCTGCTGCTGGTCCCTTGGGGATGGATGCCCTGGAGCAGCCTGTGCCATCACACCCGTGTGCAGGACAGACAGACGGCCCTAGTGCTGCCAAGGTGCAGCAGTGTCAGAGCGGCCTTTTGACAAGAACAAAACAAATCTTGGTGCTCCACCACTGACCTGCCTCATAAAGGCTGTTATATTTGAATGCTCCACTCAAGGAACAGAGACGAAGCAAAGACCTCATCTCTCTGCCACACCTGGTAAGATTTGAAAAGGCTTCTTTTCAAAATTGCTGCCCAGGATCCATTTCCCACATATTCACATCAATCTTTACAGCAGGTTGGGGTGTACCAGGCCTGAAACCTTGTTCTGCCACAGCTCCCAAGGCTCTCAGCATCCCTGGGCATGGGTTTTTGCAGGACAGGGAACAGAGATGCCCAAATCCAAAAAAGCAAGTGGTGATGCCCATAATGATCCCTGCAGGTTTTTGCAGGACAGGGAACAGAGATGCCCAAATCCAAAAAGCAAGTGGTGATGCCCATAATAATCCCTGCAGGTTTCTGCAGGACAAGGAGGCATCCTACCTTCCTGGTTCGCAGCACATCAAAAGTCACAAGTATCATTATAGCTCAAATACAGTGCAACACTCACATACAGAATCCTCCAGCCTGATTTCAGAGATGGTTTGCTGATAATATGTCTGAATTAGGAATAAATAGCAAATCAAGGTTGATTGAGAGCTGTCCACCTTTATTCACTCTGTCAGCGACAGTTTTGCCAACCATGCACAATGCCGAGTGAGATTTCTCTCCTTTCCCAAAATGTCAAAATTGTTCTGACTGTGTGGTCGGAAGCATTTTGTCAGCGGAGGAGAGATGCCCCCGGTGCCTGCCAGCCCAGGGACAGTGGTGAGGAGCACAGCCCGGCCAGAGCCTGCAGCTACACAGCACTGGGGATGGACATGGACATGGGCAGAGCATATGGGAGATGCCTGCTGCATCCCTCTGCATCCCTCTCCCTCCATATGATCCACAGGGATGACTGTTTTCCAAACAGAGGATGGATGCAAGAAGGGAAATCCTTTTTGATTTTCCAGAGCGGAGGGAGGGGAAATGTCTAAAGCCAGTGAGGTCAGAAAGGTCTGAAATACTCTGCAGCAGGACACTGCCCTCCAACACAGCCTCTGTCGGGTCTGGCACGCCCCCGGTGTCAAGCCAGAGCTGGCTGGGGACAAGCTGGGAGCAGTGTGTGAGATGAGATTCTGCCTGATGGTGAAAAACACCCCAGACTCTCTCATTCATGTGGGTGATGGGAGCAGGGGAAGGTGGGAGCGAGTGCTTGGGTTTGCCTCCTTTTCTTCCTTTGAAATCCAGACAATTTCAAGGGCACGTGCAGTCTGTAGCACAAACGGGATGGGGACACAGCCAAGCTGCCCTCCTCACACCCCATGTGCCCAGTGGCTCTCACATCCTGGCCATGGCCCCTTCCCCAAGCCCTTCTCCCTCACTCTCTGCAGCAGCAGTGCCTGCAGGCAGTTGCAGGAATATGACACCCTTGTTCCCAAGGTGGCCTGCAGATCATTTTAGGCTTAGCAGGTACAACTGACCTTGTGGTTAAAGCCTCGCTCAGGCTCGCAGCAGTCTCAAGAGCATCCCCGTGCTGCAGGATCCAGCACGGCTGGCACCCTGTGTTACCCACTGTCACCTCAAATAACCACTGGGGCAAGGCTGCAGTTCAGCACGGGCTGCTCCTCCTGAGCAGTCACAAGATCTCAGGGAAGCTCACCCTCAGCATGGCTGGGTGTCTCAGGGGGCCCGGTGACATTTTGAGACCTTTGCAGTAAATAAATGAGGCAGTGAAATGAATTCCTGGAAATCATCCTGGATTTCCTCGCCCCTGCTCCTTTGGTTCTGCCACCACTGCAGCGGCTCTTTTGCGTGGCTGGGAGTCTCCAGCAGCACTGACCTGGAGAGTCTCGCCTGGAGCAAACTTCCAGGAGGAGGCTCCTGCAAGCAGGTCCTGACCCAGCAGCAGGAGCAGGTTCAGCACAGCCGTACATCCTCAGATCTGACCCAGCTCATAGCAGGCACAAAAACCAAACAGAAAATAACCAAAAGCAAAAAGCTCAGCAGAAGATCCTACATGAGACTAGCATGACCTCAAAACCAGACACATCGCCACTGGGTCCATCTATGTGGTGCTTTCCAGCTCAAAGAGAAGGTAGGGGCTGGAGGCAGGAATTACTGGGTGAAATTCCTTGGCCCGTGTTAGGCAGGAGGTCAGAGCTGATGGCTGCAACTGTCCCTCCTGGCCTTTGTGTCTACGAACCTCAGAGAGCCAGGAAAGAGGGAGAAGCTGCTTCGAGTGCTGTTCCTCAAGGTTAAAGAGGGACGGAGGGATGCTGAGCAGGGGATGGGGATGGCGCAGGCACACTGAGAGAGCTGTCAGGCAGCTTGTGCCAGGGGTTTGTGGGCCAGCAGGGCACGGTGGTACAAGAGAAGGAGAAAAAACACAAAGAGCCTTGTTCAGCCCCAGGATTTCTGAGGGTTCAGAGCAAAGCTGTGAGAACACCCCCCACAGGGAGCCCACAGCCCTGGTCCCGGGTGTGCTCTGGGATGCTCTGGGATCCCCAGCACCCCTCTAACCATGCTTGGGCATAATGGCTGCATCTCTCCCATGCTCTGTTGTTAGAAATCCTTGAGATTAATGACCAGAAGGAGTCTATCTGGGAGATAAAAGCATTATGTTAAAAACATGACAGCAATTACGTTAGTATTAGTCACAAAACACTGCACACTTGGAGAGGTTTTAAGTTGTGCTCCTTGTTTATTTGCTTTGCTTTTCCTCTCCCTGCGTGGCTGTGGTATCCTGTGCTCCCTGGAATGGCAGCAGCACTGCAGCAACAGTGACAAGCTGGCTGGGCACTGAGCAGGGTGTCAGGGTCAAGGAACACCAATGGTCACCAACCAGATGGCATTTCTTGTTCCCCACCTCTCTTAGTGACTACCCAGCTCCTTCACGTGAAGGTGACAGCCAACACACCTTCACAAAGCCAGAAAAACAGGAACATGAACGACCTTTTTTCCCTGAGACACAGCCCAAGCCTTACAGTCTAACAGGGATGCTGGTTGCTGCCCTGATGACATGCAGAGCTCCAGTTTCCACCTCCAGCTCCTTGAGTGATGCCTCCTGCCCAGAGATATCCCCTGGGAGCTCAGCTCCCTCCACATCCTCACCCTCTTGTGACTGTAAACCTCATATCCACCCAGTACCAGGATTTTAGGACCTCCAGCCATCCTCACCCCAGCAGGACCCACAGCTATGCCAGCATGATGCCCTGCTGCTGTCTCAGCTCTCCAGTGCTCAGTTCCTCTACTCTGCACTCTACCAAACCACTGCTCCATTTGCCCAGTACATGCAAATTTCCCCAACAGGGCATGGTGACACCAGCTAGAGCAGAGATGAACCAGTTTCAGTCAGTCCAGGACCATCTCCCCAAGCACAGCCACTGGGGATGCCCAGGGAAAGTCATATGAGCACCCACTGCTGCCCCTGCATCCTCCTGACCTGCAGCATCCTGTGATGCAGAGATTTAGCTCATCACTGCCAGTGCCAGCAACACTCCCAACAGTATTTTCCTCTTACAAATTTGTCTAATTACTTCTGGAAGCTTTCTAAACTCATCTGGCAGCCAGTTCCGCTGTTCTCCTTCCTCCTGCCATAGAGGAGCCACGTGTGTTTGCTCTCCTCCTGCCATCTATTAATTTAATTTGATGCCCCAGCAACTGATTAGCAGTAGCAAAGAAAAGACATTTCCTACAGACCCCACAGTGCCCAGCCCTGCCTGCACAGCCCAGGTCACCCCTCTGCAGCTTCTGAGTCACTTACATTGCCAAAGCTTGTAAGGATGTCCATGGCCCTTGTCACCCTGCTCTGTCCCTGCCCTGGCTCCCCACTGCTCTCTGCAGCAGGGATCAGAGCTGCATGCTGTATTTACTTCCCACACAGACACACAGTAGATTAATGCAACAGTCCATAACCGTGTTCTGGGTTTCATTTTCTCTTTGTTTCCTAAAAATCCATTACACTCAACCTGAAGTTTGGATCGTTACAAAGTACCAAGTCAATATTTTCATGGAAGTGTTAATCCTAATTCTGAGACACAGCTCCTCACCAGCAACAGCTGGGTCAGCCCATGGCATTGCTTACGGATGTGAGGATCGTTTCTCCTCACGTGCGTCACTCAGCCTTCAACGATGCCGGATTTCATCTGCTGCTTTACCAGGCAGCCCCTTGCCACCTGATGTCCTTTGCAGCTCTTGGCACCTGACCCATTCTCACCACCCAGGACCAGCCAGGAGTACCAGGCACCTTTGGCATGGTGTTCTCAGCCTCCTGCATACAAAACCACTGAACAGCGCTGATCCTACAGGGATCAGCACCGAGAAAACGTACACCATATCTTCTAATCTCCGATTTATCCAATTACCTATCACCCCTCTTATTCAAAAGCAGGTTAATTCTTTATAAGCCCCTGCTGAGAAACTGTAGCACAGTGCTCATGACAACCCAAGCAGAAACATTTCACTTAGAACATCCCTCTTCCCCAACAGACTTTGGCTCACAAATGTGATGCAGACCCCTCCTTGCCATGTCCCACCTGCACACACATCTGCTGATGTGTCTGCCTGCAATGGCCCTGCACTGTGAGTGGCACATTGCTTCCCTGGTGTCCCCAACTCTGGTCCAAGGCAAAGACACCTCCATCACAGACACACATTACCAGTGACACAGAAAATTTAGAACAGGAAGGAAGGGAGAGAGACCTGGAGTCTCTAACAATAAAGTTTTGAGGTGCTGCCACCCTGCTACAAGTGTGAGCCCCCTCAATCCTGCAAACAACTCCATCTGAGAGCCAGGAGGTGAGGCAGCAAGGACGTGGGGGCACCCACCATCCTAACACGGCTCCGTGGCAGGCAGGGACCGCCAGCGCCTGCAGGAGGATTTGCTGTCCCTAGGTTTGCTCATTGGTAGTGATCTCCAAGGTGACGGTGACTTTAAGTGGAAACAGCCATCAGGTCTTGTCACAGCCCCAGATGTCAGAGCAGGGAGCAGGTACTCGGTGGGAGTCAGCCCCTAATGTCTGCAAACAAGCTGCCGGGCTCATTTCGCTGCTCGCTCTGCTCTGCCAGCTAATTACCGGATTGTCAGGGACACTGATGCATGTGCCACTCACAGCAATTCAATTGTCCTCTCTGCTCTGTACATCTTATCAATATATGGGCAGCTATATTTTCCCTGAAATCTCACACAGGTGCAAAGAGCTGCCTACAGGAGATGGATTTTGCTCCCAGCGTGCCATGCAGGCGAACAGCCCAGCCGCCACCCACTGCCTCTGGGAGCCATCGAGGAGCTCTGCTGCAGAGACAAAGTGGAGAAATGAACTTCAGGGTGGGCAGAGGGAGCAGGAGGAAAGCCCAGGGCAAACAACAGAAGGTCTTGGCGAGGGGGTATTTTGAAGCAGAGAAGTCAATTTGCAGAGACAGAAGAGAGAAAAATGCCTTTGCAGCAGCCTGAAAGGAGTGTGACTATGAGGATGATGGCTTGGAAACCTGGGAGAAACATGGGAAGGGCACAGGGGGGGAAATGTTTAACACAGGCAGGTTGAGCAGGTGAAACACGGTGAGAACAAGCAGGCAGAGCCTGAAGAGATATTGCAGTAAGACAGGATGGTGGTGAAAACCATCTATGGCCAGAGGTTGTGACCATTCAGCAGAGAGGGAAGGAGGAGGCAGAAACAACAGAAGCAGAAAGAGGAGAATGAAAACCAGCAACAACCCCGTTGCGTGGGCACTGGAGCTGGCAGGGCAAGCCCCTGGAGAGGCAGAGGGGCTGTCAGTCATGGTTGGAGAGACTCACCCTTGAGTGCCCAGAGCAGTAACCATCACCCACATCCCCCAGGAAGAGGTGGCAGCCCCTGCAGTGCCAGGTGGCACATCCTCAAAGGGTCCAGAACTCGCTGCCCCATGTGCCAGAGAAGCCCCGGGGCTCAGCAGTATGGCAATGCCAACCAGGCACTGGCACCATCTTCCCAGCTGCTGGTTTGGCAAAATCCCAGGGGTCTGTCACTGGAAAGGTGATCAAGGCAGGCTGTAAAGATGCCTCTCCGTGAACCCACGTGCCCAGCACGCATTGCTCTCACCTGGGAAGTCTGGTGCAAATGTCCTTAGCCAGCACTGAAGGTACCACATGATCACAAGGATCACTACGACACTGGGATTGCCCTCAGCCACCAGAGAGCAGCACGAGGTCAGGGTCAGACACGAACTTCACTGCAACTCAGAGCAGTGTGATAAATCCACACGTCTGATGTGTTTTCAGGGTGATGCTTGGCCTACAGGAAAATGTCACAACTCTTGGTATTTTTAAAGTGCACAGTCACTGATTGTAGCATCATGGTTTGCAGCATGCCAAGTGCGTCCCATAAGAACATAAAGCCGGAGCTTCTCATTTTGCATAAGTAAAGTCTTCACTGAACTCAAATGCCTGGAAAGTCTTTACATGAAATACATATGAAACGGGAGCAAAAAGTCACCTAAGAAACATTTTTAATTTATGAACTGTCAGACAAAAACGTCTCAGAATTAAAAGATAAGGGGGTTTAGAAGATAAAGGGCTCTACATCTGACACCCTCTGCAGCCTGGAAGTATCCACGTGATTCCTTTCTGAAATACAGATTTTCCCACTGTGCCAGAACGTGGGAGCAATGGGTTGGGAGGCACAGACAGATGTGCTCCAAGCCAGAAGACAGATGTGCTCCCAGACAGAAGTATGGCAGGAGTTTACAACTGCAGTACTTATTTAAAAGGCAGCAATGCATTATCCCTTGGGGGGGAAAAAAGAATTTAAATAGTTTAAGAAAAGAAAACAGGATGATTAATTAAACTTGCTATTTCTAGAAAGAACCTGCCACAGCAGATGCGCTCTGGTCCTTCCCTGGGGATGGTTTACAAAAACAGAGCCCTGTGGCTCTTTGTTCCCCACAGCTCCGTGTTATTAGACAATGGCTGTGTGTTCACTGTGTTATTTTAAGTTGTTGTTTATGGTGGATCTGCAGGGAAGGGCCCTGGGCCAATGTGAGACAGCCACCCAGTGAGGGGCTTTGGGTCCCAGGCTGCTGCTGCCCTTCTCCTTTATTCCAGCTGAGCAGCACAGGAGCTCCTTGCATCCAGCATGAGAGGCTCCTGTGGAGCAAAGTTTGAAAGGTGTTTTGGGGAGGGACAGTCTCTCTCTGGGGTTTAGTGGGTGAAGGCTGCTGGCCCCAGCCCCACCCCAGAGAGGAAGGTCAGAGTGCAACAACTCGGCTCACCATTCTCGCTGGGGAGCTGTATGAGAAAACAGTATCAGAGCTTACTGAGGCAGCAACCATAGGCACAAAAAGAGCAAGCTGATATTTATTACAATCCTCAAAATAAGCAGAATATCCTAGTGCACGTTTCCTGCTTGAGGCACCCTTCCTGGACTCCCACAGTGATGGGAACATGGTCCTTAGGAGGTGGCACACACAGCAGCGATTACAAACTGATAATGTACAAATTGTCACTTAAGTGGGATTACTGCTGCCTCCTCCAGCAGCTTCTTTGCTCCCTGCTCTCCCTCACCCTCCCTCTGCTCCAAAAGGGGGGGGGGGGAGAAAGACAGATGCAATATTTTACAAAATGAGATAATTATATAGCAGCCACATGGTGAGATTAGATTAGCAAGAGATTTCAATGCAGGGATATTTAATAAGAATGAGACACAGGTACACGGAAATGCAGGCAGCAAAAGGTCATCATCATCATCATCACCACGGTGAGATTATGAAACAAAACGCTTATGACCTACACGGGCTTTGATGCTCGCTGCAGTAATTCTATTGTTATTGCAACACAAATAGGATTATTCTGAACAGGAGATGGATAGCTGCACACAGCCAACAAGAATTAAAAAAATAACACTACAGTGACTACAGCAAAGCAGTTCAGATGCAGGGCAGAAACTCTATCCCATTTCCAACCCACCTTGCCACCCTGTTTGCACTCTGTGTTCCTCATGCCAAATATCATGGGAACAGCCAAGAGCTTGGGACCAAAGCCCCATTTGCTGGTAGTAAAGCAGTAGTAAGGCTCTGGCTGCAGGAGGACAAGGGCAGCCCCCCCTCACCTCTGCCAGCCCATTCCACCTTCTGCGTCGAGCCAGAGCATCCCCACGAGGACGTGCTCCACTGCCAGCACAGAGAGTCCTCGTGGAGGCAATGCCTTCATTTGTCACTCTCTTGGCCTTTGTTAACACTAATGCAAATCCATCTTTATGGATTACCGTCTTCTGTCTGTTGAAAAATTCTCTCCATGTTATCTTAAGTGCGAGGGGGAGCAGGGAGGGGGCCGGACGAGGCAGTCCCGGCAGCGTGGCGGAGCTGACATGACAGCCGAAGCACTCAGAGGGATCTGATACAGACACAGAGATGGATCACACAGATGAGGCGATAATTTCACAGCGATTAAGCCACACTCTATAGGAGCCTTCATTAAAGTCTGCTGGGGAGAGGAAGCAAGCCCTCTTGATTTTTTCATTTTTTTTTTCCTAAGACAGCAAATACTAACTTTCCAAGAGCATTTTTACGTTTATTTTAGAGAGGGACATTCCCCACAGGAACATCTCAGACCCTCTGCCAGTCTCTGGCTGTCCTCAGACCACAAGTCCCCTGCCTGCCACAGATGCTGAGCCAGGTATGGCTCCACAGAGCCTCACAATTCGAGACACAGGCACCACAAGGACAGAGGAGTCTGGACCAAGATGCTGAACCTCAACCTTGGACTGAGATGCAGACTCAGGACTCAGACCAGCTGATTCCATTCCCTCTGTCATGGGTCCCCAGGCATGAAACCTAATTATATGCCTGCAGCTTGAAATTTTACTTTTGCTGCCCACACTGTACTGCCCTGGATATAAAAGACTAATTCTTAGTAGCTGCTTAAAACCAGGCAGAAATAGCCCTCCTGCACATGGCTGCTGCTCACCACTGCTGTCTCAGCAAGCTTCACCCTGGGAAAATGTCAGTGTTTGATTGGCACCACAGAAACACCCATTGCAACGTGTTCTAAACAAAAACATCTGCACTTACTTGTACAGCACAAGTCAGAGAGAGGAGGCCCCCTCCCCTCAGTGAACGCAGAGATCAGGGCTGGCTCTGCCATGGGGCCACCTGGACTCAGAACCCCCAGCACAGGAACAAACCAGGACCCGCAGGGACAGCCCCGCACACCAGCTCACTGTGGGGGAATGAGCTTCTCCTGATGAACTCAGCAGCTCCTCACAGCAGCAAATAACTCTGTGCCATGCCCCAGGAGGCTGGAGCTGGGGCATGGCGATGGCTACTGCCTCGCCCATGTCTGTGGGGAAAGAGGATAAATCGTCCTCTGGAAAGACAAGGGACAGTGGCCCTGCTGCCTGGGAGGAGCTGGCTGTGTCAGAGCTGACCCTAGAGCTCATGTGTTCCCAGGGAAAGGAAGGTGGTGCACACACCTCCACACCAGCACAGCACAGTAGGCTCGAGCTTTCCCACCTGGAGTGGTCCAGCACTCAGTGCATCCCACCAGCAGGGCAGCTCATGGCTGCACAAAACAGACTGGCACTCAGCCCCTGAGATCCAACTCGTCTTCTCTTCCCAGGGCAGGACAGACAGGTTTCACATGCAGGCACCATCTCCTCTACCTCAGCTCATCCTCCAGCATGGCTGGCAGCAAGGAAGCCACGGCAGCAGGCAGGGAACTCCAAGCAGGCAGGATGAGTACAAGATCCTACAGTTACATCCCAGGAAATCAGAGACCCAAAATACAGAGACACAGTTAAATGCAGGCACGTTCCCCTTCTACAAGACAAATTGCTTTCAGTTATCTGGAATTATTTCTCTTGGGCTTTCTAAAGACTTCTCAAACATATTAGGACAGCCAGGAGCACAGATGAACTATTTAGTTTCCTTGATAGGAAAATATTCTCTTCACACAGTCGGTAAGACTTACAAGAAAGCCAATGGGGAAATCTGTGCCATCTTAACACAGAGATGTGTAGAAATGATTAATATCTGAAGTTAGCCATGATTTATTGCCCTATCCCAGGTAAAAGGTGCCAAGACTAGATAATTCTGCTGTGTCCAAAGCTAACTCATGGACTGGAACAGCTTCCTGAAAACAAATGCAGCTTCACCAGCCCTGCTCATCACTGAAGACCAAATCCTGGCAGGATGGTCTCTTAATTTGATCCCCACAGCTTTTTGGACATATATAGAAATGTCATCATTTGTTCCCATTTTAAACTGTGTAAAAAGGCTGAAATTTGGGATTTGGATAATCTCAACTGAACACCTCAGTAAGCCATTAGAAACCAAAACAAAACCAAGGTACAGCAATGGCATAATAAGTGTTTTTGGAAGAGTTCTATCAGTTTGGTTTGGATCACTTGTTAAGCCATGGGAGAGGAGCAGCTGAGGCTGGAGGACAGACACCCATCCTCCTCCAGCAGCACAGAGGGACAGAGGGACACTCCCAGCTGCAGGTGCAGCAGCACTGGCTCCTCGTGCCCCTGCTCCAGCGAGCATTCCAGCTCCAGTCACGGATCTGCCACACTCTGCCAGGGCCAAAACAAATGCAGAGCACCTCTGGCTGCGAGGTGACGAATGTGCAGCTGGCACGCCAAGATTTCCACGGGTCACCCTTCTGTTTAAACTCAACACAATTATTTTAATTATTACCTGGGTCTCAATTTCAATTGGCTGCCTAGGGGTGGGTATTTATCTGCGTCCTGTGATGCAGGAGAGTGTTTCCGTGGGCGTGTTCAGGAGCTAATGTGTACTTTTCTCTGTACCAGGGATGCCAACATCCCCTTGGCCAGAGAAAGAGCTGGGAGGTTTCCCATGGGCCACCAGTGCTGTCCCCCACCTTGCAAGCACCTTGGGCAGAGGGGGCTGGAGCCAAGAGCTTTAGCCCAAGTTCCTCTAACAAACAAACTTGACATTCCCAAATCCAGGAGCAAGAACTAATTACAGTTTGTGCTCTATATTGAGAGCAGAATCTCACATAGCTTAAACAGCCAAGGATTTTTTCTTGCAATCTCCTGAAGGGGAAGAGGCTGAGAAGCACAGGATTGTACTAATGGTTGTGGTGAAACACTCGCCCGTTTGCAGGAGTGCTTTGATACTCTCACCAGATGAATGCCAGCCAGCAAAATGATTAAAAATGCTAAGGCTGGCAAAACGTAGGAAGCTTTGAAGAGCGTGTATCAGAACAGCTTCCACCGCCCCGACACTGCCTTGGGCTCTGCAAATCCATTTCTCCCTACAATTGTGTGGAAGGACTAGTTTATCTCCCTTGTTAAGTAACCTGTATCAAAATGATCAGAAGAATATATTTTTGAAGTTTCTGGTGACCCAGTTCAAAGTAACAATGTGAAATTTATTCGTCCAAGCCGGGCACATGATGTGGGGAGACGACACTTCTCATCTGCATAGGGGCCTATAAATATCCGTATGCAAACCACGGCTGGGCTCTCGTTAATGCCAACACGACCTGAAAATAACGTTAAATACCGAAGGGAAAGGGAAATTCAATTACTCTCATTTGATGCAGAGCAGGAGAATGCCCTTTAGCAGTGCAGCAGTTTATGAAGTGCAAGCAGCAGAGAGGTGATGGAGACTGCAGAGGGACCACATCTCGCTGAGCTGGGACCAGCTGCCCAAGGGGCCAGCGAGCCACAGGCACCCTCCAGCCAGGATTCGCTCAGTTTTAATGCTGCAGAGGTGTCAAATAATCATCTCCAGCTTTGAAGACAGAGAGCCTAGGAGTGATCACACAACTCTGTCCCCAGCTCCTCTGGAGGCTTTGCTCCTCTCTCCAGGATGTGAGCTGTGTTTGGAGCCCCACCACTCCCTGAAACCCCCCAGCTAATGGGAGTTGGGAGCACAGAGCGAGGAGGGCTCACACTTACAAATGATTCACTCTCAGTTACAGTGAGTGTGCTTTAAGCTCCCCCAGCACCCCTCTGAGGGTTCACAGGGTGGAAAAAAGTCATCACTGACTCTCAGTGATGCCAAACAGCCGTCAGAGCCGAGCTGAGCATCACACTCCCCTCCCCTGGAGCTGCCCTCCCTGAGCAGGCTGGGGCTCGGCCAGGACTGCCTGTCCCACTGGTGCTGTTATGAAGCTCAGAAACCATGATCTAACTGAAAGCAAGGTGATGTTAATCCCTGCCAAATGCAACCTTGGCACTAGGAGTGTAAAGCCAGACTTGCTGGGTTGCAGAGCCCCACGTGTGTGTACCCAAGGACACAACCAGAAGCAGCACTCCTGTATGGGACAGAGAAAATATTCCCAAAGACCTCTGAAGCCAACATCCCTGACACCCTCCCTGCATCCCCAGCACTGCTGGTGAAGATGGGCTGCACCACCCCAACACTCACACAGCCCCTTGAGCTCTGTAGGTGCCTCTGAACAAGGGCTGAATCCTGGTGCTACTCGAAGCAAAGGGCATCTACAACAGAGTAAGAGCAGAGCTTTTCCTTTCAGCAGCAGGAGCTGCCATGAGCCAGGGCTTGGTGTTCATGCTGTGCCAGCCCATGGACAAGTGGCATGGGAGCCCACCACTCCCACTGTCAGCTCCACAGCCACCAACAAGGCTGTTCAGTTGCAGGTCTGGTTCAGAGCATCCCAAAAGCACAGCCAACTGGGATCAAATCCCTGCACTGCATCCATTAACCTCCACAAGCAGCGTAAGAACAGACGCCCCTGCAGCCTTTTTCATAGGCCACATCTGATATCCTCTCCACAGATCACCTCTTGCAAGCTGTCCTACTCAATTCAGGAGGATAAGTCAAAGGTAGCAGCCCTTCATCCTCCCTTTAAGGCAGCTCTGTTTGCTTTTCAAGGCAGATATTATACAGTGGCACAATACAATCAGGAAAAGCAGCGGAGGAATGGTACCAGAGCCGTAACCACTCGTGATAAGAGGCAAGCGTGCAGTGCAATGAACATCTCTTTCCCATTAAACCTTTCTGAATGACTCTCATTTCCAATCTTGATGCACCCTATGGAAAAATATGATAGGTTGTTCCTCATCTCTCTAATGTACTTTAAATAGACGATGCTCCAGATGGTATTGACATTGCTAAACAAATTGTGAAATCCACATGCCAAAAATACTGTGGGTAAACATACTAAACCACCCTGTGCAACAAAAGAGGCTAAAAGAACTGCAATCATCATCAACTTTAAATGCTACTCACATCGCAGAACAGGGACTGGGCTTCAATTTTTGTTACTTTTAACAAAAATAAGATAGTACAATACTAATCAGAGATGAGGCTTGTAACATGCTGCAGACAGGATCCGGGGGAAGAGCCACCAGCTGCAGAGCCTTCCACATGTACACGGATGTGATGGGAGCAGCTCAGGTCAGCAAGGACAATGTCAGTGACACTCCATGCTTTGTGCCTGGCTGGAAAGTTGGTGACACTCCGTACAACTCTCAGCCAAAAACAACCCACCCTAAACAAAGTCCCTCATAATACCACTCATCTCTCTTGCCCCACTGATGCTCTCAGCGTGGCAGGTTGGGGTGACATGGAGGGAAACAGGCTGCAGGGAGGCTCAGCACAGATCAGCGTGGTCCTCCCCAACGCCATTTTCCTTTCAAATGCAGATCTTGTTATGAAACATGGTCAACTTCAGCATGAAAGGGGGAAATTGAGTTTCAAACTTGAACAGCTTGAGTAGTTAACTCAAGAAAGAGCCACAGTACACTCTTTGAGCTATTAACACTCGCAGTAAAGCCCTACTCAGAGTACAAATGGCATTTGTAAAATTATTAGGAAGAACAGCACTTAGCAAAATCCTTGGGGAACTACCTCTGCAAAATCCTCTCTGATGGTGTTCAGACAGACAGGCAAAAGAGTGACCCGCTCCCTCCGTGTCTCCAGGCACAGGTAGCACAAATAAGGCTTTGGGCAAAAACCAGTTGCTACTAAACACCTTCTCCAGCAGGGAAGCTGGGCTTGTTCTTGCATGAAGAGCAACTCTGACCTCAGGAGCAGCTGCCATTAAGCAGCTGAGGCTCTCGGGCATCAGCTCAGCCGTGTGAGCGTGCGGCAAGCGCGGGCACAGCCCCGTGTGCGCTCTCGGCCCTGGGAGCGCCCTGCCAGCGCCGCTCCCCAGCACCATCCCCGCACTGCCTCACTGCTACAGACAGGGAAAGGGTAACAGAGAAACGCCGCCACCCTTCACCTGATTCTTCCCCCAAAAGCAGCCGTGACTCCTCACAGAGCACTCAAAGGCACAAAAATAACACACCAGATAGAAAAACACCCGTTTTAATAATGAGAGCTGAGGCGAGGACCAAGAAATCTTTCTAAAAACTCCAGAAAAAGGTGCTGAGGAGCAGAGGGGCTGCAGGATACTGGGAGGATATCTGTCAATGGGTACAGTCGGTCTGTGCTGCTGGATGCTGAGCATGATACGCTGCTTCTCTGGGAAGCTGTGTGCTGCTTCCCAAAACTGCACGAGTCAGCTCCATTACCCCCACCATGGGCAGGGAACACTCAGCCCTCTTAATTGCAAGTGGAGACGGTGAGGATAAGAGGCTACAACCACACCATTTCCACATCACCAGTGACAGTTTGCATTTTAAGGGGCTGCTCCCAACCTTAGCACCAGCAGTTTCAGCCCAGCAAGGGCACTGGGATTTATGCCCTATGTTGCAGGGTGGCTCAGCTGGCATTTGTTATTATTGTTCCTGCTAATTTGCTTTACCATTGCTGCAGAGAGGAGCATGCAGGAGCTTCTGGAGCAGTTGTCTCACTGTGGGTTTCAGGAGGAGAGCCCAGGGCTGTTGGTACCCTCCTCCTGTGCTGTGTTCAGGCACCATTCAGGGAGCTGCTGGGCATCCCAAGCAATAGGGATGACTTGAATCTGGCATCAGTTCCCTCCCAAAACACTGCTGTGCTCCTTCCCCTCATGACAACCAGCTGCTGGCGCAGACAGATGTCACAGCATCATTTTTACTTGAGTCATGGAGACCAGAACAATTAATGACAGTTTATAGTTCACTTTTATAAACCACCGGTTCTTCCATTCATGAGGATGCAGAGGGAAGAGGCCAGCAGGGTTCAGGACTTTGCATGGGCAGGTGTCCCCCCAGCTCCAGTGTGGTGTTCCAGGGCTGGTGGGGGGGTGTGCAGCTCCCTGGGGACCCCCAGAAAGTGTGGAGGAGAGCTGCACTGACCACATCTCATCACCCCTTCACACAGCATCAGCAGCAGCAGAGCTCTGGTCTCACAAGCTCTTGCCATGCCCATGAACTCCTCATGAAAACTCCCTCCTGCACTGCAGCCAGGATTTCTCTCTCCCCAAGGTGGGTTACACACAGTTTATGAATCCAGCTGGTCTTTTATCCCATACTGACAGTTAACAGCAGTAAATACAGCCCCCACAATTTCCTCCTCTGTGCCTTTCTGCCAAGCAAAGCCTGCTCTGTCCTCGCCACACAAAGTCAGGATGAAAAAAGGGATGCTCTTTAACAGGCATGCCTGGATCTCAGCATCACGCTGAAGGAGCCCTGGGTAACCAGCATGACAGCACATTCCTGCACCGTCACTCCCAATTTAAACACGCTGGACTGCGGTCATTGCCATCTCGGAAATACCAACAGGCAAATGGGCTTTAATTGAGGGCACACCACGTGCTGTGTGAAGGTTTCGCTCTGTGAGGGGATGGAAGAGTGTGGGGTAAAACCAGACATGGGGAAGGGGGGGATGCCCTTCAGAAAGGGCTCTTTAGCTGCTGCACTTGGGACGAGGTGGTGTTTAACAGGTGCCCATCTGGACCTGCAGGGTAAATCAGCTTCTCACTGGGCAGCAAGGCTGAGTGTGTGAAGGAAACCAGCACTTGGAGGCATTGGGCCACTGCAGCGACAGCCTGGGTGCTTTAATCACAGCAGCTGGACTTGGCTGAGCACGAGAGCGAGAGGGAGAACGGAAAATGCAATTTGTGGAAAGCAACAGCCCAATGACCTTGAGGTGTTCAAAAAATGTGAGTAAGGAAGAAAGAGACACAGAGCTGGGCCAGGACATTTCTGACCACATGCTCTGAACCACTTCTTCCTTTTCCCTTGCACCAACTGCACAGTATCTTTGGGTGCAAGAGGAGGCAGAAACAGCACACAGACAGACATCAGATCGGGTTCTCCTTTCCCAAAACTGCAGAGAATGTTTATATCTTCAGGGAAGATTAGCAGCAGCAAGCCTGGTCCAGGAGGCTGCAGCTAGCACAGAGAAGGTCTGGTCAGATACCTCCTACAGCCCCAAGCTCTAAATCTGCCCCAGGAGACCCACTGGCCTACAGTAACAGCTCGTCCTGTATCCATGGACACTCGTGATCCACAGCTGCTCATCATCCCTGTAAACCTGATCGTGCCTTTGGGCTGAGACAGAGCACCTCTGCAGCCAGCGCAGAGCCATGCAGGTAACATCCACCGTCAGAACCATTTCCTGTCATCAGTTTGAGGTCTGCTTCCTTCCCTCTTTGCTGCCCAGCCTCGGCTCTTACAGCAGATTAAGTTAACATAAAAAACAATGTGAAATTATAATTTAAAAAATTAAATTCCCACACGGCTGTTTCCTGTACATTTGTTTCTGTTCTGCTCAGCTCGCTCACCCACACCCATCACCACTGCTCATGTTTTCCTACCACAGTCCTGTCCTTGTGCTGCCCATTTCCAGCCCAGCCCTACCTCGGCAGAGAAAAGCTAAAGGAGGGACTAGTTTTTAAAAAAATTGGATATCCAAGAAATTAATAACCAGAGTGAGAAGACAGTGAGTGAGGAGAGACAGACTCATTCTAGGACAGAAGAGGAGGATTTCTCTTCCTCTCCACGTGCTGTAGTTCACAGCCAGTTGGGAGAGCCCTAAAGCCTTTAAGTAAAAAAAGATAAATATTTTTAGTCTCTGTTGCCTATTTGGGTTGAGATTTTTCTAGAGACTTTTAGGCAACTGAGCAGGTCAGGACCTGGACTCACGTGCCCGGCAGAGCTGCACTTCAGCCCAAGAACCAGGCATGCCTGCAGCATTTCCAGCTGAATTGCCAAACAGCCAAGGCATCAAAATCAGCGCCAGCTTCTTAAAATTCCCCAATACCTCCTTCCCTTACAGACAGCAATCACTCAGGGAGCTTCCACCTGCGATGATGAGGATGGGAGGCCCCCTCCAACAGGCAGCATCCTTGCACACACAGGTTTTGGATGAGTGGGTGACCTATTTGCTTCAACCTCATGCCTCACCATCCAGCAGAAATGCTGGCTCCCACCCCCCCCGGAGCCAGGTCCCCCTCTGGCCACCCACCTTGCCGTGGTTCCCATCGTGTTCAGTGCTGGGGACACCAGGCTCCCCGCAGGCAGCTGACAGAGAATGGGTAGTGCTATAAAAAGCTCGAGATTCCCATTATTTCCTCTTCCACAACAGCTCATCTTGCAAAGCACTGGCTGGGGTTCAGGAATCTGTCACTGCAAACAGTGTGCTGGAAATAAGTTTCTAATTGCTGTATGTTAAGAGAGACACACGGAACCAGCACGAGAGGTTTGCCTGGAAGTTCCATCCTGGCCCATCCCTGCTCCCACTGTGGGGCAGGGGCTGGGGGCTTCCTCTGCAAAGCAACAACCCCTGGGCCATGAGACGATGTGAGAATCTCCCCTTCCACTTTACAATTGGAGTACATTGCTGCCCCTCACAGCTGTGGCATGAAGCTCTCAAATACAATTCCTGCAACTTCCAGATTCAGTGAGGAGGGGCAGGGTTGTATGTGGAAAGTTAACAGTTGTTTTCAGACTGTGTCACAGTCACAGAGACCTGGTGAAGCTGAGCACGGCAGGACAGGCAATTACTTCAGGCAGCTTTCCAGCAGGAGAAGTGGTGAAGCCGGCCCACTCACCTCATCTTGGCCAAATTACAGGTAAATCTTGTCAGCCCACCTGCCTACAGGTACTTATGGCAACCCGGGGACCTCCAAACTTGCTGCTCCATCTCTCCTTTACAGACAGGGAACAGAAGAACTGAACCATTTGCAAGTGATTTGTTCAAGGTCTCTGTGCTGCAGCACAGCCAGGACATGTAGATATGTGTCCCAGGACAGGATGTCACCCACGGGGCTACCTCCTCCTCTCCCATCCCCTGCAGGGTGGGTGGTTGCTGCCTCAGCCCTACTGCTGAGAGTCTCCCGTGGGAGGGCTGGGGCACGATGGGCCACGCAGTGCACGGGCTGCAAACACAGAGCATTTTTCTAAAACAAATTGGTTTTCAACAGAACAGAGCATCATTCAAACTAAGCAAATAAAAGCAGCAGCAGCTGGTTTAATGAAATATATAGTGACTTATTTTCAGATTAGATATAGACGCCAAGCTCGGATATGAATGCTGAGCGCCGTGCCTGCAATTACCCCAGCCAGCCTCGGAGAGGTCTCCGCCGGGCAGCGACTGCTTGGTGCGGACCAATAGTCCATCAGCCTACAGCAAATCTGAAGAGACAGCAATGCTTTTCTTCTTATTTTTAAGATGCTAGAGAATTTTACCCTTTCTAATCCCACTCTCTGTTTGAGACTCCAGACAGCGCTGGAGAGAGGGAGCACAGCAACCAGCGCTCCCTTCCCATAAAAAACAAAGCTTGAGCATCCTGGGGCTTTGTGATAGGTCCCACCTCTGCCTGACCCTCAGAGCAAGACCCATCCCATCACACTTGTACTATCTCCATGCTCAGGCTGGGGTTTGTGGCTTGGCAGCCTCTGAGCTCTGCACAGCCCGATGTCTCCCTTCCCCACCAAGCAATGCTGGTTCTGCCAGAGCACACACGGGGAGGAGTGCAGGGCTGCCCACCTCCCTCTGCAGCTCACCATGCTCCCAACAGTTGCTACAGAAAGGAAACCACAGGACCTTTGGGTCTGGCCTGGACAGGGAAATCCCCCATCAGGGGAGAGGAGCTGCAAGTCATTGGCACCTGCCTGTCCCCAGCAGCTCACTCAGGCTTATCACACACGCCCACAGAGCCAGAAGCAGAATGAGAAATAAACCACTGACAATGAATAAATAAAGGCCCTTAGAGAGCCGCAAAGGGCGTCTCACATGAAGCACACATCCTGGGGACAAGAAGGGCCACCCCAAGCTCAGCTAAGGATGTCCCCACTGCCCCATCAAGGCTGTGCTTGAGAGGGACCGGAGAGGCAGAGCCAAGCTCAGGGCACATTCCCCGCCCTCTCCTCCCCTGTGCTGTGACCTTCCTGTCACTCCTCATCAGCGTCGCATTGCTGGACTCCAGGAAGAAACCGCAGCAGATAAACTTTCCATCATGTAAACAGAGGAGCAAGAGGAGCTTGGGGCGAGAGGGGAAGGCAGCCCCTGAACTGCCAGACTTCCCACGGAGCCCGGGGAACTGAGGACATGCCACTGTGGGTTAGCAGAAAGGATGCTCACAGACAGACATCCTCCACAGCCCACCCACACGCAAAGGAGAGAGAATCGGAGGTGATCCACATCCCAGCACCCGTGCTCCAGCTCTGGAGCACCATCCCAAAGGGACCACGCTTCACCAGGACAATGAGTCCCCAAAGAGTGGAAAGCCACAAAAGAAAACTGAGGAATGCAGCAAAAGAATCGGATCCGATATAAATAAAACGCTCTAGAAGCCAGGAAAACAAATAGCATCCTTTGTTTGTGCAGCAAGCTGGAATAATAACATTTGCTCGCCCAGCCTCACTCCTTGCCCCTCTCACTATTGTACCTCCGCAAAGCTCCGGCGAGGCACGGAGGCAGGCTGCTATTGTAACTGGAGTGGGCTGAATGCTATTCACAAAATTCAGCAAATTGGGGCTATTTTGGGATTTACTAGGCATTTGCAAACAACTCCAGTTGGTATTTGAAAACACGCACCGAGTATCACAAGCCAACAGAAACGACAGCCCACGGGCTGTTATCCAAGAAGCACCCGATAGAGCCCGTCTGTCTGTGAGCTTCTGATCCAGCTGTGCGACCACAGCACCTAAGGGTCACCAAAAACATGGGAGCAAGGTTTTCAGGCCAAAGTCCTGGGTCAAAGCCACTAAAAAGCTCTGATATGGCAGAAGGGAACCTCAACCCTCCTGATGGCAAAAGTATGGCTCTTTCCATCTAATAGTTGGGCTGGCTTTCCCTCTGTCCTGCTCCTGGGATGTGCAGAGCCTGGGCACTGAGTTCCTGCATTCATATCCTGATTCAGGCACTCTAGACCTCACCTGTGAACACACGATTATATCTAGGGCCTGACTGAAAACCCAGAAGGCCCACAGGAAATCTTCACCTTGACTTTCATGGATTTTGGGTCAGGTATTGAAGCAGAGCAGGCAGTGCTGGGACAGGGCTCCCATGGAGGGAGCCTGCCTGCAGGCACTGACACTCCAGAGGAATATTAAAAGGGGGTAGCTTTAATAGCCTAATTCCAGTATTTCTGGAAGAAAGAATGTCTGTAAAAGCCAGCTGTGATGAAACATTGGAACAAGATGGGAGCAAAGTCAGAAAATGCAGTGGGAGAAATAATCCTGCACCAGTCTCCCGAAGAAAGACTTGGCAAGCACCAAGTCCCTCAGAAATACGGCTGTGCCCATTGCCTGTAACATTGCTGTGTGCAACCCCCCACAGCCCTGCCAGCCCCTGCCTGACCTGCTGCCTCCTGTGGTACTCTGGCAGGGGGGCTTTCCTGGGAAAACGTGGGGATCTTGAACTGGCTTCTGCTGTGACCAGGATACTGCTCTGAGGATCACGAGGAGCAAACCCAGCATCCAAATCCTGGGTGGCTCTGTCAATAAAAGGTGCTAACAAGAATTTTTCAGGGCAAATGATACAGTTCATCAAAGCTGTTATCAGCTCTGCTGAAGTATGAAGGCTGAACCAGCTTCTTCGGCTGCCTCAGGACACAGCTCATCCCAGGAAAGTCATGCAGGCAGCAGCTGGTGGGACCACAGCAAGGGGATTCACTTGTAGCTGGGAGAAATCTCTCCAAGGAAAGCTGCACCACGTAGAGCCCCAGCAGAGTGCCCACTGCAAAATGCCCACCTCAGGAGTGTCAGGGTGGGTGCTGTTCTTAAAAGTGAATTTATGTCAGCCCTGGGACCTGGGGGATAACTGGAGAGCAAAGTGCCAGGTGAGCACAACAGGGATAAGGGCTGTTTCATTCCTCACTGCCCTCCAATGCACCCCCACAAGCAAGGAGCAAACAGAGGTGCCAGGCACTCTCCTGGGGCAGGGCACAATATCCTCCTCACCAGTTAACACCAAAACGGTGCTCCTGGAGATAGCAGAACCGAAAGGGAGATGCACACAGCGTGCATGCAGGCTGCAAAGGACGCTGCTTTGAAGGAGAAATCACTTAAGGCCTGTTAGGAGTGCAGGAAGGCACAGGGCAGTCTCGGCCAGGACCGGCGCTGCTGGCTGTTCCCTTCTCTCGGCTGTTCCCCTCTGCAAAGCCAGCGGCTGCAGAGTGACACAGACTGCCTGATGAGGAGAGAGCAAATTATTCATGAAAAACACAATTGTTAAGCCGCGTGGCAGCGCGTGCAGAATGAGAGGCAGACGGGAGGAACTCAGACCTGGCATCGCCAGAGAGGCCGTTCTGCCTGGCAAACTGATCAGCGAAACGCATTAGCTGGAAGAGATGAAAGATTAAAAATGTCACCCGGAGTACAGCATCTCCTATAATATTCTTTTGGGTTACAATCCGAGGAGCTGCCTGACATGTCAAGTCAAACCTGCAAAATGAGAGTGCCTCAGAAAGGTAAACCTGTCACTTTGGCATGCTCTACCTTCAGGTCCAAATTTGTTTACAGATGCAGGAAGGTTTCTCCAAGGGACAGGCTCCATCAGCCAGGCGTGCCGGGCTATCAGGACACCACTCAGGGCAGCTGTGGGCAGTCACGGACACCACACAGACCTTGGAGCTATTTTGAGTCCAGCCACTGACCTTGGCTTCTACAAGGCTGGAGATGGACCCAGCTGCAGGTTGCTTTGCTGCCATCATGGTCAGCTTCTTGTGGATGGGTTAAGCTAGATTTGTCATGTCACTCCTGCTCCTCACAGCCTTCTCCTCACAGAGAGGAACACTGACTCTTTATACCTTGCCGAGCCCATCAAGCGCCTGCAGGGTCTGTCCTTGGATATCAGCATCACACACAAGTCTGTGCAGTGCTCCAGCCAAGCCAGCACCCCTTCAACAGCCAGAGCTCCCACGGTGACAGCCTAAGTGCCCCCCAGTAGCAGTGAGGTCACACCCCTGTGCACACCCAGCATGGCTTGTTTTGCAGTGCTGACCCTCGCCCCCAGACTGGTGAGCACACAGCGCTGAGCTGCTTGTGGGGTGTCACTCAGATGGAGTAAAACTTCCACACACACCATCCATCAGCTGGAAGAGCTCCCAGCCACCAAACGGCCGCGCAATTAGCAGGCACAAGGCTGGAATTCCTGATTGATTCCAGGGCACCCAGAGGTCTGATAGATGGAGCACGGAAACACTGTCTAAAACGAGAGGAACAGACTGGCACCAGCAGAATAAATGCTGGAATTGGGAAAGAAACTCTTTTCCTTGCTGTGCTCTTTGAAGGACAAATGGTAGAGTGATTCTGAAACCACAGTATTGCAGTGCAGAGACCATGGAAAGCAGCTTAGGTTAAGCAATGCTCACAGCTTGGAAATTTATTGTCCTTTCCAGGTATTTCCATGGCCCTTCGCAGCAGGGATGGAAATTTTCACAGTCACTTATGAATTTATCCTCACAGTAGAGGACAGGGGAGAGCTTTATCCTACGGGTCCCCTTTATATATATACAGAAATAAGTCTGAGTTTGCCCAAGAGGCAGCAGCAGAGGCAGAACCCAAGCCATGGCTCGACAGCACAGTGCTGTGTCTGGGGGCCAGGCAGTCCCCATTTAATGGGGTTATTCCCACACCCTGCTTAATGAGGTTATCTTCCCCCATCCCTCTGTTATTCCTCCAGCCACAATTAGCTCAGTTGGTTGGAGCATGGTGCTAATAATGCTGATGTTGTAGGTTCAGTCCCAGTATGGGTCATTCACTTAAGAGTTGGACTTGATCCTCGTGGGTCCCTTGCAACTCAGAATATTCTGTGATTCTGTGATTTTACCTCCACCAGCTCTGAGTGATGTGCCGATTCTCAAACCACAGACAGGGCTGTGAAACTGCCACTGTTGGCATGTGAACAGCTTCCCCTCTCTTAGTGGTCAGCAACAGAGGAGCTTTTGCAGCATCCTCAGGTTCAAAGGAGCTCCCAGCCTCTGTCATACAATCAATCAATCCAACAAACAACTCACTGAACTGGAACACGGGTGTTATCCATGGAACAGCACATCACAGACATGATAAATCATTGTGTAGTGACTTGGAAGCAGGTATGAGATCAGGAAGGTTTTCCCTTTGCAAGCTGGCCGGGGTTTGGGACCTGCCCCTGCACACCAGCACATGCAGTGCAGAACATGTATCGGGAACATCTGCTGTCACTCATTTCACCTTTGGGATACAGGGAGCACTCAGTGGGATGTAACTTCCTCTCTCAGACCTGCTTCCCAGAGCTGCAATGCCCTGGCCCCGGGGCCCAACAGGGAGGTCCAGGGGGGTAACTGGCACCTTTTCCACAGCCAGAGGTTGTGTAAAATAGGCGTGAAAGCAACAGCAAGGAAGCAGAAAATAAAACAAGCCCCGCAGCACACGTCACATCGCTTTCCACGCTCCATGGCCAGACACAGCACTGGAATAAGATTGATGCAGCTGTAGAGCTCACTCCTTATCACAACCACTGTCACCAAACTGGGGAGGTCTCTAGACATCACGCCTGGACCAGATGCACAGTCACTAACTGCTCAGAAGCCTGAGTGACATTTATTGGGGGTCTGCTACAGGGCACCCCTGACCAGGACAATCAAGTAGATGAGACCTACATTATAGGCAGCACACTTTCACTTTATTGGAGATGCAAAAATATGTTTGTTGGAGCAGATGCCATCCCCTTGACCCATCACTGACTGACTCTATGTTTTAATAAGCAGTGAAATTCTCTTTGTTACTCCTCACCTGGCCATGAACATAAGGTTGCTTAAAGCAGAGGAGGAATGGTCCCACCCTCTGCCCCTGTTTCTGCTGGCCTCCTCCATGAGCCAACTCCTCAGACAGATGATCCAGTATGCTTGGCTGGAAAAAAATCATCCAAGCAAAACAAATCAAGGGGCATCTCTGTGTGGTTGGTGAGTCGGGTCAGCTCAGGGAAGGGCAGGCAGTGTGAGAAGAGCTCAGAGTAGCTATGCAGTACCTAGAGCTTACTGGGAGGTACTGATGGGTTTAACTGTTTGCAGACCCACAGCCCTGGGGCACACAGACAAGGAACTTCTCTGCAAGGTGAGAGATGGTAAATGATGAGCATCTGCCACTCATCAGTGTCTCCTGGCTGAGGCCAGACAGGGGTGATAAAGTGCCTGGGGTGACTGACCGCTGGAGCTGTGCTCAGCATATGAAAAGCCCCGTCACCTCCTCTCCGGCTGCCCAGCCAGGACTGCCCGGGGCTCTGCTTGAGGCAGGCACCACACAACAGGAAGAAAAGTCTTCCAAGCAGACATGGAAAGGCCCTGGGCCGGTGATCAACCCCTGTGCACTCAGACATGCAGCACAGGGCACCAATGTGGCCCCACAGATTCAGCTCCTGGTCCGGCCATGCCCAGCAGAAGGCTGCTAAAGCTTGCCAGAGCCCAGCTCTCTGGCGGGGATTTGCAGTGCTCTGATTCAGCTCCAGCGTGTCAGGTGCTGTGTGGGCAGGGAGACAGACTCAGCACAAGGAAAACCCACATTTGGAGTGGGGCGATGCTGGGGGATGCCTGCCTGCAGGGAAACACTGAGCACACACACAGGGCTGGGGGAGACGTAAGAGCCATCCCTTCTCCATCTGAACACTCTAGGCAGACCTGACTGACAAGGGCACAGTGGCTTTGCACTCCTCAGGAAGAGTTTTCATGCTTGAAGGCAGCAGGATGATTTGACAGAGAAAGCTGCAAGCAGAAGAACTGCTGGGAGAGAAGAGGCTGCAGAGTGACAAAGTAGGGCAGAGCTGAAGATCTGGGGAGAGCCTTGAGATGAGGCTGGCCCTGGCTTTGCATTCTAGCCCGCCTCCTTCTCATGGCTGAGACACCCCTTTTTCTTGCAGCATCCTCCTGCAGCTCCTCTCAAATGCCTTCAGGTCAGACAGAAAAGCCCCACAGGCCTCATTTCAAGGAGAAGCTGATAATGCTCAGCAGTTCCCAAACTCCTGCAGCTCCAGCAGATTTCAGCCATTTGCTCTACAAATCACTACGTTTGAGGGTTCCTGACCTCCAGCCCTCCCTGATGCAGCAAGGGAGGTCTCCTGGGCAGCCTGGGCCTGGCTCTGCCTCCCCACAGCCAGCCAAGGGCTGCAGCAGCAGCTGCCGCTGCCCCCATCCCTCTCCCTGCAGCAGCCGCCTCCTCCCCTGCTCCCTGCAAAGGTTTGCTCTAAAAAGAACAAATCTGGAGAGTAATCGGCTGCCTCCAGACAGGAGCGAGAGCTCTTCCGACTGCCCTAGTTAGCAGGCAATGCCCATCGCACGCACTCAAGCAGCTACATTTGTTTTTACTGTGTGGAACACAAATTTATTCGATGTAAATTTGATCTTTTAGGCAAAAAAAAGGAGACAAAAATCGTGGATTCACTCACTCTCCGCTGCCCAGCTGAGCAAATGTTTAACTGACTTGCCTGTGCTGCCTCCTGCCTGCCTGCCACAGGATGCTGGGGGGACTGGAGGAGAGCCAGGCCTGGCTCCAGGGACAGGTGTGGGTCCTGAGCCCTGCACCCACAGAGGTAGTGCTGGCACTACTGCTCCCTGCCCCGTGGCATTCACACTGTCCAGGCAACTCCATCCCTTTGCTTTCCAACCCAGTGCAGGAAGCAAGTCACCTGAGGGAGAACTAAGGGCTGACACTGTGCACCCCAGAGGGACACAGCAGTTAGAAGCTGGAAAAGAGACAGTTATTACTAAGGACAGTTAGTTCCATAAGAGAATGCAATCCATAAGGGCAAGTACAATTTTTTACAAAGAAGGTACAGGAGACCCTTCCAGCACTGCTCAGCCCTCAGCCTGCTGGAGGAAGCAGAGCCTGTACAGGAGGGCAGAGGAGGCCAGGCAGGCACAAGTGCTTGGTTTAGAAGCAGGAAGGCAGGGCTGATGAATGCCATGTTGAGCTGCAGGCTCCAGAGGGGCTGGTTTCGGATAGTGGACACAAGCCTGTCATTCAGATCCAGCTGCCCTGGAAACTCCAGGTCTGCACTCTAGGCGTTGAGGTTCTGGTCTCAGCTCTGCCAGTTGTTCTGCATTCACACACAAATTAGCTCCCTGATGTCCACTGTGGGATGCTGGACTTGAATGTTCAGGGAAAGGAGCAACAAGCAGCCAAGGGAGCTGTCAAAGCTTACAAGCTTTTGGGCTCACCCAATGTACAGAGCAGAAAGGGACATGGGTGACCTTGGGCAGCGTGGCAGCTCCCTGTCACCCCCTGCATCGATCACCATGCTGGGATGTCACGTCTTGCACCCACACCGAAGCAGACTTCTCCTCACCAGTCTCCATTTCTGTCTGTCCTTCGCAGAGCACCTGATGGCGTTCAGCATCCAGATGCTCTTTCCAGTCCCCAAATTTAGCTCTTTTCATGGGTTGCTATCCATCTGAACCCTGCCCAAATGGCAGAGCTGCTTTAGCATTAGCTGTCTGTCACTGACCGGCTCCTTGCTCCCAGAGCCAGCTGCACGATGACACTTAACTGCCGAGCTCAGCCATGCGCAGGCACCAGGCACTCCCCAGCCAGGCTGCCCACAGACATCGGCCTTCGCTTGTTTATAGCCCAACTGCAGATTTAGGACCACTGAGCTCGCCGTTAGCTGCTCAGCCTTTCCACACCCGTCTGTATTTTGACATTACAAAGCGTGTTTAACTCATGAATACTCCCAGAATATTCCTGCTGGCAGTTCTCCCCTCCTGCCCGCCCATGCTGGACACTCACATGGCAGTCGCATTTTCCAGCTGGTGGGTTGTTTTTACTTATAGACTCCTACCAGTTTTCCAGCTGAGCTTTTGTTCCAGGCTGGGGGTTCAACTTAATAACACAAGTCTGGCTTTTCTCAGTTGTATTCTGCAGAACCACAGCCCAACTTTGAAAGTCTTGGGCTCATCTTCCAGGCCACTCTCCCTGCAAACAGCGCAAAGGCAGTGGATGTACCTGGGACTCAGGGAATACCCAAAGGGCTGGAGCTCAGCAGAGCTAAAGTTTACATAGCCCAAAGGAAAAAAGCCCTATGGGTAAACAAACTCAACAGTATTTTCCATCACCACGTGCCTTACACACCATGCAGCTATGTGTGTGCACATGCAACGCAGCTTCCATCACCTGCTCTTCAGGATAGACACATCGTGGTGGAAATACTGCTCTCATTTGTCCTCTTATCCTGCCATGCTAGAATGTGGGCTTGCCATAAGAAATGTAATCAAAATATTCCCACGCAAAATAGCTGAAAGCATTATTGAGGGATATTTTTCAAATCTCAATTAGAAACAAGCTATTCTGTAGTCTCAGTTTTGCTTCAGTCTCAGATCAGCGGGGATGTGGCATTTTAATTTCTAGAAAAGAAAGGACAAATCTCAATACAAAGAGAAAAGAAAAAGGCAGACATGCTGAAAAACAAGAGGATAAAAGGAAGAAAATCCAGCACAACTGCCCTAAACAGAACTAGCAGAGCACAAGGGAAAAAAAAAGAGCAGCCACCATTTTCCTTGGTAATTTACTTAAGAGATTGAGAGCACAGCCCTAAAACTGCAACAACCATTTTTTCTTAGAGGACAAGGAAACCTCCGGGCTGCCTAAAGATGAGGAAACCACATTCATTCTCCTAACATTGCAGTGGATTTGTGCTGTGGTGGTCCCAGAGTTCCCCAGGAAAGAGCCCTGCTGTGCCCAGCAGTGTCCATGCACATCCAAACACACACACACACGTGTGTGTGCCTAGGAGAGAGTTCCCAACCCAAAGACCTTGCAGCCTTATCAGACAACTGAAAGCCTGTGACTCCCATCCCCTGGAGACTTTACTGGGCCTTAATTGGGAAACAGTAAAGCTGGAATTCTGCAAGGCAAATGTTCTACTGCAGGGAAGGCATCTGCCCTCACCTTCCTTCTCTCTTCATGTTTTTTGAGTTAAATGGATGGATGCATTAAACTGACAATTTAATCACCAGCTGCCACACAGAGGCAGAGGGAAGACAGGGAGTTACAGCTCCAACTTCATCCCTTCCTTCTCCCATAGGGCCTGCACACTGGGGGACCCCACATCCAGATGGGGCTCGACATGCAATAGCCTCAGCACTGTGGAGGAGAAATGATAAATCTACTCCCTGCTTTCATAGATGTGAGATAGGGATTTAAAAACAATCCCTGCCTTTTCACCTTTCTGACCAAACACAGCTCCAATGAAATGCCTGGGAAACCTGGAAGCTCCATTCATGCCACAGGCAGGGAAGCATGGGGCAATCCCACTGGGAATCCCTGTACCACCATGGGATTGCAGTGGAGGGCATAATGAGGTACCCTCATCTCCCCCCCATGAGTGTCAGTCCAACAGTGTTGTACCCTAGAGGGTAAATAAGTTATTTCATTTGACTTGTAGATTTTGTGGCCATGGACTCCTGGGCTAGTAGCCAAGGCATTATTTTAGGGGTGCAGAAATTGCCTCCCAGGTGAGGAGCACTGCACTGGAAAACCACGTGGAGGGCACAGGGAAGTGTGGACACTGACTCTCAGACAGTCCAAGGCAGAAGTTGTGTTTCCACCCTGCTTGACCGTGACCAGACCATGCTGCCTGCTTTTATCAGAGGGAAATGGATCAAGAAATTTGTCCTGGCAAAGGCCAAAGGCAAGGACTCTGGGACACACTGCTCAGGTGGGCTGGCAGATTACCCCATGTGTTTTGGAGGTTGGCAAAAGGCCTGTTTCTGTCTCCATCCAACAGGAATGTCAGATCATTAGGAGCAGTGAAGATTGGTGGAATGCAGAAACAGGCAAGTGAAAGGTGCAACTTTACTGACTTCTGGGGTAGATTCACCAAAATGTAAAAAACGTGAGGCATTAAAGCCTCACCCTTTCAGAGATCTCGGGCTTCAATGCTAAACAGCACCAGGGCTCTCAGCTCTACGACATTTCCAAAAGGCCAGTGTTTGAAAAGGTAATGTGTAAAACTCCCTGGGTTCTACCAAAATTTAAAGAGTTGTTTCCCTTTCTCTGTCTGCCTCTGATAACAGATTATTATACTTCTCATACCACTTTATGTTCAAATCACCCAAACATCACAATCAGGCTTAAATGCAGGCAATCAAATAAAATATGCATTTCATAGACACTGATTTCCATACACTGACTACTAAATTGGCACAACTTACTACTTTTATCCTGAAAGATGGAAATGATGGGGTCAAGATCTTTTAATAGACAGAATGGGTAAAAGGCACAAAAAACTACTGCCTGCTTAAGAAATTCCTTCACTTTAAAAAAAGGCTTAGAAAGTAATAACAAAGTGGAAGGAGAGAAGAAGCACTGAAGATGCACACACATCTCTCTTACGGCAAAATTCTCATTAGAGTAATGGGTTTATTCTCATCTCACCTGTTCACCTTTCCACTTTAGTTCAAAAAAACGTAGTTTTTATCCACCATTTGATGGAGTTGAAAAGGCAGGGTAGCTGTCTGGCTCAGTCACTAAGGCAGGTGTAATAAAATACACTCCTCCTCCCTGTCACTTGTACTTCATAGACACAAAGCAGTTTAGGGCTCAGTAGAGCAGGAGATGCTTGGGTGGCTCTCTAGAGAGTCACTGCCAAGTGGTCTCAGCCTGTGGTGGGTTTGTAAAGCATTGATGGAAAAGTTTAATGCATCTTTCAGGAAAAGCACAGGGACTGCTCTAGTGAAAGTGGCCTGGAGTCCCACCAAGTTCCACACCCTGAAAATTGTCTGGAGAAAGACCCAACTCTCCTCAGCTGGAAACTGCAACTACGTATTTTATAGAATACATCTGCAAGAAGAGAAAAAATATTCCTGGCTTCACTAATTGCCTTACATCTTCCCAAAGCAAGAAAGAACAGCCTTGGTCATTTATCTTCTCCTCAGCTCAATTTGCAGATAT
Organism: Daphoenositta chrysoptera; assembly: GCA_013397915.1. Lineage (NCBI taxonomy): Eukaryota > Metazoa > Chordata > Aves > Passeriformes > Daphoenositta > Daphoenositta chrysoptera. The sequence goes on from VZRO01003088.1 coordinate 96,866, forward strand.
TCACATTGATCTTGAAAGCTTCCATCACTCAAACAAACCCAGTGTCTCAGTGGCAGTGAGGATTATCACAGCCACCGCGGACTCGGAGCTACTGCTCGGATTCACAACAAGCACCCCCTCATTCTTCTGTCTTGCTGAATTTCTTGCTCTGACAGCATCTTCAGGCAACAAATTCTATCAGAGAGCTACAAGCTGTATTAAAAAGCGTTTAACTTGCAGCAGACCTGTTGCCTTTTAATTATACCGGGTGCCCTCTGCTTCGGCTTTCAGCACAGGGGCTGACAGGACCAGCAAACAGACTATTTTAACAGGCAAACAGCACATTAATGGTTCTACCTTATTGTCTCTTTGATTTTCAGAACTCAATAATCTTAATCTGTTTCATCTACATTTTAAAACTGGAAGAAGTGTGATCTGGGGAATTGGACTAATTTCAAGCCTTACTGAAATAGTGGAACAAACATTAAGAGAAAAGCCTAAAAGGATAATAGAATTGAACAATAAGCACCAATATAATGAGACAAACTTGATTGCTTTCTTTTATAAAATTACAAAATCAGTGATCAGAGGAAGGAGGTAGACGCCACATCCAGTTTTTTGTCGAGCTTTGATACAGCACCTCAAAACCTTGTTCTCAAGGATAAATTACTGTTGTTTTCAGTAAGAGTGCTGTTACTTTAGCTGAAGGACCAGAAACAAAGAACACTGGGTCACTGTTTAGAGCAGAATCCTCTTAATTAACCCTTTATAAATAATTAGCAGAGGTTAGAAGCACGCCGTGGAAATGAGCAGTGTGTGTTACAGATGGTTAGCAAACTCTCGGCACACTAAATTCCAGACGATAATAAGATATGGCTGCGGGCGACCCACTGACCCTTCTGCTGTGAGACAGCAATGAATCATTCATCCTCCCTTTATAACAACAAAACCACAACACAAAATTGTGTTCAAAAGACCAGATCAGAGAGGAATGCTACTGCTTCTCCATGACTTTCCCAGGAAGAGAGGGAGGTGGGGAACCCCCACTGCCTGCAAGACCAGCACTCCTACCACACAACTTACTTGGCACTTGAGAAAGGCTGAAGCTGTAGGAAAAAAGAAAATCTTAATTTGAAATTTGCTTAAGTAGGTAATGTAGATGGAAAAGGGTATCTAATGGGACGCACCACACTTTAATGCTTACAGCAATTGAGGAGTGAATGTAGAAAACCAATTAGGAGATTACAATAAGGAAAGACAGCAAAAAGACCACTTCAGCTGCAGACCGAATGTGCACAGGAAACCTTTAAGGGAATAGAAAAATTCCTCTTCACCGTGGCTGCTCTGGGTGTATTCTAAATTCTGCAATTTTACAATCTATTTTCTTTTTTTTCATTTTTTTAGTCCTTTCTTCACTACGGCAGAAGCTCTGGATTTAGGAAAGCACTCAAGGAAATCTTAAACAAACTGCCATGCCTAGAGAGCACACACCCAGCCACAGCCCACTGGGGAAAATACTCTGAGCCTATCAGATGCCTCACCTGAAAGGCCAGGTGAATCCCACTCTGGTGTGACTCCTATGGCCTGGAGGCATCTGGAATTTACTGGAAAAATCAGCCAGATCGATTCTTTCACTTCTCTAACACGTTGCCCTACACATGCTGTCATCAGTTTTGCTCCTGTTTCGTTTCCCTGCCCTCCCTGTTCGGCTGCTCTGCGAGTGAGGTCCAGCATGGGGTGGTTTTACCACTTCGACTCCTTTGTTTCCACCAGGCTCCTTGGAAAAAGCCTCTCCACAGCACTCGGCACAGCCCACCCTGCCAGTGCTGATCGGCGCTCGCTGCTGCTCTGGCTGAATGGCTGGGCTGTTTCCTACAACTGTGAAAACAGCCAGTTTAACAAATCATGTATTATTTTAGCTCTGGCACATGAAACCTGCACAAGACCTACAAAGTAAATGGGAGACATGCTGTTCTCCTGATGATTTCAACAAAGTCATCCGTAAGACTCCCTCCTCCAGCCTGGCTTGGCTGGAAGTCAGGAGCAGGTGTCCTACATACTGCCCACAGCTTGTCTTCCACCACTCCTGCACCACCACCAACCTCCTTCCTCAGTTCCGAGCCACTTTAGCTCTCACAAAAAGAACAGGTCCAAGTCCTGGTCCCCATTCAGATGGGACCACTGAGTACTGGCACTGGACTGTGTCCAGTTGAGTCCAGCCCACAAGGATGGAGCCCCTACTACTCATCTGTTCAACCTGTTCAGTGTTCCAGCACCCAACACTGGGCAGTGGAGTGCTCAAGGACAGTCCTACCATCTCCCCTGATGACAAGCCAGCACCACAGCATGCAGGAGGGTCTCTCCACAGTGTCAGCACCAGGGAGGAGTGTCCTCTGCTTGGTGACTTCCAGCTCCCTGTTGCAATCTATGACCCTAAGCTGGACACGTAGCTATTTGCACAGTATTTTTTTCCATAAATGAAAGGAGGCTGAGAAGTCATCTCTTTAGAGCAGGAACACTGCAATGAGATGAGGCATCACCTAAACCACAGGCTCTGAATGCAGGGCATGCCAGAAATGGAAATCTGTGGGCAGAGGGTTATGCTGGTTATTGATTCAAACCCATGTTTTAAATGGGATAAAGGAGCCAAAGAACAAAGGAAGAAAGAGGCACCAAGCAAGAGATCACCTGAAGGAAAGTCTCTAGACAAGAACAGATAGGGATACCGAGTGAAGGAGCTTCACACCTGGAGATCTCCAAAACCCAACAGACAAGGCCCTGACCAACACATCTAACCAACCCTGCTTCGTGCAGGAAGTTAGGCCAGAATCCAGCTATGTAGCCCAGGATTTTAGGAACAGTTTTCAGAGCACTGTTCTAGCAGGGATTTCATGCAAGTGTGAGCAAAGATGCTGTATCAGCAAAACCAGCCTTGGTGTGCAATGTTGGAAGGGAGGAGGGCATCACTGGCTCCATCATTACTTCTCCTCCTAATGAGGCAACCCACAAGCATGAAAGCATTTGCTAAGCAGCTAGACCAGAGCAGCAGCAGTGCAAAGGAGGTTTGGGTCCAGACTGCCGGAAGGCTTTGCCTGCAGAGCTGCTGCTCCATGACACCGAGTTGCTCTCATCCCAGTCATCAGTCACAGCAGAAAGCTGAAAGCAGGAGGAAAGGATGCAGGGACAAATTCCCAGTTCACAAGCTGTTTCAAGAAGTGCAGCAAATTTGGCTTGTTTTGGTTTTCACCATGTTCCTCTTTTCTGTGAGATGCTGGAAAAGCTGTGACACTGGTCAGCTGAGCAACATTTAAAGAACAGATTCAGATACCAGATCCTGAAACCCCTACAAGAAGCACAGCAAGGTACTTTGCAAGAGGGAGTCAGGTTTGGGCTATAAAAGCCTTTCAGATCCACAGCCGAGATATTTTGGATCCCGGACACTCGGAACATTTTACAAAATGTCTATATCCTAACAGAGAAAGTGTCCTCCAGGTGTGTTCCTGCCAGGGAAATTGTTATTCTTAGGAGCCTGCAAATGATGGGTTTTTTCTTGCTAGGATGTCGTTGGAGGTTAATTCTTATGCTATCGGCCTTCGCTAGGGAGAGAAGGGAAAAAATAAACAGAAAATAAAGCAGAATGTGAGATTATGATTCCTTTTGCACCCCAAGTAGGAGTGGAACCCGCCTCCCTCTCCCGGCCGCTCTCCCCTCTTTTCCTCCCACTGTAAATCGCAGCTGCAGCGTGATGAGAGCCGGCACTTGTGCGCTTTGACTCGGCGCTGGGGATTAGGGAAATCAGCCGGCAGCTTCCTGCAGCACCGCAGCCAATCAGCCCCAGCTCCCCGCCTCGCCGGCCACGCCATCAGGAGCGATCTCGGCCAGGAGAAGGCCTGCAGGTGTGGGACAGGAGTTCAAGGGCGCCTTGCAGTCATTACCTCTTCCCGAGGAAAGGGTATTGCTGAGATCCTGCCACGAAAGATTCGTCAGACATTTACGATGCTCCCTGGCTGGCCAGAACAGAGCTGCCCCAGTGGGATGCTCGTTCCACATGCAGGCACGAGGATGTGGCTCAAACAGCCTAATTTTTTCAGGAAATCCTGTGGCAGGAGCTGTAAGATGCTCTGTGGGCAAGTCAGGATGGACCAGGTGATGCTGATGGGAAGGTGTAACTGTCCCCATAGGCTGACCTTCAGCAGAGCACTAGAGGAAGGCAACTTCCCAGTAGTCCTTGTCACAGAGAATCTCAGAAGAATGATGACTTCCATGGGTGACCAAAAGGCCAAGGACTCTGCAAACAGAATTCCAAAATTCACTGTCTCTCTTCCCTTCGATTCCTTGTTTTCCACTCATTCCTGTACATGAACATCCAACAGTAAAGGAGGTGGCCAGAGAAGAAGACAAATCCCTCTGTGATGCATTTTTGTTCTGATCTTAAAGCTCTTCAAGCCTAACAGGCCTCAGTGGCTTTGATTCCTGGAAAAAAATTTTCCTTAATAGAAAGACAGCACCACTGCAGCCAGGAGCTCTTGAAAAGATGAGTAAGCACACATATGTGCCTTGCAGCCCCCGAGGCCTTCTTCACCTTCTCACCCTCACCACCTGCACCCACCTTCCAGATATCTCAGCCAAGTCACTGCCCAGGGCTTACCCTGCCCATCTGTAAAATTAGGACAATCAGAATCTCAGAATCAGAATCTCCCCAGGAACAACTGAGTTCCTGGACAGGCTGCTCCAGCTCACCCTGCTTTGGCCAGGGGTTCAAGTGGATGATCTGCAAAGGTCCCTGCCAACCTCCGTGACCTGGTGACTGACTCGTGTTGCTGCTCTGGGTTGTGGCACCCCAGCCATGTGTCACTGGGATTCACCCATACAATGCCACACTCATGTCCTGCCTATGGGGCCTGTTGGGAACTGAGCACACAGGACATGGCTGAGACCTCCAGCCTTGCCAGTACAGAGCCACCAAAACTACACTGTCACTCTGATCCAAGCTGCAGTGCACTCCCCTGCTAAACCCTGCACGCCCTGCCATCATTTTCAGCCCAAGATTGGAGCAGCAGACTCTAATTCACCTTCATCGAGGATGAATTTTAGATAAAATTCAAACTGATTAATGAAGAGGAGGTTAAGCACTTCCAATCAGGGTGGCAAGAAAAGTGCTAGAACAGTAAAATTGAATCCCAGACTGTCTCTCTGCACTTCTTAAAGGTGTGTAAGCTCAGAGGACTCATCTAAGCTGCTTCCCAACATCCGTGTTACTGTGGATGGATGAACCTAACTGATGGTCCACAACACACTGAGGCTCACCATAAACAAGGTGTCACACTTCCCTGTGGGACACCAAATGCTAAAAAATACATATAATCAATAATGCAGAGCAAGAGTTTCCTTTCAAATTATTTCCATCCATTTTCCCCATTCTGAAAATTTCATGTTTACCTTGCAGGCCCTGTGACAGCAGAGTGCTCTGCCCTTTCTGGAGCATGAGAAGGAATCAGAAATGGTCCCCAGAGAACTTGGCCTCCTGTCCACCCATGCTGGGGAGCAGAGAAGGCATGTTTCCTCCTGGGAGCTCTTTCACACTTCCAGTGCAACAGGACACAAAGGTATTCGACCTATCTGGGGTGGATCCAGCTCTCTGTGGAGATTAGAGAGCCTCTGACTTTGGAGATGATCAACTTCTCTGTTTTTCCTGAGGGATATCCAACATCCACACCTGCACAGAAGAGCAGCCACAGCCTTTCCTCCCATTACTCTGATGGTACCAAAGACAAAAAAATTACCTGGACTTGAAGCAAAATCTTCCCTTTTCCAGCACTGTTGGCTTCACCCTATATCCAAGCTCTGGAAGAATGTACAGCCCAGAATTCCACAGAGTTCTCCCTTGCCAAATCTTTTGCAAGCATCCAGAGCTCCAAGCACTCACAAGATTTACAGTGTGATAGTTAACACAGCAATCTTGTGCAGGGAAAGAGAGGGAGAAGATATTTATGGAAGATAAAACATAAAGATATTAAGAGCATGACTTAGATTTTGGTATGTTACACAGTATTTGTAATCTGCATGTCCTCACTGAGCATGCTCATGTAAAGGAGGTAGTGGTCTTTATTCTGAAGGACCCAGAGGAATTTCAAAGCCTAAAAGCGAATTTCCCTGGATGGATCTGCAAGAAGCATTCACAACATATAACCGTCCTCTTTGTGAGGAGATTCTCAGATTAAGACACTTCTGAATTATCTCTAATTTGTGCAAGTAGTCTTAATTTCCCACCTGAATCCTGGGAGAAGCCACAGAACTGAACACCTGCACCCAGAGATAAAAAGCAGCAGAAGACTTCTACATTATATTTTAGCAGAACCTCAGTCCACTGGGATTTGTGAAGCATTTTCTCAAATATATAAACCAAAGAAATTTAGAGTCCTGAGGGAAACAGCAAAGCCAGCATTAGTCCGAAAGACAGTCCTGGCAGTAACACACATGATGACAACAAGACCAGGAGGCTGGGCGTGACAGCATTGAGGGACGTAAATGATGGGTGGGATCATCTTCATGCACCCAAATTTCTCCCCAAAACAACATAGTTGTCAAGTGTGTCCTAGAGTGAGCAAGAGGAATCAGGAAGAGCTCAGGCTCATCTTCCTCAGCACCTGGCTCGGGGCCTATTTCACTGGAGCAAACTCAATTTCATCCTTCAATGTTTCCAAATCATAGCTGTGACTCCTGCACCCAGAAGATGTCCAGATTTTGAGTGTCCTTCAAACTGGCCAAGTCAGTGAAGTTTTTTCCAAATCAAGTCCCAAGTTTGCACTTGGCAAAGAGGCAGAATTGAAGCAGAAATAATATACCTTGATTTGAGACCAGGCAGAGCTGACGTGGATCTTCCCCAACATCCCCTGACTGCTCTGGTGCTCGATCAAGAAGCCTGTGTCCTCTTTGTTAAGAGATATAATAAAGCAAAATTGCTGTCCTAAATATTACTAAAGCACTGGCTGGCATGTTTAATAAACCTTTCCATTTGGGTAAATTAGCACTCATCTGGACAAGTGCTGAAGTGCTGTTACTTGAAGAAAAAAATTCAATGCTTGGAGTCTAATTTAAATAATTATCAGCATATTTCTGCTCTGCCTGTTTCGCTGAAATTACCAGGAGACTTGATGCAGTCTGAGTGTAAGTGCCTTTTGTCTGCATGTAATTTATTGACCCCATTTCAGTTAAGTTTTTGGCCCACTCACTGCTGTGCTGGAGGACCATAACCAAAAAGGACTTCGTGGCCAAACAGCGTAAAATCAGTAACAACTGATCTACTTTTACCCAAATCCCTTTCAAGACCTGTAAGTTACTTCCTTGTGTTTTCCACATGAGGCAAATCTCAGATCTGTGATAATCTGCTATTCCCACAAAGCTGCTGTTTGGGGACCACGGGCATCCATGGGGAAGACCAACACGCTGACTGGGGATGATGGTCACCCCATCCCTGCAAGCCAGGTTTCAGGTGTAGGCACACACTCTTTCACAGCAAACCTGTGCAGTACTGGGATGTTTGCTGAAATACTCTCTTATGCCCTCTAAAACCCAGAGTGTGGATACCAGGTCTGCAGCACCAAATACTTCCTCCTACAGACCTCCAGCCATCCCATGGCTGTGTTCCATAAGGGACACAGCCTGGAGCACCAAGCAGCCACAGGCTTGGCTCCCAAGAACAGAAAACCCCTGGGGACACAGCACTGACCTTCAGCCATGCTCATGGCAGAAGGCCTCAGTACCCAGCACACTGCTCACAGGATTGATTTTATTTCTAGAAAGGAAAACAGAGAAAGCTCTTGAATTATTTTTCATCTTTGTGGGTTTTTTTGGTTGAAAAGTGGCGCTGGTATTTGTGCCTTTTCTTCTGCCCTAACTCCAAGACTGTCAGCAGAAAGCATCACAAGACCACTTGCTTGCTTGAAACGCCCCCTTTCCCTGGGAGCAGCTCCAACCAAGCTGCCAGCAGCGCTGCTTTGGAGCACGGAGCCATCCCGCACGGAATGCTGTGCAGCCCTCGGCACGGGCTGGTGCTGCCAGGGAGGGGCAAGGTCTGCCTCGACCAGATTAAGGTGCCGCTCCCGCCCCGCTCCCGCTCCCCAGGCTGCCTCTGCATTCCGCTCGCGATGCCGCCATCTGCACCTTATGGCTGCCGTGACGAGGGAGGCTTCCCTCCAGGGCACGTTCTGCAAACCTCGCATCCACCAGCCCATCAATCCTTGGCTCTCATCAAAAGACAAACTTATAAACAGGCCCAGACGCTTCTCCCAGGTTTAATGGAGGCAGCTAAGAGGCTGTGATCGTTCGATGTTTTCCAATGATAGTGGTGATGCCTGAGGCCAGCTATAATATTACCATGAAATAAATCTGCAGCGATATAATTAGCAGGGATGCTATTACACACAGGTTTTAGGGATGCTCAGCACAGAGGGAGAAGAACAGCTACTCAGAATGGGACCTTGCTGAGGTTCTTGGGTTTGAGATAGGGCTGGGAGTAGGAGAGACAGAAAAACTCTAATGTCAAGGCAGTGTGGACTACCTGCATTAGTCTGTAGGCAAAATAAATCTAGTTTTTTAATAGCCAGAGGTTATGGTAAGCACAGGTCTGTGTCAGTCTCAAGGTTAAATCCATCCAACTTTCTCCTTGCCACTCCAGCTACCTCTGCCCTGCAAGAGGCTGTGGAGTTTAGGTGGCACTTGCAAAGCTGCTGCTTCTTCCAGCATCCAGTCTGCGATGTGCCTTGTGGTCCCCTAAACTAGGAGGGGAGGTGGAGCAGGGAGATGCAAACCAACACAACTCTGAAGCCCAAGTCTGGCAGGAGGAGATGACTGCTGTTTTCTCTGTCATGCTCCATCAAGAGAACAACACCCTGTTAACTCTGCCACTGGTACATATAAAAGGTAGACAAATACCACAAGAAGCAACTAGGAGGGAAAGAGAGAAGAGGCTAGGTTAGAAAACGGGACGCTACTCATAACTGCAAGGAATAGCTAAGAAAAGAGTTGGCACCTACACAGTGTTTTCTCTTTCTTGCAGATGTAGCACTAAAAGTAAGAGCATAGAAAAAGGATGTAACTAGAGCAAAATATTTTAGGCTCAATGGTCATGGGGGAGAGGAATGGAAAGAAGAAAGTCAACACATGCCAAGATTGATCCTCAGTTTTGACACAAGATCCATATGGCAGTTAAAAGCCACATTCAGGGAACATGGAGTTCCTCAGGACTCCAGGCCAGGACCCCTGGAAGGGTTTCTGCCCTACACACAGGACACAGACTCATGAGCTGGAGCTCCTGTGCCAATGTCTGCACGGCATGTCATGGCTTGATTATGAAAGGTGACATGCTAGGGCAGTTTGCACCAAAATCAAGATTATCCTTTAGAAGTGCTGGGCAGGAGATGCCCTGGAGGAAAGCCCTGAAGTAGACAGCCTGCCCTCAGCTAAGGTTCAAAAACTCTTCATGAGTTTTAAGTGTGTTTCCAAATCTGCAGTCAAATCCTACACCTTCCCTCTTTTTTGCTACAATAAACTTTATCTCAGAATGTAATCTAGTAATAAAAATGGTTTTAAAATGATCTGACAAGCACTAGAAACCCCATTTCTTTTAGAGTGACAACTCTATTTACAGCCTCACATACATATACTCTGGTTTATATTCCACATGCACACCAGGCCCTCAAGATTTGGGATATATCCTTTCCATCCACTTGCAAGAATCCATTTCAGTTGTGAAAAGAAGTCCTCCAGCAGGGAGAAAGTAGGAAGAAAGATTGCCTCCAATGCTGGGGTCTGTGCACATCTCCCAGGACAGAGGAGCAGAGGATGGGCAGCCCCCACCCTGTATCAGGGCTGTCTTACTGCACTTGAGCAACCCTCCCAACGCCAGGGGCCACCTCTCCAGCAAGAGCTACATGCCCATCCTGGTCAGGCCAGAGGGCTGCTTTGGTTCAGAGGAGATGGAAAACAGCTGGGCAACATCACACAGGAACACAACTCTTTCAAAACGGTGCAGAAAATTGCTAAACTGCTAAAAACATTCACATTCAAAGCCTGAAGTGGCCAGGGAACAATAGCACCAAACACGAGCAGAGCTGAGGGAAGGAGCTTTGAGCTCCAGGGAGATGTTATTGTCGTAATCACGCATGAAGGACACCTTGTAACTAAAAGTTCCAGAACTTAATTAGGAAGCACAGCTCTTATTCCCGGGTGTATCAGAGACAAAGAATGATCTCTCCAGGCCTCAGTTTCCCCATGCACAAAGCTGGAGCAGTCAAATACATCTACAGTAAGGGAATACAGCACTTGCTGGAATGCACCTGGGAAGCCACACTACCTCTATCTTGAATTTTGCTTCTCTGCTGCCACACTCACCCAAGCACACAATTCTTATCTGCTCTTCCCCATCACGGTTTCCCACTGCCCTGCAATGCTGACGAGCTCAACACCTTCCATATCTTATCCAGCTTCCTCAATTACAGGCACACCAGCACAGACATCTTCATCTGTGTGAGTGGAGAGGGAGGCACGGCTAAGATCAGCAACAGGAACAGCACGGACCAGCGCTGGCTCCCTATATAATTAGCTGATATAAAAGCTGTGCCATCTACTGGCATCCAACTGAAACACGGCTCCCAGCACTGCTCCCATCAAGTTGTTGTTGCTCCAGCAGTTCTTAGTGTAGAGCTTAGGTGGGATTTCAGCTCACCCCTGTACAGGTGAGTTTGCCACACACAAGTGGCAAACAAGGGACAGCCAAAGACAGAAATTCATTTTGCAGTACCAAAACCAGGCACTCACAGGAGCCCTGCGTTAGCATTTCACTCCCGGCCCTTATAATCCCCCACTTGCTATGGAATTACCAGCATTACTTAAAGGATTTTTTTTTTTAAATTATCATGCCTGCAGAAAAAAACAGCCAACCACCATTTAAAACTAACTTCCCATTATTATGCCTAAAATTTTGGGAAGACATTTTGGCAGGCCCAATACTGACCTACAGCTGGCAGTCCTGCATAGAAAACCGGTTACTCCTTCCATCAAACCTGTAGGGTACTTCCAATAGCCTTTAGTGCTGTTATCTGGCCACTTCCAAGGATGTAGCACACCCTAAACAGACGAGGAGAGACAGAAACCAAGGACATGAAGCAGAAACACCAGCGGAGAAAACAGGTCCCCATGAGGGACAGGCAAGCCGAGACACACAAACCCAGGCTGGGTTAAGGAGGAGCTCCCATGCCCTCACCAGCCCTGCTGCAGCCCTGCTCTGTGCCTGTGGAGCTGCTTCAGCTCCCGCAGTCACCCCAGTTCCAGCCCCTCACGTCCCAGTTCAGCTGGTGGCTCCGCAAGCAGCACCAGGCAGGCAGGCAGGTGCACAGTTAAATATTTTTGCTCGCAACCTTTTCATGATGCTTTCACTTCAGATCGTGCCTCTGAACGCTGACAGATTTCTCATTGCAAGGCTGTATTAAGCCGCTTTTTAATTGCATTTTGAGGGACCCAAAGGCCAGCAGGCAGAAGGGCACTTTATTTTTTCCAAGGAACATTATTTTTATTGTAGAGGCAGGAAAGGTTTCCATTAATCCTCAGCAAGCAGACGGCTTCCACGCAGCACGGTGGCTGCAGGGACAGCCGCTCCAGAGCACTGGGATGATTTGAGCACTGTCTGCTGGAATATCGTGGCTCCCAACAACTCCTCTTCAAAGAGCAGATGACAGGCTTTGGCACGAAACTTGCATTAAATTGATACAATCTCTTTAATGTTATCTCTGGCTCTTTATCACAATTGTATGTGCAATTTACATTCTTGTCGCCTTTTTTTTTTATTAAGATTTGCTAGATCCTTATCACTGATATTTTACACATTGTTGTAGTGTCACTCAAACATTTAATGGACATCAGCTGCTCTGGGAATATTGAATAGCTCCTTGCTATGGGGTAGTGTGGGATGCTGATGGATTTCAGACTCGCTCCATGAAAGCTGCAGAGGATGCAAAGGAAATCCATGTGGGACAGAAAGCAGGGTCCTGGTGGGCACCATCCCAGGGCAGGGGCAGAGGCTGTGCCAGCTCCTGTGTGACAGCACAGCTCCACGTGCCCAGAGCCGAGCTAAACACTGATCGTGCAGGGCACCTTGGGGGCTGCCTCCTGCTCCTCACCTGCAGCCAGCCCTGCTATTCAAGTCACTCCTGTGCAGAGACCTACTGAGATAAACTGAGCCAAAGCCGATCTGCAGTCTGTGGGCTGCAGAAACGAAACCTGATAAATCTACTTTCTTTAAAAAAAAAAAAAAAAAGTGGGATTTGAAGAGAGCTTTTGAGACAAAGCTTTCATGCAAGTCCATTAACCTCCAGGACCAAGCCTCCACCCCCTCACTCATTAGTCTTTAACTTCACTACCTGGCTGTAAACACAGCTATACAAATAACTGATTTGCAGTTCCACCTGAGGATGAAACCCTTAAAAAAATAATCCCCATTCCACCAGAAATGAACTCAAAATGATTCACTGTCCCAGGTCAATTACTCCCATTCAATATAAGAGCCTTCCACTCCAAACCATGCATCTGAAACATTCAAAGGGAAAACCATTGAGCAAGAATAAATTGGCTGGAGGTTTTTCTGCCCAAGATCTTGGGCTTCGGAGAGCTCTTTGAGGATGTACAGTGTCATGGAGGGCAGGGGCTGAACCCTCAGGGACAGAGCACATCTGTAAGTGCAGAAGCACTTACTCCAAGTGCAAACCTACAGGTAACCCATGGGAAATAAAGATCCCCCTCTCCCACCACACACAGATTACAAAGTCACAGGAAAGGGCGCAGAAGCAACTCCAGGTACCAAACTGCCATGGAAATGCATTTTCTCATGCCAAAATTAACCAAGAAAATTCAAATAAATCCCTTTTTCAGTGACATGGTTTCTTTTATTTTGCTATCATTGCAAGCATATCTTCCCAATCATGTTTAAAGGTTGTTCTATAAAGAATTAAATGGTAATTCCCTTCCCTAGAACTAATTCCCTCAGAGACCTCCTCCTCTTCTGCATCACTCACCAGTTTATATCTATATCTATCTTCACAGATAGACCAATAAGTCATACCCATCTGCTTTTACCCTTTCAACCACCCCCAAATGCCTCCTCTTAGAGCACAGCCCTGCCAGGCCTCAGGAGCTTGGGAGGGTGAGGACCAAGCTGAAGGATCCGAGTTTTGAGACAGCCCAGCGCTACAACTGCTGCAAATCCCCTGCCCACACCAATGTCTTCAGTCACCTCCACCTCTGCTAGGAGCGCTGCTCCTGTGCTGGAAAAAAACTGGAAGAACTGAAAAACAACATGCAAGCTGCTGTCAAATACATAACAGTGTGAGGAAGGGAAGCAAACACCCTTTCAGGACTATTTCATCCTTCTCTTCGCTTGGTCTCAGAGGTGTCTGGGTTGCTCACGGCGTGGGGTGCAGAGCGCAGGAAGACAAGGCACGCAGAGCAATTAAACCCTCAAAGAAAGGTTAGTTCCCATTCCAGGGAGCTCCTATTCCTCCTGCCTGTGCGTGCAAACCATCCTGGCAGCGCTCAGAGAGGGCGTGAGGGCAGGCTTTGCTCAGGCTGAAAGCCCAGCTAAAGCTCCCAGCACGGCTGTGAGCCGAGCCCCGGGCACCTCAGCCCGGGCACCTCAGCCCCCGGGCACCTCAGCCCCCGGGCACCTCAGC
>VZRO01003088.1:111180-202466 GCA_013397915.1 Daphoenositta chrysoptera
CCTCAGCCCCGGCCGCCGCGCCGGCACCGGCAGCGAGCCGCGATCCCCTCCCTGCGGCAGGCCCGCCTCGGGGATGGGTGCAGCACACAGGGCCTGCCGAGGAGAGGTGCTCCGGGGCAGGGAGGAAGCCGTAAGCCTAAAATAAATCGCTGGGCAAAGGCATCGAGTGCAGGGCTAAGTGGTATAGACCTGGAGCGTGAGAACCAGCTCACCTCTTGACAGGGCAAGGGACCAGATGGATATTTCAGTCTTCAGGAAGGGCAAAGTCAGGCAACTATTTATTTGCACAGGGTGAGTAAGGAAGCTCCACTCTGGGTTGGAGAGCTATACTGAGAGACATCTTTGCAGAGCTGGTTTTGCCTCCTCTTTTGCTTCAGGTCCTGAAAGGGCATTAAAAAAACCCCTAGACAGGTGTTTTCTTTAAACAGCAACTGTCCAGACTTCTTACAGCAAATACCAGAAACAACAGCCTCAGTCTGCCAAGGGCAAGAGAGGACAAAGCTTTCTTCATCTGTTCTTCACCAACAGCCATGCACGGGGCTGAGGATCTGCTGTGGAGACTCACGGAACGCTGTATCAGGTCGGGACCATCACTTTTTTTCACTCCCCCATCTGTGACTGCAGATGCACTGGTGGCACTGCGTCCCTTCCTGGTATGTGTGCCACCAAACGGGGTCATCCCAGGACCTCAGCGTGCAGCGGTGCCAGGGAAGGCAGCAGCCCCCTGGGTCCTGGCAAACCTGGGCTGCCCCAGAGTGCACCCAGCAGCTCACCAAGTTGTAAAGCCCATTGGGCTGGGCTGCTGCCAAGTGTTCATGGCAGAAGAAAGGGAAACGTTCAATGTAATCTGCATGAAAGTGCAGGAAGCCCTAAATTGTGTTAGCGCTATTAAGAAAGCTGGTTACATTGCTCAGCAAACTGGCCCAATACAGGTTTGATAGACTTGTTACAAACATCTGATTGTTCCTGATTAGATTAGACAATCAACCCCCATCCTGGTGTGTGGGCATTGTTTGACTTCCCTCTGCAATCTGTAAATTAGAATTCCAGACCTGGGAGATTGGATTCAAATTGGATTACTGGAGCAGGTCCAGCACAAGAACAATTGTGAGGCAGGAGAAGACACACACACACATGCACGAACGAATAAATAAATAAATAAATAAACAAACAAACGCATGGGGACTGTCAGCCAAGATTCAATTAAGAGCAAATTAAAAATAGAATTAAAAACAAAAGCCACCAACCAGCAATTAGCAAAGAAGCGGGAAGAGGGCTGGATTTGTCACTATGAAATAAGGAAGCACAGAGGTCCTGCCTTTAAATGGTATGTACTTCAGCGTGCACAATGCTGATGTTGGTTGTGGTCCTCACTCCACCAACTCAAGAGCTCCTGTCTGTGGCTGTGGAGCTGGAATGGTGCAGGAGTGTGTGAGAAAATGAAGCCCTACATCTCACCGAACCCACAGGCTGTGTCTGAGCTCACCTGAGCTATGTTTATTCCCTCTCTCCTACCCCATTTTGCTGCCTGGGAAAGACAGGTAATGTGTCCCTTAGCTGGGACCCAGCAGGCCACAGTGTGACTACTGGCAGCCTTCTGACATGCCCAGAAGCCCCCCAGGTCAAAGCCAGGGCTGTACCACACCGCAGGAGGGAAACCCACGAGGACTGCAGGAGCAGCACCACATGCTGCCAGCCAGGGAGAACCCCCAGTGCACTGCAGCTCACGAGGGTCTCCCTCTCCTGGCCTGGGACCTCTCCAGTTAAACACATCAATGACTTGGCCAGTGAGCACCTGGAACAACGTCCTTCAGACAGCTCTGCAGGGCAGGGAGATGGCAACAGGACCTTGCTCTGCCAGAAGCAAAGGAGAAATCCAGTACCAACCCCAGGGCTGCTCCGGCTGAATGCTGACTTCCCCTTTGCTGCCTGCTGGCAAGACCAGAGGACAGCAACAACCCCAACAGTGAAGGAGGGAAGATTTCCTGATGATTTCCTGCCAGCCCATGCCATGACAGAGGTCAGTGCCTCTGCTGCTGAGAGAGGACGGAGTGGGGAGATGCTCTGAACTGGGCTGAGAGATGCTTTGCTGTATGCCAATTTTTGCAGCTCGTCAGACAAGTGACATCTTTCATTGTCCCTATCAGGGAGCAGAAACCTGATAAAGACTCCATTCACTGCATACCTGCAAGGGAAATCTCAGGGCTATCAGAATTGTTAAAGGGATAAACCTGTCCAATTAAATCCCCTCTGCACTCTTGATATATGCTTGTGCCAGGCTCAAATGGAGCTTGGAACTAGTCCCAGTTGAGCAGTAATGCACTGAGAGTTCAGCCAGGACTAAAAGCACAACTGGCCTGAGCTCCTCCCTCCTGCGATGCCCCCACTGACCAACTTCACCCTGAGAAGCTGATTTGGCCAGTACTTTGTGGTAGCACACCAAACTCTCACCTCACCCTCCATCACAGGATCTAAAGCATGGCCAAGTACCTACTGCATCAACACTTCAGAAGAAACATGCAAGAAAAAGTGCCAGTAAGTGGGAAAACTCAAGGCTGAGGGGTGGAAATAGGAGACAAAACAGTAAAATAGGGTTCAGGCAGTACAAAACCCCAAGCCTTACCACTAGACCAACCATCTTTCTGTGTGCCAAATCTCACCTCTTCCAGCCTCTTCCCCTTAGGATCCAAGGTAAAGGAAGATGGGAACACCTACAGCCACATTACCCCAGGCTTTGTAGCCACAGGAAACCCAGCCAGACTTCCCTGCAGGATGCTTTCAAAATACAGGAAATTCCCAGTCTTGTCCTTTGTATTCTTTTTTCTGCCAAAAGAAAATGTCTAATACCAAGTGTAGATTTTACTACTCTGGTTGTAGTAAAATCTGAGCGAAATATATTGTGACCCCCTACACCTTAGCATCTTTTCACCTTAGCGGGACCTTCAAAACCCTTGAACCCTCCTACCAGTGAGCCCTCCTACCAAACCCCTGCTTTCTCCCAGATGCTCATTCCACACTACAGCTAAATACACAGCAACAAAAAGATGATATTAAATTTCACAAAAAAACAATAAAACACCTCACAAACCTTCCTCCTACTCCTGGTAAGTGCTGTTAGTGCTCTCATCACCAGAGCCATGCAAGGTGCACCAAACCTGTTGCACACACATACATCTACATAAAATACACACAGATGTCCATACTACACATTATAAATTCTCTGATACACAAAATGCCACTTTGCTGTACTCCTGTTCAACACATCACATTTGATACTGCACACAGCTGGAGTCCACAGGAAATGCAACAAACTCCACCTTAACTCAAAAAATTGTGCCAGTGCTGTACAACTTGCAAAACTAAATCAGCTCTATGGAAAAAATACCAGCCCAACCATGTCACCATCAGGGCAATCAGAGCCTGCAGGCATCCAGACCATGTTCTGTGGATCAGGAGGCCTCTTTTTGGAGATGGGGCAAGGCCACCAGCACAGACAGTAATCTTTAGGCTGGTCACAGTACATGAATAGTTCACTTCAGGGCATAACCCACTCAGTAAACTGTGGGATGTGCCGCTCTCAGGAGGCAAAGCAAATTGTCTGTGGTTAAATATGTGAAGAATGAAGCAGTCAGCATCCAAAAGCAGCCTTCACAAGAACTGTATAAAAAGGAGAAACAGTCTTAAAACATATCCTAGGATCTAAAATTTCCACCTCTCAGCCTCCTCCTCCATCAAATCACAACTTCCTTCTCCCCCAGTCTGCAGAGCTTCAGGGAAGAATAGACCTGGAGGCATCACTCATGTACTTCACATAGTATTCTAAAAGAAAAAAAAATGCCCCTTGGGTTTGGGAATCTGGACCCACACCATGCACCCCATCAGGTGATGGCTTTTCCCTGGCTCACTCAGTGCTTCACCAACAGCGAACTCCAACATCTGGGCTCTTAAACAAGCTCCCAAAAAAGCCCCAGCCTGTACATATCTCTCTGGGCACATGCAAAGGCAAAGAGGGGTCTGAACACACTGAAAAACTGAAGAGGAGATAGGAAATAAAGTTGAAAAAGTGACAAAGAATCTACTTAGCAAAAAAACAACCTGCTGAGTTCTAGTCTCAGATGATGTCAAGCCATAAGCCAACCATCTGTAGTTCCCAGCACAAGGAAAACCCAAGGGGGATTTGTAGTCATTTCGTCACCTGCCACCTTGTTCCTTTCACACCTTATGAAAGGTGGTTTCTTTAGCCCTAACAAGGACAAGCTCATGAGTGTGGACAAGTGCAGCCCATTAAACTCCCACCCAGCCAAGAACACACTTATTGCTTCCTTACACCTCACCTGTAGCTCTGCAACTTCCCCACAATGTAATACACTGGGTAAAGGTAATGTCATCTCCTTCAGGAGTCACTCCGCCTTAGCCTTTTACTTCCAATTCAGATGAAATTAGATGCATTTTTGGTATTGAAGGCCATCTCTTTTACCTCCCCTCCTGTTCAAGCTTGGGAATAAAATGCAGCTGGAACTACAGAACCCGAAGGAGACTGGGAGGCCAGGCTTGATGCAATGAAATTATCATGGACAAAGGACACTGGAAAAGGCAATTAGTGCTGATGCAAATCCATGTCACACAGAAGCCATTGTGTGGGACATGGGGTAGAAGTCCCCCAAGAACCAGCTGTAGATACTCTAGTGCCAGGTGGAACAGGTGGGGATTGCAAAAACATCTTCCTAGGAATTTTTTGTCCCATGATGAGGTTGTCATCTGATATGATGCTCTGGAACAAAAAGGGAGAGACAGCATCCAAATAACCAGCCCCTTGAAGATGCCTTATTTTAGGAAGCAATTACCCTCTCTGCCACACACCCCTGGCTCCAGCACACCTCCAAAATGCACATGGGAAATCAGAGTGTCCTATTAGTGCCAGATCCATGCCACACTGCTGTGCCATGGCTGTCAGGGCCAGACAGGTTCAGTTTCCTTGGGCTTGATTTCTGCCTCTTAGAAATGCAACACACAAGGTAAGAAACTGTATTAATAAATGCTCTGCACATAGTTTCATAAAGACACATTAATATTTTCCCTTAGAAACAGAGGAGAACAGGTTCTTTGATGACTGGACTGAATCACCACCTAATCAGAACAGCACTCTGAGCCATGCACCCATGATATGTACCCAAAGGCTTGTGAGCATCTTCCTACAAAGCCCCACTGAGGCCCAGACAGCATCCCTTCTCTCCTGCAGCAAAGGAGACAGGGATGTCTCCTCAGGAGAGTGAGCACATGAGTAACATGGCAATTTGTACATCAAGGAGAGGGTCCATTTCTCCCTCCTCACCTGCCCTCACCAATACCTGGAGTCCCACCTGACTCAGATGCTGAAAAATATGTTTCAAGAAGTCATCATCACTCATGTGAGTCATGAGAGAAGAGGAGGAAATGACTCCAGGAGAGATGATTCAACTAAAGGGAGAACTGAGACAGAAGAAAACAGGCAGGAGAATGGAAGGAGCTATTGGAGCCCCACTGCTTCAAAGGAGCTCAGCAAAATGTGGAAGAAATTTAGAGGATTCAGTTTTTCTGCCTCCATCAACTTCCCTGTTCCCAGATTTTGTTGTTAGAACCACCAATCCAAAATGTCAAGAATTTACATGGAAACTGTACGTAAAAGTCTGCTCTGAGAGTGCACTCTGAAGGAGTCCTCTTGAAAGACTAATTTAGGTCAAGGGATCATTGTTTCCGCTATAAAGACAGCACCACGTGCTGTTACCTAACCAGCACTGCCAGAATCACTCCTGCGTCAGGTCCAGCATCAGGTGAGCCCTTTACAGCACACCAGAGAGTCCTGCCCAAAACCCAACAAAAAAGGAAGACAGTTGGAAGACAAACAAGGTTATTTGTACCACAGGCACAGTTCAACCCTTGATCTAGGACCAAAATATGTACAAATTCTCTATAAGTCTGTGTGACTCAGAGCAAAGGGCAAAGAAAAACAGTGTGACTGATGAACTGAAATTCAAATGTCACAGTGGAACCACTCAGCACATTCCTGCTGTGTAGCTCAGGGTTATTACCCTGTGCATCCCATGGGAGCCAAGTGTTGTCCAAGTGTGTGTCAAGTTTGCAACAACCTTCTGTCACCTGTGTCTTCCTCCAGCGTCTATAGGTGCTGCACATCTCTGGAATATTCAATATGATGTATGCTTAAGTATGCACACAAACTATATGAGCACAAGGATGCAAGTTGATGTTAAGAAGAAAATTGGTCTCCCTGATTTTCACGTCTGCACTCTCAAATGCACTGCTGATAGTTTACACCTCTTTAGTCCCACTTTAGCTCCTTCCATTCAAGCTAAAACGTGTGAGTCCCAGGTGGGATTATTCTTTACTTCCCAGAGTAAGGAACTGGGTAAACAACAATCTTCTTCACCCAAGTCCCTACAGTTACCATCTTTGTCAGGCACTGTGGACAACCTCACACCATTGGGATGCTGAGGGCAGACTGACCACCCTTGGCTGAGATCCTGTCTTGAGACTCCCCTGGCCCACATGGGTGTCCTGTGATTCCTGTTGCATACCTTCTCCAAGCTACTTCTTACCCACTGAGGAGACAGCTCACTTCCAAACTCCCACTGCCTTCGTTTATCTACCCCTCAGTTACTGTCACCTTCTGTCACCACAGCACTTTTTCCTGTGCTCCCACCCCTGTCTATCAGGTTGAAGGATGACCAAGCCTTTTTGGCTGCAGTGCCTCTGTGGACACAACAGCTGTGTTACCTGCTCCAAGCCTTCCCCTTGTCTATCACCCTGCAGCTGCCTTTCAGTGAATCAAGCAACAAACTGCATCCAGCTGGCCACACTGCCAGATGCCCATTGTACAATTTCATGCCACTCGATAAAACTGTTTTAGAGAGGATCCTCAGCTCCTGGAGGTGAATTTTCCATACCCCTCTGCAGTGAAGAGGGTTCTCCACCTCTGCAGGAAGGCAACTACTTGTCTCTGCCCCAGTAGCAGAGCATGGCCCTGCTGCCACCTCGTTATAGCCACTGCTGGGTTTTACTGAGCAAGCACCATGGATCAGGTCACCTTCCTCCACTACAGAGAAAATGAGTTCATTTTAACAGGAGTGTTACAAAATAGGACAATAGATTGGAAATGTATGCAGACACCCATGAGGGCAACCCACACACGCAGTCAATCACAGGGCTCGAGTCCCAGGCACCAGCACAAACCCTTCCAGCACATCATCTCCAAAACAGGAAAGGCTCCACTTGTCCAGAACACTTCCATGAGTGATAGCAGGGACACTGCAGTACTTCTGCTTCCAGTACACCCCCACTTAAATGACTGGATCAAATCTGCCACCAGGCTTTTGCTGTCACTTGCCTTCTTGTGACAGCGCCTTCAGGTGTTCGCATGACAGCGGGAGGAGATAAAAAGAAAGAAGATACCTAGAGTACATCCCCACATGACACATCCTTACCTCACATGCTCCATATGAATCTGTCCAACTGCAGGATGCAGTTCCCAGAAAAGGACACACAATCATAGAAATCACTTTGAAGCTGAGATCATAATGCTACACCAGCATCAAGCCTGTTGTTTAAACTGAACATTTCCATCAAAGGATCAGCACACAGGCCCATCTTCTTACCTTTAAAGCACGGACTTTCTTGGCCAAGAGGCTCTCAATGTCCCCTGCGACCTTCTCCACCAATTTCCTGGGCACATTCTCCTTGACTTCAAACAGGTTGCTATTTTCGTTGTAGATCTAAGAGGGGAAGCAAGAGAAAAAGACAGTCAATATTAGTGAGGAGTACAGCAGTCTTCCTACAGAAAAGCTGATCCTCTAACAGAGGATTCTTGCAATGTGGATTAAGTAACAATATAAGCTTTGGAAATGAGGGGAGCACGAGAAGAAAGGCTTTGCAACCAGAAAAAACAGAAATGCATTCAACCTGCTGCCCACACCACCGGCTCTATAGCTGCCTGCCTTCATGCTTGCAGGCAATGAGCATCCCACCCTCTCACTCAAAGCCTGAGCTGCCCGTCCCCGCCTCTGCCGAGCCACTCCTGTGGCACAGGCAGAGCCATCACGCTTGCTGCTGTGCCTGCTTTCACCCAAAGGCATCCCCAAAGCCCACTGACCACCTCCCCAAAGCCGCTTGCTGAACTTGGCAAGTGCAAGCCCAACTCCCTGCCTGCCCCCAGCCCACTGCACTGCCTGCAGGGCTTGCTGGGTGCAGGGCCTGGCAGCACTGGGGCAGCAGGGCAGCCCTGGGTACCCTGGAACAAGGGGATCACATGAAGCAGGATAAAACCCACATCTCTAATCAAGCACTAATAATTGGCACCCTTAAGAAATGAGGATTTCTACAACCAGTCCAAAACTTGGCCAGGCTGTGGTGGGTAGAGGCACAAATCTATGCCAGGATTATCCTGAAGGCCAATGCAGTAATCTGGATTTGAATGTTGCACCCAAAGCAGCAGCAATGACCCACAGGCCTGCCCGTCCAACCACATTGCACAACTGCAGGGAACAAGGCCAGATCCAAGGGAAGTGCTGTTGGCATCAGCACTGCCCCAACGAGAAGGAATCAGTCCCACCACAAGTCTTCACAACCACCAACCCCTCAGTCACCTCTTCAGATGGTTTTGTGACTTGTTAACTCCACCTGCTTGCAGACTCAGGTGCAACCAACACAGGGTCAAAAGAAACAGTTTATTGCCATCATCTGAGATTAGGAAAAAAAATTCCTCGTGCTTTATCTTTTCTTAAGTTAAGTACATGAAGAAAACCACAAAGCAAATATGATTCTGCTTCTCTCTTTATCCTCAGGCTACTTGCAAATACCTTCAGCTCCAGACATGGAGACATATGGGAACAGAGAACCCTCCAAGGAGGGCTGGACCTCCCCAAGGAGGTAGCAGACTCCACGCTTAACTGCAAATTCCATGCTAAGCATGTCTGGCACCTACCCAAGCTTGCATGATCCTTAGGAGCTGAATCATGCTTCCCACGGGACAAAACCCTCTCTTTGCTGGAGCTTCATTACTAGTGAAAGACTCTGCCTGTAAGCAGTGGTTTGTTGCAGAGCTGGCCGTGAGGACAAAGGAAGAGACCAGGGGGTGCAGAAGCCATTTCTCCTGACACATCTGCCCTGGGTCTCAGAGCAGCACCCAAACACAAACAGTAAACAACCAGCTTCCACATGACAAACACATACTCAGAACCTCCTCCGTTTCTCCCAGGACTAAGGAGAGGCTCAGCCAGAGACACCCCCAGGCTCATACCATCACAACTCTTTCTCTTAGTAGAGCCAGCAAAAGTAAAGGTACAGGCAGGCAGGTGCCCAGGATCTGGACAGTGGCACATCACCAGCTCAGGAACAGGATGAGACCCTCTAAAATGCTGGGAAACTACTTATTCCCCCCTCTTCTTTCTCCAGACCTTATAATGAGCTGAAGTAGACAGCAACTCTACTTGCTGAAGGGAGCTGGCAATGCATTCAAGAGCCAGAGCAGAGACACCCCCCAGCTCCAGCCTCCCTTTTCCTTTCATGGTTAAGCAAAGCAGTTTCTGAGGCTGAAGCCACAGGAGCACACTGAGAGACTAAGCAAAAGGCTGCTCTTTTGGCTGTGCACAGTCCCTCCAGACCAACTGGGTTAATCTCTGGGCTTCCACTTTGCTTTTTGCAGCTCTTGGTGGGGTCCCAGCTCTGCCCAAGCTCCTCCATTCTTCCATGGCACTAGGAAATTCCTAACAGCAGCCTCTTCCTGCAGCCTTATGTCCACATATACCATTACTCCATTCTAGCTCTGCTTCAGCAACTGCTTTTTTTCCCCCCCAAAAAGCCCCAAAGGATTCAGGTCACCTGGCCTGGCTGCCAGGACAGTAACCCATCCCACCTCTGTCAGTGGAGCAGCACACAAAAGGCTCGGATCTGTTCATTTCTGAGGTTTCTGGAGAAAATGGAATTTCTGTGAATTTTCGTGGTTACTGACTTGCAAGAACAAGGCCCATGAGCCAAGAGCGAAGAGCCAGACATCTGTGATCCTCATCTGACTCCTCAGTCCCTAAGAGACACATGCAGCATGGCTCCAGTGCCCTTCCCAAGGCTCTGCTCCTGCATGCTCCACACCTGCCAGCCTTCAAGGAAAGGCAACTCCAAGCACTAAGTTTACTGACAGCCTGATTTGTTTGAAATGGGCTT
Source organism: Daphoenositta chrysoptera (assembly GCA_013397915.1). Lineage (NCBI taxonomy): Eukaryota > Metazoa > Chordata > Aves > Passeriformes > Daphoenositta > Daphoenositta chrysoptera. Next base: position 121,390 of record VZRO01003088.1, read on the forward strand.
CACCCAAAACAATTTGGTCACCAAACCACCCACAGTTTACATAAATTTGGCAACTCCTGTGTTATTACAAGTGATCACTCTGTGAGCATAAGGATTCCAAAGAGGATGCTTTAGTAAGAGAAGACATTTAAGAGGCATACCCAGACTCCAGAAGAAATTATTCAATGGAATGGTTTGGGTTGGAAGGGACCTTCAAAACCACCTTGTTCCAATTCCCTGCCACAGGCAGGGACACCTTCCACTAACCCAGGTTGCTCCAAGCCCCGTCCAACCTGGCCTTGGACACTCCCAGGGATGGGGCAGCCTCAGCTTCTCTGGGCAACCTGTACCAGGGCCTTCCCACCCCCACAGTAATTAATTTCTTCCTAATATCTAATCTCAACTTCCCCTCTTTCAGTGTGAAGGCATTCGCTCTTGTCATGTCACACCATGGCCTTGTCCAAAGTCCCTCTCCAGCTTTCTTGGAGCCCCTTTAGACACTGGAAGGGGCTCCTAGGTCTCCCCAGAGCTCTCTCTTCTCCAGGCTGAACATGCCCTGCTCTCTCAGCCTGTCTTCGTAGCAGAGGTGCTCCAGCCCTCTGGTCATCTGCATTGCCCTCCTCTGGACCACCTCCAGGGCTTCTTATGTTGAGGGTCCCAGAGCTGGATGCAGTATTCCAGGTGAGGCCTCACCAGAGCAGAGTAGAGGGTGAGAATCACTCGCCTCCCTCAACCCACTTTTGATGTGACTCAGGGTACGATTTCTGGATGTTCTTCACATCAGAGCTCCACCACACCCTGAGCTTCAGACCAAAAAGCTTGTATTGCCAGCAGCACAACATCCTGCACTAGATAAGAACACCCCACATCGGCACAGAAAGGGTTAAAGCAAGGGAAGCTCGACACAAAGCAATATTCTCTCTCACTCTTTTTTTCTCCCCTTGGTAAGTAACAGCACAACAAAGTCATGTGCTTGGAAGATGCTGGATACCTCCAGCTGAGCGGCAGCAATTAGGAAAGCAAAGAGGAGCAATCTTCAAGGAGAAAGCTTTGGGTACAGAGGGAGTCCTGACATTAGTATTTTCCTATTATGAAACAGAAAATTGGCTCCTAGTGGTTACGGACAGAAACGGTGCCTGTCCACAAGGGAGGAAAGAACAGAAAAAGAAACCAGGAGCTGTTCCTCCAGCCCTCTCTGCAGCTGCAGAGCTCTGCAGTCTTCGTGGCTGAACAGTTCACCGGCGTTAATTAGAACAATCCAAGACAAATTAACAGTGACCATACGTGCATGAGAACGTCCCAGACAGGCAGGGGAATGAATGGTGGGGGCTCCAGGCAATTCTGAGAACTTCACAGTCTCCACTGTAGCATTTTGCTTTGGGTTGTTCAGAACGTGGCCAGGTTTTACTTATCTAAGGTGACATTTCCCATATTGGATTTTTCCTTGAGCTGAATCAAAGAGAGGATTTTCTGGCCAAAGACATCCCAAGCATTCCTCAGTGGTGGCAAAAATCTTTAGTTTTGTCCAGATTAGAAAGCCATTCTCATTGAAATTCTCCTGTGATCCAGTGCTGTGGGACGTGGTTTTGAAATTTGTAACACCAGTGACCTCAGAGTCAAGGAACTGCTGCTTCTGATTCCGTGTTCGTACCCTCACACCCAGCTGTGTCAGCACCCTCGGGGAGAAGGGGTGCAGGCTGTGTGCTCCTGGCAGGTCGGATTTTACTTGGCAAAACCTTGAGTAACAGGCCCCATCCCTTCAGAGCCTCCCTGCCAGGCAGGGCAGGGGGATGGCAATGCAGGGACACGAGCAAAGCAAAATCCTCCACTGCTCCAGCCACGCTGAAACAAGAAGTAATGCCCTTGTATCCGTCCTGCTCAACGTGGTTGGCAAAGCTGAAGTTACTGGGCAGGAGAAGGGCTGCAGGGAGCCCCTGAATTACCTACAGAGAGAGCAGCCCTCAGGCAGCACAGAGGAGACAGCAACCGTACTCAGAGGATGGGGATTGAGACCATGTTATGAACTGCAATCACAGTAAAAAATCTGGGAAGGGCTGAAGCTGGATGCAGTAGTAGAAGATCCAATCCTGGCAGTGGAAAGAAGTCCAGCAGTGGATGCTGAGAGTAAACTAATAAGTGGCAAGAGCAAGGGGGAGTGAGAGGGAATATTAACAGCAGCCAAACAGTAGAAAGTACTGAGCAGAAACAAAAAAATAAAAGCAAAGGAAAAAAAAGAGTGGCAGGTGGGGGGAAGAAAAATCCAACTGTTCAAGACAACCTGCAACACGAAAAATTTAATCCCAAGCACTCCTAAGCATAGTGCAATTACAAACAGCCATGAAAATTATTTAAACCAGCCCAGAAGTGCTGAGTGGCCTCACTTAAAAGCAAAGCTGGTAACACAACGAGCTGCCAGCACATGTTCCCAGCAGCACCTGTACAGCCAAAGAGGCAGATCTGAAACTGCCTTGAAACACCCATTCTCTAAATTCACTTGTTTGCCTTGCTCCTAATGCACAATAAATGATGCTCATCCCTGCCATTAATTCCCTCTGTGCCTATATATTCAGGGAGCTGTCAGAGTTCAGAGAAAGGATTTTCCTCTCCCCAGTTCCCTGTGAGCTCACTCAGCACCATGAAACTTGGCAGCCTGTATGGGAGAAGTACTCCCGTAAGTGCAGAAATCACCATTTGATGAGCTGCCATGAGAGGGCCCAACACCTTCACATGGGTCAAGGTTTCCCAATGATAAAACATGAAGGAAAATAACAAAGCTCAGGAGAGCTCCCTGTAAAGCACCACTAGAAAGTAAAAATTGTCTCCTCAGCCTTCCTGTCTCCTATGGGGGCATTGGCCTCCCCTGCCAACTCTCTCCAGCCTGCTTATCCAGGACATGAGGGAGGACACTGATGGGAGGGCAGGCATGGTGGGGTACACCTGCAACCCTAAACAGACCCCTCCCTTTTCATTCCCTCTACCCCCAGCTCCATTTCACATCTGCCAAGAAGCAGCCCTTCCCCAAAATCAGAGGGGCAGCACTGCACTGTGCTTGCACAGCATCGCCTCCATGCCAAGACCGCCCCATCACCTTCCTCAAGAACAACAGCAACCAAAAAGCTGAACTCCAACAGAGCAGCTGGTAACCCCAGCAGCTCTCAGCCCCACTGGGCCAGGGTAGAGCTGTACCCACAGCTCAAACCCCAGCTGGGGTGTGCTCAGGGCTGAGCAGGGAGAGGCTGTGGTGCTCCAGCTCCTGCTGGAAAGGCATCTGATCTGGGTAATAGTCATTTTCCAGAAATTAATTTTTTCTCCACCCCTGTATGAATCCAATACACCAGGTTTGGACAGCTGCAGTCCAAACAGCAGCATTTAATCACAGTGCAAACCTGGCATGTTTGCAAAAGAGCAAAGTACTACGTGCAGCAACAGAGCAGCTGCCTTCCTGCTCCCAGAGTGTTCCACCTCAAAGTTGGGATGCTCCATGTGAGGGAGGCCAAAGACCAAACCACACCTCTGCAGGCACAGCAGCCACCCGTACCTAAGATAACCCTCATGCCCCAGAAATGGGGCTGTGCCATGTCATGCCCCACAAAGGCCAGCAAGCAGGAAAACAAAAGGGTTTTCCCAGCCAGCATTGTTATGGGAGGCAGGGAAAGTCTCTGTTCAGGGTTACATTTCAGGCTCTTGCAGCCAGACCTGTGCCTGGGATCAGTGTCATACAGTGACCCAGATATGGCATCTGCAAAGGGAATTCATTGCTACAGCCAGTACTGCAGCAGGATACCTGCCCTGAGAGGCACTGCTTGCTCAGATGCTACTCTAGAGCTTCTCCTGGAGCTTCAGGATCTGTTGGTCTCCCTCTGACAAGCATCAGTCTTGCACGATTTGAGTCTCATCTCACCTATTGCAGGGTCCTACCATTTCCCCACAGCTCAGGGCATGAGTGAAGAGGAAAGGGGAGAACCCTTGGGCAGACTTGCTTTTGCCTCTGTGAACACAGAGCAGACCCCTCTGATGAAGAGGGAGCCTTGAGGAGAATTGCCCAGTAATATAAATGACCAACAAGAGCACCATGAGATGGTCCAGGCCAAGCATGGAACACCGTGGCTGGGTGACAGGGAGAAAGAGTGCCGGACCCCAGAGATCCTGCTGCAACATGGACACTGCTCAGGGCCATGGCAGAGAGCAGAGACAGCACGATTTCCATCTCACCCCTCATCACTGCTGCACCTACTGTTGTTAAATTTCATCGTCTGGTGCTTATAGTCCTTGCAATGATGGCAATCATCGTGGTGTCTGTATTACACTGGGAGATGTCGGGCTCGGCGCGGCGTCAGGGATAATCAAGCAGGCAGTGAGCAGAGCGACAGCGGCCTCGCTGACAGCCGCCAGGACGGGCCGTGCCGCCTGGGCTGCACCTCCCTGTGCAGAGCGGGTCACACCACCGGGGACCAGGGGACGGGCACTGGCACAGGGCACGGGAACGGCCTTCTGGAGAAGCAGCCATCAACCAGGAAGGTGCTAGATCCTGGTTTTCCCAGGATGTTTGACGAGTCAAGAGGGGAAGCAGCTGCAGGAGAGCGCTGGTGCCACAGCTCAGAGAGGGCTTTGCAAATCTACCCACACCAGCTCCCAGAGCTGGTACCGTGGATGCCACCAGCCCTGAGGGCACAGCTCTGTGAGCACAGCCCTGAGCCCAGGTGCCCCGTTGGGAGCAGCGTGGGCAGTGGCTGCCAAGCCCAAGCTGCCCCGTGTCACCAGCCCTGCCTTGTCCTCAGCGCAGCCGCCGCTCCGGCAGCCTGCGGACGTGCTCCAGCGCGCGCAGGAGGCAAACAGCTTGACATTTACTAACCCCAGCTCCCTCTCCTCAGTGCCATTTCCCTGCTGTGCTCCATCCTTCCACCTACCTCATAAAAAGCAAGCACCCTCTGAGCAGCTCTTCACAGCTCTCCCGCAGAAGCAGGACAGGGAAATGTGAAGTTTAGTTGCTCCTCAGGGATGGTCAGCTATAATTGAAGCAAACAAACCATAGAACTAAGGTCTCTCTAGTTCACTGAAGAGCCTGCTAAAACGCAGCAATACCACAGAGAACATGGGGGAAGAGGGGGAAGCAGCCCCCACCACCTGGGATGGAGAGGTAGAGCTGCTCCAGTGCTCCCCATGCTGCCCCAGCACCCACACCTCCCATCCTCTGTGGCACTGGCTGGACGTCTGCTTCCTCAGCCCAGGATCACCAGCCTCTACAGCTGAGACTTCAGCCCTGCCAGCCCCAAAGCAGACCTGGGACTGCTATACATAATTTAGCAACTAGTCAGGGATAAAGGGCTATGCACGGTTAGCCTGGATTACTGAAAACCTCTCCCGGCCTGGAAAGCAGCTTTTAGTCTTCATCATCCCAAACCCTTGTACGGGGAGCTCTCAGAGCGACAGACCTGCCTGGGTGTTTGCAGAGACTGAGAATCTTCTGCAAGGAAATTCAGTATCACACAACTTCAAACTTGGTCTTCTCCTTTCAGATAAAGTGCTGCAAAAATAAATTGCTGCACAGCTGAAGACAGAAGGTCTCAACCAGGATGGGAACTCTGCCCAGGCCCTCCTCTGCACACTCACAGCCACTTGGATGGCATGGGCCTTGCTGCCAGGTCAGGGCACAAGCCCCCCAGAGCCTGCTGTGCTAATGTACAAGAGGGAGAGAACAGCTACAGCTCAGAAAAATGCCCAAATGCAGTCAGAGATCACATGATCTCTAAAAATACAAGCTTGTACAGTAAAACAGAAACAAAACAAAACAACCCTAAACTGATCCCGGAGTCTGGCCCTTCTCTTTGTTATATGGGACATAAGAACAGCTTTAGTAAGGAAAACATTTTTAAAAGGTACCTCAACTACTTTTCTTAAGGATATGTCGAAGAGTTAACCAGTTTGATTAAGTTATGTCTACACAACAGATCAACAGCATTAAAATTGCACCTCAAATACCCCGGGTGCATCCTAGGAGGGATGCTGTCACAGATAAAGATGTGCTATTTTGCTAGATTTCAGGTTCGGTATCATGAAGAAATTCTTTACTCAGAATGTGGTGAGACCCTGGCACAGGCTGCCCAGAGAAGCTGTGGCTGCCCCATCCCTGGAAATGTTCAAGGCCAGGTGGAATGGGGTCCTGAGCAACCTGGGATGGTGGAAGGGGTCCCTGCCTGTGGCAGGGGGTTGGAATGAGATGGTATTTAAGGTCCCTTCCAACCCAAACCATTCTGTGATTTCTGTTGGGATCAGTGCCTCCACACAATGGATCATGCTTGGTTTTCCACAGCATCCCTAGGAGAATGAAGAGGATGAAGATCATTAGGGAAAGATAAAGCAAAAAACATCTCTGCTCCTCAGATCCCTCCTGGACCCAGTGTGGTTGCAGTTTTGCCTTTCGCACAGCTGCTGGACAGTTTAGAACTCTGTTTTCTTTTATTCTGCTGCTTTTTTCCCAAGGCTGCATGTTTAGGACACTGAAATTACAAAAGCTCATAGAGACCCAAAATGGGATCTCACTAGACTCCATTTCCCTGGCAGCGAGGAGGATGAGAAAGGGGCCACCACTGTCCTGGAAGAAGTGAAAAGCACCAGGCTCTTCCGCAGTGCCTGGGGCAGGGCTGCTGCAGGTGGGCAAAGGCTGCTCTTGTCCCCTGTGAGCGTACCCAAAGCACACACAGCTCCCTGCTTTCCTCTGCATTGAGTGATGCAAGACTCCCAGATCCTCAAAGACTTGACTTTAAATAAATAACCAGACCTCTTTCCCAAAACAGCTTTATCTTCTGTGCCAGAAAAGCTGTTGCTTTTTGTAGGAAGGGCTGTGGAAAAAGGCTGGGCTGTGCAGCCTCTAACACTAAAGCTCCCAGACATATTTTGCAGGCTTCCTTTTATCGACACAAGAAAAAGACTAACAATTACCCAACACTGCCTTTTATTTTTATTGATGGCTACCACTGGCCAAATTCAGCTCTCAGCTGCAGTGATGCAAATTTGGGATAACTCCACTGACATGGAATTAAACTAAATCTCTTATTAGAGCTAAAGCAATTGAAATCTAGGCCAGCATAAGTCAGCACTGTCAACAGTTACCCCCACAGTTTTCTGCAGACTAATGATCTATTTTAAAGAAATTGAACTTTTAGAAACAGCAACTTTGCAATTCTCTTGATTTACCTTCTGATATAGGTGTTGGGGCTTTCTCTGCACTTCAGAGATTGATGTTTACAAGCTTTTCTCCCTAATCTCAAGCACTGGAAGCATTTCTGTAAAGGCACAGGCTCACTGGAAGCAAGGCTGGAAGAGACCCACCTGTCCAATCCATCTCCTCTGTCTCATTCAGGACCCACCTAACAGCCATTTACAAACTCTGCTCTAATCCACTGGTAGTGGAGATCCCAGGCTTCTCTGGCTGATGTCCTTTAGTGTCTTTGTAGAATCAAGCATGGTTTGGGTTGGAGGGGTTAAAGAACATCTTGTTCCAAACCCCAGCTATAAGCAGGGACACCTTCCACTATCCCAGGTTGCTCTAAGCCCTGGCCAATCTGGCCCTGAACACTTCCAGGGATGGGGCAGCCACAGCTTCTCTGGGCACCCTGTGTCAGGGCATCACCACCCCAAGATAAAGAATTTCTAATATCTAATGTAACTCTGCCCTCCGGCAGTGGGAAGCCATTCCTCATTGTCCTCTCAATCCATGCCCTTGTCAAAAGTCCTTCTCCAGCTCTCTTGGAGCCAGCCCCTTTAGTCACTGAAAGGGCAGCCTGCTAGAAAGTCATTACTGATATTTAATATAAACTCCTCTCTGTTGTGGAATAGGCTCATAAAGCTTTGCTTTATCCCTAGAGGATATGGAGAACAGATTTCCAGACAGCTTTCTTCCACACATTTCCAGACTCATCCTTTTTCCTGCTAGTGCCTTCTGCTCCCTGAACCAGTGGGGTTCAGGAACTGTAACAAGAATACACCATGTACTTGGAGATTTTAATAAAGAAGTGACCCTCTGCAAAGTCATATCAGCTGAGATTTTCAGCTTAGTCCCACCTCGAAAGGCTCACTAGCAAGACTTTAGCAGCAGCATTAAACCCTACAGCTGGCAAACTCAGCCCAGGTTTGTTTTCAGCACAGTCTTGGAGAGGTACAGGGGCAGGACTGATATGCACCCACAGAGATCCCATGGGATGTGTCTTGTGAAGGCCACCTCTAGAGGTCTGGTATCTGAATGGAAAGACTCCACTAAAAAATTCAGAAACCTCTGCAGCATCACAGAGAACAGGGCTGCAAGAGATCTCATCAACTCAGGTAGTCTCAGCCTGTTCCCATACCCCCAGAAAAAGGTGGCATTGTGGATGTGTCATTTCTAACATAATCACCACAGTTACCTCATTCCTAACCTGTTTCTCTGACCTGTTCTTAAAGAAATGCAGTGATGGAGATTCCTGTGTTTCACAGGACAAAATTCTCTGGTACTTCACAATCCTATTTGAAAACTTTATGATGCGTAAGTTGAAAATCCCTTGCTGCAATTAAAAACCATGTTTTTGGTGGAAAGACCCCAAATTAACAAAGAACAGCCACTTCTGCCATGTGCTGCTGTGCCCTGTTATTATTCTGAAGATTTGTCCTACTTTAGTTTTTACTCTTGTAGGCAAAAAAATTAATATTCATTTATTCTTTCCCTACAAGTTAATGCTTTTCATACCCAAGTGTCTTGAGTTCAAGTTACAATTAATGTGACAATTAGACAATGTCCTTGGTAGAGCATTAACCAGGATGCTATTCCAAACAGTCTGCAAAATATCCAGGCATCAATCAAAGCTGGGGACCTTCAATCAGGTGTCCAACCCCAAAACCTTGGGGGAAACAAAAGTATAGACCAGAAGTGAGGTGGTGAGAAAAAACTGCAAAATTGGAGCCCAAATCTTGAGTATAATAAAGCACGCATTTTTTCCTGGAAGGATAGAGAGACAATACAAGAGTGCTCAAGCAGGAATTGCAAGAGAGATTTGAGGAATTCTGAGATCCCTGGTCCTCATTTGGTTGCTGACAAGAGCACAGCAGCAAGTGGCTGCAGCCTAAAGCAAAACAACAGAGCAGGAGGTAAAGAACAGTAGTGACACAAAACTGCAGCAAAGAGGGGCTTCAACAGCATCCATCTCTACTGTGTCCCACCCCTTTCTGTTCTTCCACCTTCCTCATCTTCACCACCTCCAGAAGATGTGATTCTGCCAATGAAAGCCTGCAGCAGTCAGTCAGATGTGCTTGCTAAAGCCAGCTTGCTGCTGCAGCCTGCCACTCCAGGCTGTTTCTGCAGGGTTTGCCAGCAGCCAGCTCCCAGTGCCATGCAGGTGCTGCCGTCACATCCCAGCCCTGACAGCCTGCTCAGCCCTTCCAGTTAAAGAGAACATCCAGTGGGGGCCTCACGGCAGAGCAGCGAACCTCCCTTCCCTTGCACCAGCCTTCTCCTCAATCAGCTGCCCTTTTAGCTGGGGCTCTGACACACAAGAAAGAAACAGGCCTGCCCAACATTCTCATGGGAAGGACACACATGGACTTGTCTCTGTAACCATCCCATGGATCCACCTTTCCTGGACCCCACAAGGTTTCCAGCACTCGCCGAGCTGTCTCCGAGCTGGCACCGTCCCCTGTTAACATCGCCGAGCGTTCTCCCTCCCAACCCAGCTGCCACTTGATTGAGCAGCAATTTTGGGGGCTAACAACAGCAAATTCTCCTCTATCAACCCTGAGCGGTGCAGCAGTGACTCGCAGGCTGTTCTGTCCCCTCTCTGGTCAGAGGGAGCCAGAACAAGTCAGCTTCAGCCCCTGGGAGGGTGATCCTCAACATGAGAGAAGGACCAAGGGCAAGGCACACAGAAATAGCTGGTCCATACAACTGGTGTGATGCACCAGTGCTGTGTTACAGCTTCAGGACAGGGAGCACAGGGCACACTGTTTCTTTCCCATACAGAGCCAGACATAGCAGCTTCTGAAAATCTTGCACATAGGGTTTATGACTTTCTGCTCTCCATATGGCCAAGGAGGAGGCAGCAGGATGCTCTGCAATCCTGGCATCACTCCAGCTGCCCATGTACATTGCTAAGATCCCAGGAAAGCTGTCCCACAGCTGGGAAAAAACTCAGTCCCCAGGGCCCCATTAACCCCCAGGAATAACAGGGTGCAGGGAAGCACCCATGGTGTGAAAGCCAGAGCTGGGCCAGGGGAGCCAGAAGTACTCACTCAGGTCTCCTCAACCACCATCACACACATCTGTGCACACGCTTGCACCCCGCTTGCCTTGTCCTCTCCTTCTTTCCCGACATCTGAGGGCTCTAGTCCCTGCTGTCCCAGCCCTTCTCCCCTGCACACAAGTACACACTCAAACCCAGGGCTGAGCTCCAGATCCACCTGCGTGCACAGGCCCAGCTCCCCACACAGCTCTGCTCTGTCACAAAGCACTGTTTAGGCTCCACACCTGCTCTCCCTACAACAGCCACGGTCTTAATTAAGCTTTAGGCACAGGCAGGGAGTAATTGGAATAATTGTCTGGCACTTAGGACTGAGAGAGGGGACTTGGTCTGTAGTCCCCTCTGCCACACACACTGACCAGCCTGAGTGATCATTGGCAAATCACCTTCCTGTGTTCTGCACCAACCTCCCACTTTGAAAGAATTTATTGTTAATTTTTGCTAAGTGTTGTGGGAGCCTTAGAGGAAAAGTAGCACAGGAATGGAGAGTATTAATATTCCACCAAGAGCTCTAGGGACCGACCAGCACATTAAAGCTTCTACAAACAGAAACAAAACTCTTGCACAGCTCAAGCCAGACCCCCAAAGCACTGGCAGAGTTTTTTCAGTACTTTCCATCAGCATCAGGAAGCATGTATTTGGGCTGTCATTACACATCCAGAGCAATGGCCCTGCCAAATCTAAGAAAACACAACAAGGGGAGTGTAGGACCGGGGGTAGATTCAGATCTACTTGGTGTAAGAAAAGGTTGCATTGGGCACCATGTATGGTAAAGTATTCGTCTCCTGCTGTTTCAGCATAAAGTTAATCAGGGACAGAAATTAATCCCTCCTGACAGCATGTTGCCAATTTCTGATTTCATCCCCATTTCCTCGTAGCTTATCATCAAGGGAATGGGAAACTTGTTGGACAACCCTGTCACATGCCTCTTTCTTTGGTAAAGGCTCACACGCACCAGCCACGAGCTCCTGTACACTCCGAGCAGCACGTCCGTGCTCTGCACGCAGGCAGGTCCCCTCACATCCATGCAGATTCACCCACCATTGCACAGGTAGTGAAAAGTCATGCATATGCTTAAGGCAAAATATGTGCCCAACCATCAGCTTTACTCCAAGACAGTGGGAGGGAGGAGGGAAAACAAGAATAAGACGAAAGAAATCCTCTCCCCAGAGGGATAGCGCCAGAAGAGCAAAGTGGCATTTACAAATCATAAGCACTTCCCTTCCCCACTCGGTGCTCCTTTGCCCAGAATGTTAATTAGCATTACTCTAAACAGCAGCGGCAAAAGCTGAAACCCAAGCAGCCTCAATTGCTTGAGAAGAAACCTGGTTGGGAATTTTTTCAGATGAGACATTTAAACTCAAATGGTGAGACACGTGATGGTGATGCATCAGGTGCTTTTTAATGCCACCTTCTAACTTCCCTCCTAAAAGTAGGGAGTGAGTTCTAAAAAGAAAACTATAATTTCCAAGGGCTGTGGGATTTTGCCTCTTCTTCCAAATGTCAGGGCTTTATTCTACAGCTTATTTTTTCAAGCCCAGTGGCTCATGGATGGAGCCCCACAGCGTGGCAGCAGCACCCTGCTCCCTCCCACAGTCCTGAAGTGTGTCACTGCACTCCAGGCTGGGCAACCCCCAAGGCTACTTTGCAATGCAGTTTAGTTGGTCACACAATAGAAAAGTGGGTTTGGAATTATATTAATAATAGTTCTGACTTGGGTTTATGCCATAAATAAAACTTAGATGATTATATAGACCACATATATCTCTGTGTTTGGATGATCAATACACATCTTAAAGTATCACTACATTTCAGCTACAGAAAGTGTAGCAGGAAACAGGCTTTACAATTTGCTGCTTCTTTTAGTGGCATTTCCTTTTGTACTGTTTGTGTCTCCTCATCCAACTTATCAAAATTACCACCACCATCAGAAAACCCCCTACCCTGAGTGAGCAATGCTGTGTTTCTGGCACACCTGGTGCCACAGCTTACACTGCCAGAAGGAACCTGCACTCCATCTCCTGAAAAACACAGACAATAGAGCTGCTGGGATTAATTCCTGCTGAAATTAGAAACTTAACAACATCCCACGGGCTGAAGTTGGTTCTCAGTACCAAACCCACACCCAGCTCCACACCTGAGCGAGGCCCCAGGCTCGGCAGTGAAGGTCTGATGCTGAGCACCTGCACTGGCAGTGAACAGGCCATCATCTCAAAGGGATCCCAATACAACCCCGGACCAGAAGCAAAACAAGCAAGCCCCAGTGTTTCCTCATCTGAGACCAGAGTGCAGGAGCATGCACCATGTGCTGCAGGAGTATTCAGCCCCATTACCTCAGAAGTGAAGTGCTGTTGGGAAGTACCAGAGGAACTGGGGGGGAAGCAGAGTCTCAGCCACAAACCCATCAGGAGAGCAAACGTGTTCCAGCCACTTGCTGAGCTCACGGGGAATTGCTCCCCTCCCTCCCTGCAACACAGCCAGGCTGCAGATCACAGGCCTGGCATCACCAGCCCCTGCATCCCAGCCTCCTGCCGGGCCGTGGGCATGTCCAAGGCAAAACAGGCATTGTGCACATCTCCTGCGAGTGTGGGGTTCTGCCCACCTTCCACTTTATTTTCCCAGGTCCTCTGCCAGGCTGAGGAATTTCTCAAGTAAGCCCCATGCAGAACCACTTACTCAACAGGGTATAATTGACTCTTGTTGCAAAGAATTAAGTGCTCTCAATAGCGCTGTCCATTTTTAATGCCTCTTTTTCATTTTTACTAATGGATTAAGCCAAGATAACACCAAATAGTTCCCAGATGAGACCGATTGTCAAGCGGATGAGGATTTTATCAATAGATTTTTTTTTAACTCAGAAAAATCATAATAAAAAAAAAATACAAGCAACCAGAAACACCTCTTCCTCCTTGAAAAAGCACAGAGTAATCTCTCCAGGAGATTCCTTTCCAAGTTATATTGGTTATTACTGCCCCAGCATGGTTTCTAGTTATGTGTGCATTTGAAGAAAAAGAGGAAAAAATGCCTGAGTTCACTAACCTCCTGTATCTGAGCCTTAGAATGCTTTGGTGAACATTTTGAATGAAATTACCCATAAAGTGATTAACAGTTTATTAACTTGAAGGGCAAGTCTTGACACCACCACAGAAAGGCAACACACTGTTTCTAGATAAGCTGGGGAGTTTGTTCATGGACATTAATGTTCTCCTCACTGGTGGGGTTTTTCCCTCCCTTCCTTTTTTAAATAAAGGCTTGCTTCCATCCTCTCCTACCCAGCTCACTTCCCCACAAGCCCACTACCCTTCCAATTCATGGACTCGTATCCAAACCTGCCACAGACACTGCTTCCTGAAGATCACTCCTCCAAATTGCAGAAAACACGTACTGTCTATCTCGGCTTGCTCCAAAAATCTCTCACACGCAGCCTGGAAATGTCAAGCGCTGTGGCTCCCATCATCTGTTTGCTACACTTCAAATGCTTTTTCAGAACTTCCTGTGCCCTGCTACTCAGGGTCCCTGTTCTTGTCTCTTCACCTCGCTTAAGGTGCAGGAAGAGGTCCACCCCACCTCGCCCCTGTTCCAAGCAGCTCAGGACTCCCAGAAGGAGAACACAGTTGCTACAGGAGTGATTAAACTGGTTATGCAGGACCTGTGATCTGCATCTCCAGTTGCAGTTCCCTGTATGAGACAGGAACCTGATTTACAGAGCTGGTTTGCAGCCTGTGTGACTGTCTGACCAAGCTCATCTCGCTTTCTCGAGAAGGGAAGAAGAGCAAGGACTGAGGATCACCCCTGAAGCATCTCCTATGCCAGAGTTTTGCAGTGTGTAGGTAGGAAAAGGACAGGACAAAGCAGGGCAGAAGAAACAATGCCTGGAAAGCCAGGCTGATCTGCTCAGGAATTCAGCACAGTCTGCATGGCCAGGCTGGACAGATGCTGGGGTTGAGCTGAGGAGTTTCACACAGCAGATGGTCAAGGAGCTGTGATTTGCAGGTAATCTAATAATCAAGTAGTCGTATCAGTGAGGATATGAGCCACGGGGTCACGAGGGGTTGGCACACTTTCCCCCTTTCTTTAGAAGTCATTGGACAGTATAAAGCAAGGACATTAACTGTTTAGCTCTCAGCCAGCAGCAGCTTCCTTCCAAAATAATCCCTGTAGGGCACAACCAGGAGCCAAAGCTGCAATGACACTGTTACCCCAGAATCCACAACTGGGCCATGACAACCAAGGGGCTGCCATCTCCTCCCCTTCCCCCTTACCACAGCCCTGGTGCCAACACAAGCAACTCTGCAGCAAGTCTGCTCAAGTCACTGATCCAAATAAGCTAACCCTCTCCAAATTTCCAGCTGGGAATATCAAACTCTGAGCATGTAATGCCAGCTTGAACCCGTTAGAATGCCAGGAGTGACTTCTTCACCCTGTGCCACTGCATCAGATACAGGATACCTGTGGCAGCAAAGGAGGAGAAGGCAGAAAAACCCCAGGACAAAGCCCTCCAGTGAAAATAAAAGCCATGTTTCTAGAAGCAATGAAATGCCAGTACTCAATCTCTACAGCCCCCAACAAAAAACCCTGTTCAGATATATTTTTTCATTAACTGTCACAAAATGATGCAATGCATATAGTGTAATTATGCTTAAGTGCTTTCCATGTTAAATGTCATTTCAGTTATCACTTTTTAAATGCAATTTTTATTGAGTGCACAATAATAATTTAGCAAGTAAACAGGCAAGTTACAAGAAAAGAGTGGAAGTGCAGGGGGAGGTGGGAAAGCCTCAAGTGTGACAATGAAATGCACTGGGGTACATGGAGCTGTTACTGCTGAAAGCTCGAAAAGAATTATAAAAAAGCCATAAATTACAAGGTTGCAAAATGCAATAAATTACAGCCTCTACAAAAGGCAGATAATGGAAATGAGAAAGGAGAGAGGGAAGGGGGAGGAATCTACATAATTTGTCACCACTGACCCCAGACATCTGCATAGCCTGCAAAGAGCGCTGGAAATATTTGGGTGTTTCAGTCTCCTCACACACAACAGTGCTCAGAGACCAGTTGGGAGTGGGTCAGCTTTAGGGGTGCTTCCCCCCCATCAGCACAAATGCAGGAGTTCTCCCTCAAATGGGCAGTCTTCCCCACATCAGACATACCTTGGGGAAACCAGCGAGCTCCAGGCTGAAGACCAACAGCCCCATGCTTTGTAGAAGCTAAACCCCATCAGTCTGCCAAGCCAAGAGGAATGGGGTGCAATCAAGTGCTGGCACAGCCTGAAGGGAGAGGTATGAATGTGCTTAATCCCATCATTAATCACAGAATGGCTGGGGTTAGAAGGGACCTTAAAGACCATCTCATTCCACCCCCTACTATAGGCAGAGACACCTCCCACTAGACCAGGGATACTCCAAGCCCTGTCCAGCTTGGCCTTGAACACTTCCAGGGATGGGGCAGCCACATCTTCCCTTGGGAACCTGTGCCAGTGCCTTACAGACAGACTTTCAAGGGTACAACCCCTACTCCTTTCCCTTTGCAGAGAAAGGTGCTGGGTGCCTCGGTGGACACCAAGTTGACCATGAGGCGGCAATGTGCCCATGCAGCAAAGACAGCCAGTGGTACCCAGGTGTGCCTTAGAAGCGCCAGCAGGTCACGGGAGGTGATGCTTCCCCTTCACTCAGCACTGGTGAGGCCATTCCTGGTGTGCTGGGCCAGTTCTGGGATCCCAGTGCAAGGGAGATATGGAACTACTGGAGAGTGTCCAGAAAAGAACCACTAAGATGGTTAAAGGACTGAAGCATCTCACATATAAGGGAAGGCTGAGAGAGCTGTGACTGCTTAGTCTGGAGAAGAGAAGGCAGAGTGGGATCTTATCAGTGTCTATAAATACCTGAAGAGAGGGTGTAAAGATGGCAGAGCCAGGCTCCTCTCAGTGCTGCCCAGTAGCAGGGGAAGAAGAAATAGACACAAACTGAAACACAAGAGGGTCCATCAAACCATAAGGAAACAACTGATTATTTTCTCCCTCCACTCCCACTGTGAGGGAGACCAAGTACTGGTAAAGGTTGTCCAGAGATATTGTGGGATCTCCCTCCCTGGAGAGATGCAAAAAGGACTGAACACAGTCCTGAGGGACCCACTCTGGGGCTTTAATACAAGAGGGTGAAAATTCTGCTGCCATTCAGGCTACATGGAGATGCTGAACCAAAGATGGCAGCAAAGACAGACAACCTTCTACAGAGCAAGAGGAGCTGGCAGCCAGGAGACAGCCCCTGCCATGGGAAAACACATTCCCAGCAGCAACACTCTTCAGCAGCAATGCCAAAGCCCTTCGGAGGAAGACAACAACCCACATTCCAGGCACGAAGGGCAAGAGCAGGCGAGAGGCTGCCAGGTGTGGGAAGGCTCAGCTCCCTATCGATTTCACAGCCGGCTGGGTCCCCGGGAATCGGTGCCCTTGGGGTTTCAGGATTTTCAAAACAAAGCCACCAACAGAAAGGAAAAACCCACTAGAGTAAAACCAACAAACAAAACAGAAGCAGCCAAGTTCTGAGAGTGGAGATGAGCAGGATCTTAATCTCTGGAAAATTAAATCAGAAGAAAATGGAACAGGCACAGATTTTGGCTGACAGAGAGCATCCTCCTTTCAGAAGCATGTGCCAGGTTTATTTGATTAAAACTCTTCAGGATGGAGAGAGAAGGGAGTGTTTTCATTACCGAAGTGGGAGTGAGGAGGAGGTGGCCTGTAGTTGCCATAGGACCATTTTTAGTACTAATGGTAGCAAATAGTCCCAGTGGATGGGAGTAAATGATTGTACAGGTGATTATTTCATTCGCTGGGGATGGAACTTTTTTTGCAGGAACGGGATGCAGGCTTTCTGGTGTCCATCAGAGCTCTGGGCTTACACTGCAAGCTCTGAAATTGTCTGGCAGTTGTTTCTACTGTCTCCAGACCTCAGGGAAGAGAAAACCAGCTTTGGTTGACTGGGAGCCTAAGATGAGGTTTTATTACTGCAGTGGCAAGTCCTGGACATTCCTCAGCCAGCACTGAAGGCACAGGACAGGCTGGACACTGCCAATGGCACCTCGAGGGCCTTCTTGAAATGAGCTTGGCAGGGCTCAGCGTAACTCCCAATCTGTCCACTCTTTTCCCTCTGTCTAATCCAAGTCCCACCTACTGAATGCCACCAGAAGAAAGCCTGGGCAGCATCCCGAGCATCACCTGGGGGAAGAAACCAGCTTCTCAGCCTGTGTGGGCAGAGAGAAGGGGAAGCCTGTGCTCATGCCTCCATTATAGGAAGAGAGGCTGAAGAAACTCAGGCAGCAGAATAAGCTGGGAAAGGTAGGTCAGGCCCTGGCGAGCCAGCGGGACACGGGCAGGCTGGCACACACGGCAGAGCCAGCAGCACACACTGCAGCCCCGGTGCTGCCAGCGCTGCAAACCAGGCAGAAAGGCTCCTCCAAGGGAGAGCTGAGAGCTCCATGGTCCCCTCCTTCTCTCCATTGCTCCCCGAGCAGCCCAGCCTCCTGTGCTGATGTGCTCCAGCACAAGTTGCTAATCAGGGCACAGCACGAGCAGGATCGGCAGGCGCTGGGCTCCAGCACTTTTTTCCCCAGCAGGAGCTGAGTGCTAGCACTTCCCCTGAGCTAAAAAAAAAAAAAAAAAAAAAAAAAAAAAAAAAAAACCACACAAGGAAGCAGAAGGTTAAAGGGAATGCATTTTCCAAGTAAAAAGCACACCCCAGGATCTGAGTGGTCCTGTCACTCTCTCCTCCGTGCTCCACTCTGGCCCCAGCTTCCACTGCAGCATTAAAACAACTACCTGCCTACACCAGCTCCTCTGCCCACAGGCCCCCAGTTCAGCCCCATCCCAGGAGCCTCTGTTACCCACATCCCTCCTCCTGTCATGCTGTGGTGCTTTGCTCCTCTTGCCCAGCTCTCCCTTGGCCCTGCTTTCAGAGGAGACCAGCTAGCGAGGACAGTGCTTTTAGAGCCCCCAAGCTTGTTAAGTTATTCAGCTCTGTGATGCCAAGTGGAACAGAGTCACTGAACTTTACTAGAGACACCCAGAGGTGTTGCCAGCCCTGGCAGCTCACACCAGCCTCTCCTGTAGACAGCCCCTCTGTTCACGCTGGTAACCACAAGCTCAGGATGCTCCTCTGCTCACAAGTCACTGTCCCCCAATGCACAGGGAAGAGGCAGAAGTAACCCATCCACCAGTGACTCCTTGAGGTAAGCAGAAACCAAAATACAAGTCAATATCCTTCCAGCAAGATCACTGTCCAAACCCACAACAGTCGCTTTAAGCCCCCACATCTCCACGCTGTCCTTGCTTTCAACCTCATGTGCCAAAGAACACGAAATATTCTGCAATTCTCCTCACAGCAATCGATTCCAATGCTGCTGAAGATGCATGGGTTTCTCCCATGTCTAATGGGTTAGGATAAAGCAAAGCCTGTCCTTATACTCCCTCTTCTCCTGCCCTGCTCTCTGCCACTGCAGCACAAAGATCCCTCTGCTCATGGCCAGAAGACTATAACCCTGTTGAAAAAGTCTGCTCTGTAACCCCTCAGCCTCCAATTTATATGGACAAGAGCTACAAAAGCAATTTGCCATCTCATTTCAGGATTCTGCCAGCAGCTACAACATGGAAATGAGGGAGGTTGCTCTCTGTTGCAGCCTTTAAATACTTTGACTCACTTTGGTCAGGCTTACCTGCCTGACATTGCTGCCAGCACCACACTGCCCTTACTTGAAGCTCCCTGACACCCACAAGGACAGGTTACTGAGGGTTTTGTACCTGGGATATGATTTTTATGAAGTTTCCAGATGCATAATGAATGCTAAATAAGAGCTTGGGCACAAGAAGCTGAAACACCCATCACCTCCCCAATAACCCTAAATCTGGTTCCTACTTCATCATGCCTCTGACCATGACTCATTCCCACAGTGCTACACCAGCCAGAAACTGTGGCCTTCCAAGCTCCCCCCAGAGCTGGTAAATTCCTCTCCTGTCTCTTTCCTTTCCTGCCCTTGTCCAGCTCTCCCTGAAACATCAAGGAGACAGAATCATTGTACCAACTCCTGATTTTGGGCGACAGCGAGTGAGGGCCCCAAAGCAATCAAAACAGAGGGCACAGTGCAGGAGAGCAGGGGAGCTGCAGTCAGGCTAAATAAGGGGTGCCCCCTTCCAAACAGCCCCTCCTGGCACGGGCTGCCCCCCAGCAGTGGCTGTCCCCTCTGAGCGCTCTGGAAGCAGGAGGGATAGATCAGGGCTGCTGAATGTCCCCATGAAAGTGAGCAGAAATCAATGATGTGCCATTCGAGCCCTTGAGATAATCCTATCTAATCAAACAGACCCAGAGAAAACAGCATCTTACCGGCCATAAAACACCAGAGGCTTATTCCCCTCATAAATACTGAGCTGACACCACCACTGCTATAGCCCCTTTGGCTCTTCCTTCCTCTTCTCCCATCCTTCCACTTGAACGCTCGGCTGCTGACAGCTCCTAATAACTTGGACTCCGATGCAGTCCCTGACTGCCTAATCAGGGTTACATTAATGAAGTGGTTATCTCATCCAGCCTGACCCCAAAACATCCTCTGCAGAGCAGTGCCTGTGCCCAGCACACCAGGGAACCAGGTACTTTCAGCAGCAGCCCATGGCTGGTGGGGTCCAACTCTGCAGCAGGAAGTGAGCCCTAGGCAGCCTGAGGGAAATCCTGGCTCTGCTCAAGCCCACAGCAGAGCTCCTTTCACAGCAGAGATGCTGATGTCTCACCCTCATTTCAACCTTCAGGGCTGTAGCAGTGGCCTGTGTCCTTCCCTACCCCTTCTCCCAGAGCTAACAGGAATTACCCAGGCACACAACCACAGCAAGGGAGTCTTCTCACACCCTCTAGTTCAGGGTGAGGAGAAAGCGCACCTGAGCCTTGTGAACATGATGAGCATCAGGAGGAGCTTTAGCTGGACCCCTCCTACAACAGAGTATTTGGCACTTTTCCTCTGACACCAGGGCTATCCCAATTATTGCCTTAGAACTGTGGACTAAGGAACTCCTAGCAAGCCCTGAATGTTTGGCTGCACACCCAAAGGAGACATGCCCGTGTCACAGTCAGATGAAGTTCTGACAGGGGAGATGGTCTGACATTTCCCTGTCTGCTGCCACCCAGCATAACCGAGGTCACGTGCCACCAGCTGCAACACAGGTGATGCAAATCGCAGGGAGCTGCTGAGTTCCAGGACATTTCAGCAGACAAGCTCACCGAGGTGACATGTCCTAGAGCCGAAGGAAACACGGATGGTCCTCCCCAGAAACACGGCAGCTCAGGTGCTGCCTGAAACCAGTCCTTCCTCTGTTTTGCCTAAGGAGAGGACTGTCCCCACGAGAAGTCCTCTGGGATGTTACCCTCCCTGCAACAGCCCTCTGTAGGGTTTAGTCTTGCTCCTTGGCTTCACCAGTTTTGGCTTCCAAACTCCCAGGAGCCTCCCAGGGTGCCCAGTCCTTCCCCTGAGAAAAGCTCTCCATACTAAGGAGAAATCCATGTGCAGACAAGCAGGACACAGCATGCAGCTGGGAGAGGTTTTGGGGGACCTTTCTCCACTTCCTGCAGGGTGATGGAGTTTACCACTGCTTCCCCCAGACTCCCCTTGTGCCTCAGGGAGATAAATCAGAGACCCTTCTCCCTCTCTTCCCTCCCCTCAAACAGGGCAAGGAGGGTGGGAATAAGCAAAGCCAAGGGGAAAAACAAAACAACAAAGCACCGTATAATCTGTGTATTTCACCATTTGGCAGAGGGGATTTTTTAATCATGTAATAGTTTTAATCCTTTATCAGATGCTCATCTAAGAGGATTTTGCTGCACATACAAGATTTGGTACAAATTCATTTGCAGTAAATATACTCATTTAGCAACTTTATTTCCTGCCTGGGCACTGAGTGAGGTAAGTTGGCTGCTACTTTACAAAGGTGGCAAGACCTTGCTGGAACTCCTCTGTGCTGTTTTTCCTGATTTTTGTGAGCCAGCATCTCAGCTATGGGAGAAAAATGACATTGAGCATCCTCACAGCTCAAGGTCCCTGCAGACAGGGGGGCTCACCTTTGGACAGCACCAGCCCTGCACCCCGGCCACGAGGGCATCTTCTCCCGGAGATGTGCAGACACCCACCCTACCCTACCAACTCCGTACTACTGGAGACTTGCTGGCTGTTTGTACACCAGTAACAAAAGGAGAACACAGCACTGCCCCACCACCATCCACACCAGAGCAGACAGTCATGGCCCAGACTCCCCAGGGCATTTTGGCAGAGACAGCTCAGGTGAGCCTAATTTCTTCTGGGGAGAAGAGGTCAGCCACAAGGACACGAACCATGCAGTGTTTTCAGAGCCAGAGAATGGGCACAAGCTTTTTTTATCCATTAGAAAAGCTAAAATTCTGATGAAAGCCCCTAGGTTTGAGGCAGCAGAGGAACAGACTGGCAGAGCAGGCTGCTGCAGCTACAGAGAGAGGGTGCAACCCAGGGGAGATGGGTTTTGTTCACTCCTGCTGCATTACTGGCCCAGCCACGTCCTCTTGTGCCCTGTGGCTGACGGTCAGCCATGGCCAGCCCAGCTCACAGTACTGGGTGACTGCAAACTCTGTGGGGAAGGGTTGCAAGGGACACCCGAGAGCACAGCTGAGGCACAGCTGCCCCCTCAAAGTCCCTCTGTGCAGCTGAAATCTCCAATTCTCAAGCTATTTTAGGGAGAGGAAATAGGAATGGAAACTACAATGAATTTACACCCGAGGCTCTGTTAATTTAGAAGTGGCCAGAAGATATCATCTATATTATAAGAGTGATGTGCTCTGTATGCATGCAAGGCAACTGCTGAGGCACAGCAAAGGTTTTCCAACTGGAATACAATTCATAGGATGTTAAGATACTTCTTTAGATGGCTTAAAGCTACAACAGAGCCTGCTGCAGGGCTGATCATTTCTCATGTTTTTGTGCGCTTCAGTTTCTTTGTGTGTTTGCTTTCGGCTAAATACTTAGAAATACCCTGTAGGAACTGAAGCTGGATCCCACAAATGCCAGCTCCGTGATTAACCTGTGGGTTGTTCCACTGCCAGCCTCTCTCCTCTCATCTCACAACCTCTGATCTTCATCTAGAGAATGGAATGAAAAGTTTCCGCTTCCCCACAGCTGTCAGGGAATGCATGAATCCCTCTTACCGATCTTTAAGGCCAGTACAAAGGCCCTATTTAAAAGGAAAGGGCACACAATATTTCCCTTACACTTTATACCCTCGTAGGGCAAAACCCAAGAGCCACGTTTTTGTGTTCACAGAGCAGGGAAGCGCACAAGCAGCATCAGTGTCAGCACAATGCTTTTTCTTCTGGATTGTAACATCCTGGCCAGACAAGGGGGAAGAGCCAGAGGGTGAACGGGTTGTCTTCTGCCTCTGTGGAGCAGCCAGCAAACCGAGTCATGCTGATGCATGGCTTCTGGATGGAAGTTTTGATTAAAACACAGGAGTGATCTTTGTTGGATTTACAGCAGAAGCTTCCAGCCAGCAAGCTACCTTCCTTTCTCTGGGACACCACTGATGCAATCCCAGATGCACAGTCAGCTTTTTAGACAAATGTCAAAGCAGCTTTTTGGCTCCCCAGTTTGTAATTCCCTCTGTAAGCACGGTGGGGCAGAGAGCACACCTCCCTGGGCAAGCAGAGCACACCTCGTCTGCTGCAACCAGGCATAAATTCTACTGGAGCATAAATAAGTCAGAAAAATACTGTGCCCAGTTCAGCCCATGGTTAATTCAAACAAGCCCACCAGTTTGACAGCTTGGTTTGAATGCTCTGGTGCTGGAAATGCAAAATACAACATAGCCCATTACCCTGCATCTGCAGAGAATTATATCCTATTTTTTGTAGTTTATTCAACAAATCCAATAGACTGATCCTATCCTATTCCCTCTGCCTTTAAGACAATCCAAGAATCTATTTACTTTCTTCTTTCCACATGGATGGCAGCAGTGATAGGTGCTTTGGGAGAGAGAGTGCCCACTAACATTTATTTATGGTCCAGCAGTGGCTGCAGCATGCGAGCACTGCTTTGTGTGCACAGTGAGATACACTCCCTGCCCCGCAGCCTCACAGTTCATAACACTTCCCAAACCTGCATTGCTTGGGACAACAGGAGCCTAAGAAAAGATTTCCTGGTGTAAATTGCCTTGGGCACCTCGTGCTGGCCCCTTCCAAAACCCAGGCAGGTACAATCCAAGTTTGGCAATTCCCCATTTTGTAGATGGTGAATCTAAGGCATGAAAAGGTGAAGGGTCAGGCCTGACAAGCAAAACAGGTCTTTAGCCTTTGGAATATGTTTTCTGCTAGCAGCACATGGCCAACCACATTTTGGGTCTCAAGATGTGTGTCTGGCAGCATCCAGGAAGAAGCTGCCCCAGGAACTCATTCAGAATCCCAACCAAGGCAATGTTCTGCTCTTTCACAAATCTAAGCATCAAGCTGCTCAAAGGGCCAAACAACCCTCAGCTGGGTTGGATGGATCACCTTAATCCATTATCAGATCCAGATCAAAATTTAGCAAACAGCTGCTGCTTGGTACAACAGACAGAGCAAGCCCCAGCCTGGGATGCAGCCTTGCTCATATTTTTGCAGGTCCAGAAGAGTGATTGAAAAATCTGCATTTTAGGGCTTTTAGCTCCCTGCATAGATGTATCTGATGCATTCAGGTACCAGTGTGTATGTGCCACCTCCAGGGAATTTATTTTCCCCCTCTTTGCCAAGATAAACAGCATACCAAGCATGAAGGGGGGGAGGAGACAAGGCTGATTTAAGTGATTTCACTTTGCGATTTTCTGTGTTCTTTTTAAGTCGCTTATCCATTTCAGTGCTCAATATTCGGCTCTTTCCCTAATTAGAAAATCGCTAATCTGCTCTGAAAAATGTAAAAGTGAGTCTTGCTTACGTGCATTGCTTGGAATATGCAAGTGTGTTGGGTTTTGTGTTGCTTCCAAGCTCTTTTTAAAAGGCTTCTGGTGTCTCCAGCTGGCATCACTTGCTCCCGTTGATCCCTCCCCCAGTCCACGTTCAACCCCTGTGTGCAGAGCAGTGCTATGCATACCTAGTGCCTCCAAGAAGTTATTCCTGCTCTATTCCCAGTACTCACATTAAAACTTTGGCACCCCTTTAAATAACATCTTCGACCCTTTCTTTGCCTGGGCAACACCTCTCAACCAGAACAGGACAACCTTCCCACACCACCTCCCAAACACCAGCAGCCCTGGAACCCTGGGAAGGAAAAAGGGAGAGCTCTGAAGGTGGAAGCTCAAGAAAAGTGAATTTTCAAATCAGACCAGAGGATTGCTTCAAGGCTCAAGAGCAGCACTGAATTAGCCTGTTATACCCACAAGACTCTGCCAGGGAGCAGCGAGAATGGGGCTGCTCTGCACAGGGGACAAGGCAGGAGCCACGGGTGACCACAGGGCAGCCCTCACCCCCCCAGCACAGTCCCACCAAGTCTGAGCAGCGCTGGGTGGCGACAGGCCCAGCAAGGTGAGGGGAATAGCCAGGACAAAGTCCACCCACAGAGCTCAGGCAGGAACAAGAGAGAGCCAGAGCCAGGTTACCTGCAGCAGAGGTCCAAAGTCCCTTCAGGAGACAGGATTAAAGGCCAGGCTGTCCTGACCTACACTGTCACTCCAAGGCTCATCCAGGAGACAGGGCAGCAGCAAGAACTGCAGCGTGGGTCTGGAGTGCCCCCATGGAGCCAGCAGCAGGGACAATGCTGGGGGCAGGCACAGCCCCAGCACAGCTCAGGAAGACACCACGAGCTGAGCTCAAATGAAGCTCCTAAGGCCGAGGAGCTGGGTGTGGGTCCCAGGTGAAGCTGGTTAAGTCAATGAGGCTCTTTAACACATAGGGGCCCTCCTGGCTGGTCAACACCCACCACCTTCCCACCCTGTGTGCTGCTGGGGAGATCCCAGCCTGGCTGAGAGCAGTTGAGGTGGGGACAGCTGGATAATCAGCCTTGTGTAGGATGGACAGCAGACCAGACCGAGCAGTTCCCAGCTCAGCAGTGCTCTGTGCATCAGGAATTCAACACCTGCTCCGAGGTATAAATCCAACTGTCCTGAAGGTCAGCAGCTGGTGGCCTTAGACAGCAGTGTCTAGCCTGGGTGATTCATCACTACCCTTTTGTGGAAGAAATCCCATTAAGCAGACACCAGTGTAAGCCCAAAGGGTGAGGAGTTGGTCCTGAACAACTCACCCCGAGAAGGCAGTGCAGAGATCAGGCAACAGGTGAGTGCACCTGCAGAACATGCCTGCTCCCCAGGAACGTGCCTGGTCCTCCTGGGCAGAGCTGCTTGCACCCCCACCAGAGCACATAACCCTTACACCAATCCCAGCATTGCTCAGCCAGCAGTTGACATTGTACTAAGAAAAAAACAACCCACCCACCCACTGCATAACCAACAATCAGGTGGAAAAAGAAATCAGGAGCAGCTGGCCTGCAGTGCTCCAAGCCTCACCTCTAACAAGACACCCACCACTTCAGAGGAACACCCCAGAAACCTCCTGGCTAGCTGTGTACTATGAATAGCACCTGTTTAAGGACCACCCCATCTTTACCCTAGACACAGGAGATCTCTTGCCTAGGTATCTACACAGCACAGAAGAGAGATTAAAAACAGACAGGCACTGTCCTGGCCAGGACAGCGTATTCCTTGGCCTCTGCACCTCTCTCCCAAGTGTTATGGCTGTGGTCTGTCACACTTGGCTACCTGCACATTAAAGTGAGCAACTGCTTGTGCTGCTCCAGCATCCTGCTGTGAGCCGCAGCTCTCACACTGCACATTTCAGGGATTTTAAAATCAGCTTCTCAGTGCTCTTGTAGCTAAACCTTGTTCCATGCTGGAAGAGCCACTCTGGTGCCCTCATTCTTCCCTTCTCCGTTTTCCTGCTGGTTTGGGAAGAGCTCTGTCCCTGGCTATGACCTGCCCATTGCTCCCTCTCTTCAGATACCTATGAGAGCCAGGCCGTGTGCCCAGTGCACATCGGCTCGTGGCAGACACGTCCCTGTCCTACAGGAGCACAGCCAAAGCAGGAGGAAGAAACTGCAGCTATATCCAGCAACAGTGCAGCTAAAGAACTCGGAGCCCTCAAATTACACCGTTTTCCAGGGGTGCTATTTGCTCACAAGCTTTTCCCAAGCAAGCACTCTGCTAGGAAGAGTAGTACAACTCAAATGGTAATTAGTCACCCATCCTGCCTTTGTTCCCAAAGGACCTCTGGGAACATTTTGGGGAAAGAGTGTGAAAATTAATCCAAGGCTGACAGACAGGCAACATTGCACTGCAGTGGCATGGACAGTTTTCCACGAATCTTCTCCTGCCCAGATTGCTCACAGGAGAGGAAGGGTACACAGCTGCTATCATAAACCTTTCCAGCCAAACCGCCCCGCTTCATTATAGTTTGTCACCTGCTCAGGGAAATCACTTGTCACAAAAATTTTCTTTTCCACTTAATGACTTCAAACTCAATTTGAGGACTGGCTCAGCAGACTGCAGCTGAGGTACCTTTCAAATGGAGTGTGCACCTTCCCTGGGCATGAGCCGAGGGCTGGAGGGATGATGGTGGCATCTTCCACTCAGGATGGAGAGCTGTCAAAAGCTTGGGGTAATGAAAGGCCTCACTCAGCAAAGCACAACAACCTACTGACTGTAAGCCCACACTTATTGTTCAATAAGGATGAAATCTGTTAAACTGGGGCTGATGAGACCTTGACCCAAAGGAGGGCTAGGTCAGGAATGGGGGATCATGACAAGTGATCTGCAGAGCAAGGGAGAGGAAGAGGCAGAGGCCTCTCTGCATGGCCAGACTCAAGAGCATTTATACATGGAAGTGTGGGATCACTTTCAGGATCAGCCCTGAAATGCAGAATTTACTCAGCAGCAAGTAAAGGGAGCTGATTGTCATAGGCTGGTACTGTAAACTGCTCAGCACCTCCTCGCTGATGAAGCACACACACAGTTTGTGTTGCCACCATGTACTGAGGTTGGTACAAGACAGCATCAGAGGGCAGGGCAGGCCAATGCTCCTAGTCACTGCAACTACATAAATAATGCAAATACTGCACTCAAGAAAAGTCACAAATTAAAAAAAAAAAAAATAGATGGTGCTGTGAGGGGAGCCAGGAAAATAGAGGCTCTCATAAGTAAAGTGTCTTTCCTACAGTCACCAAGCAAGTTTCAGAGCCAAAACTAAAAGTTGATGCACCCAGTGCCCTTCTCTCCACCCCAAACTGTCTTTTCAGCATTTTGTGCTATAGCGATGAAGTTTCCCTACCAGAGATCTAGTCTAAAATTATTCCTGCTTACTGGAATTGCAAAAAAGGATTAGCAACGACTATCTTGGTTGACCTAGAATGATCTGTTAAAATTCTGCACGTGAGTGCTGTTAAATGCGAGCACAAGGTAAGTGAACGCTGTGTCCCACATTCCCAGTGAAATTAATAGGCCCTGTGTTATGACGGAGCAGACACAAAATCATTGCTACGACTGAAGCAAGGCCATGATTTATTTATCTAGTTTGCACTGTTCCTAAGTAGCTGCACACAGTATATTAGGTAAACTTAAACATATATCTTGTTACTTCAGCAGCCCAACGACAGCAATCACACCTATTCTAAAAGCAGAATAAATTGAACAGGAAACCAATGAATCTGCTTAAGATTCTCCTCACCAAGGCACTTCCTTCCTTGCTGCTGGGACAGCCACCCAATCCCACCCCTACAGGTCCTTGTCAGGGTGGATGGAGCACAGGAGTGCTTCTGAAATCCATGCTCACAGCTCCAGGTAGCAGGCTGGGGTCAGCTCCCTGCTCCATTTGGCTCGGCATCCAGCAGACTGAGTGTGTTCTCAGGAGAGAGCAGTTCAAATTAGCACATTAGCAGAACTGCCAAGAATTGAAAGCCCAATGCAACCAGCTAAACACTTGAGATTTGCTCCAGTGGCTGCTGGAGTAAGCCCTGCTCAAGGCACAGATAACAACATGCTCTCTCAGTGACACAGACCCTCCCTGCAGGCAGCAATCCTGCCCCACACCAGCACCAACCCAAACACAAAGGCAGTGCTATGCAAAAGCATCAGCCCAGCTCCTAAAAGGAGACCCATCCTGCAAACAAGCTAAAAAAGGTGCTGCATTAATGGAGAGTGCACCAAATCCTACTCCAGGGTTAGCGGGAGCTCAGCGAACCCATCCCTTTTGCATGCACAGAGCATCCCACAGCACTGCCTCACCTCTCTTACCCAGCCTCAGAGGGGTTCTCACCCATTCATCCTCATCATCGTCTCCATCCCTGCTCAGAAACCCAGTGAAGATTTAAGAAAAAAGAGAACTTTAAAACATTTCATCATAAAGAGTTAAAAATACTTTCCTCAGCCAACTGCAAGGCGAGCAGAGGGGACAGTGTTTACTGCAATGTATGGCTGCAAATTGAGATTCCTGTTTTAGAGGAAGATCTGGTGCTCTGGTGATTTCAACGTGTTCTTTAAAGCCCTGTAACAGAGACTTATTTCAGCTCCTCTCTCTGCAAGGAGCCTTTAACTTACTAGCAACCCCACTACATTAGTTACACAAGCAACCAGTTCCTGTCTAATTGGTTTATAAGACAGCAGGTCTTCCTTTTTAATGGCTGATTAATTGCCACACTGCCCAATGCAAGGCTGTGATTCACTTGTCTCTGTAGAGATTTAGCAGGGAAGCCTGAGGCTTCCATGTAAAGGAAGGGATTGACACCTAAAAAAGAAAGTTGTGATCCAGCCAGAACTGAACCGGCTGGCAGCCACTCCCGGTAACCTTCCCACCACCTCCATCCTGTAAAAGTCACGGGAAATAAAAATACTCCAATTTTTAAGGCAAAATTCAATATTCATCAGGGAGATAGGGCTCATTTAGTTTTTAATTTTTCATTTACCTCCAGGTTAAATTCAGGCAGGGAGCCTGATGTTGAAATGGATTGAAACAACTGTTTTAACACAATCCAGCTTCCTTTCCAAAGCTCTTCCATCTCCCCATCCACTGCCAAGAAAGGGACCAAAGTGGACAAGAATAGGGAGATTAAACAGAAACAAAAGTCGGAGTCAGCACCAGGCTGGGCTAATGTGGGCACGGCTTTGTCGTCGGCATTTTGCTGTTTGTTGTCTGCAATCCTTTTAAGGTGGCTGCAGCTTGCAGCCATCATAATCCTGATTTTGTAAGGGTTTGGGGTTTTTTCCTCCCCCTTCCTTTTTTCACATTGCCAGCAATTGATTTCATTTAACATTTTCATTCCTCTGCCCGCTGTAAATAACCACTTGGCAGTTGAATTTCTCAAGTAGAACAGGCAGCGGCTGCTTACTCTCTTCCTGGCAGCTGGGGGGGAATCTGGCAAGCACTAAAGCAAGAAGCTGTTTCAAGTAGCTTTGAAATGTGCAAGAGATTACACGGGTAGCACTTGGAGTGGAAGAAGTCACAATACCGAAAGGCTGAGAACTTATTTTTGAAAAGCCTGGTGAACTTGGTGTCTGAGAGACTCAATTCACCAGTGAGGGATGAGTATTTCACTCCCAGTTCATGGCTCTGCACAGCCACCGATGGGTGCCAGCGGAGAAGGGGACTGGGCTGCTGCAGCTCGTGGTTGCCACTGCTCTGGCAGCACATCACTGCACCTAAACCAGCACACAAGGTACAACCCAAGGAGACAACCACCCAACTTGCCACCTCCCTGTGCTCTGCAAACAGCACTTGCTCACTGCCACACTCTGCTGTGCACATCAGCAGGCTGAGATACTGCAGCAGTGCTTGTCACACCGGCCCTGCCTTCCTCCCTGGGGCCCAGCTCTCAGTGTGTTGGTGCTGCATTCCCAAAATGTTCAGCAGCACAAGATACCTCTGACCTTCAAGATACCCGTGTCATGTCCTCTCCCACTGGCTGGGCAACACACGGCCACCCAGCCAGGACAGCTCAAGACCTGAGAGGAAAAGAAGCCCTCATTACCGCTCAGTTTATTAGCCATAAATTTCTGTTCTGGTTTATAATCCCAAGAAATCCCTGACCTCACTAGAGCTGGACAAATTTAGGGCCAGAGCAAACTTCACTGTAAGTCAGCCTTCACAGCAGAGTAATAAAGGAGTCACAGAATCAATGTCAACTGGCAGCAGATGAAATCCCTGGGTTCATCTTAGTCATGCTGGCATAGTATCCGTGTAATTCCTTTAGGCTTAAAGCATTTTACTTGTATTTTATCCGAGGAGGGAGAGGGAGAGCAGTTGTTGCCCCAAAATTGCCAAGCTGCCCCCAAACACAGGAGTTCCCAGTACAAGGCTTTGTTGCCATCCAAGAGAGGTTGAGCACGGAGATCAAGCACAAGAATGGGTATTTACCACCCTGAATGGCTGCATGCATAGCGAAGCGAGCACAGAGTATTAATAATGATTAATTTGTAAGGGTTGCTTTTTAGCTTTTGTTCAGAAAAAGTCAGCATATTCTAAGCAGAGCTATTAACAATACCAACAAGCAGAGCTCATACCACAGGCTACGTGGCCTAATTCCACCCTGCTTTTCTGATGCTGCAAAAAAAGCTGCAGTAAAAGATATCGTCAGTGGCAGGATCCTACCACACACCGGCCCCCACCCCGCATCTCAGCCCTGAAAGGCTCCTCAGCAAGAGCTGCTCGCTCCTCCCCAGCTCCCGGCCCCTCAACCCATGCTGCGAACTACAGCGAACGTCTTTGAAAATGCCCCCGCTGAACTCGCAGAGGCAGAGCGGAGCGGGGATGACAAAATCGGAGCTGGCAGCTCTGCAGAGCGCAGCCCAGCAGTGGGTTCAGCTCTCCCTTCCCCTCTCCAGCCCGGCACGAACGGCAGGGCTCGGGCGCAGGACGGCGCAGCGGCAGCGGCCGGCGGGGGCGGGCGGGAGCGGCAGCCGCAGGCAGAGGTGGGCAGCAGCGGCAGCGGCAGCGGCAGCGGCACGGCGGTGCCGCAGCTGGGCTCCCAAAAAGCACTCGCGAAGGGCACGGGCGCACAGCCGTGCGAGTAGGGGCTGTTCAGGAGTCCCTCGAGAGGCAGAGTCGGTCTAATCCACAGCTACACACCGGGATAAAACACTTGCTCCCCCTCAGAAATGCGTCGGGGACACCAAGGGGTGCAGAAGGAGCTGGCAAGCCGTCCCGGCCGGGCGCTGCCGCAGGGCAGCGGCGCTGCCGTCACCTCCCTGCCGCCACCCACACCTGCGAGCAGCGGGGCGAGCATGGCAAAGGCGACCGCGATCCGCAGTCCAGAGCACGCTGCGCTACGGGGGAGACAGGCAGGGCTCATCCCCATCTCACAACTTGCAACGCTAAGTACATTAGAGGCTGTTTTTCTATTTGTTTATTTTTTTACATATTTATTTTAGTAACTTTGCTTCACCTCTTCTTTTTCCCCAGCAGACAAATAGTGGAGTAGAGCAAGCATGGATAATTCTCATCCCATTTTATTTTATTTCTCTGTGGCGTTTCTCTGTTTGCTTTTGAGAGGAGGGGGTTGTTGAAGCATGTGTATTGCTTTGCAATTACAAATTAGCTTTTTAAATGAAGTGTGCTGCAAGAGGCCTGATATGCCATGTGTGAGTGTGCTACTCAGCCTCTGATGAGAGACAAAAGTGGAAAAAAACCCACCCTACAAATAACTGCTGTGGTGCTGCTCACAGAGCCTGGTCTGAGCGGGGAGCTCTGCGCAAGTCCAGGGCAAGGAGTGGTCACAGTCACGGGCTCCTCCTGGGGGTTTGCTTCCCAAAGACAGCAGAAAGATTTTTTTCGCAGAGTAAATGGAAGCACTTGACAGCAGGAACCAGGTCAAAGCACAGCTCTGCTCAGGCTGCAGGGAGGCTGTGAGCAGAGGGGAGGAGACAAGGAAAAGGCATCCTCCTCTCCCATCGAGTGGGTTCAGCTTTCCCTGGACCTCCAGATGCAGAGCCGGCCATGCCAACAGCACTCTCTGTGCAGGGGACCTCCAGAAGAGCTGAATTTTACATGCACCAGAGTACAAAGTTTGGATACTGTAGCAACCTGACAAGTCCCATCTCTCTTCCATGAAAATCCTCAATGGCTGTGGCAGCAAAGCCAGGTCCCACACACCCCTCCCAAGGGTTTTGGCATTGTAGGTCATCACCACACTGAGAACTTGTAGGTCTGCCCTGGATCTGACACCCCTGAGGCAGCTGCTGATGGGAAACACACCTCCAAGAGCAGTTCTGGAAAGGCAATATACTTTCAGCCCAATACGCTTTCAGCCTGCCCACAGATTTAGGGAACCAGTAATTGCCTGCGGAAGACTGGAACCACCTCTTTCCCAATGTCTGTTATTAGCAAGTCGAGTGAGCACCTTGTTGTTGACAAACATTCAACTGCAGATGTGCCTTAGCCATGTCCCAACCTCTCTTCTTCCATCACCTGCAATTGTTGCAGCAGCTGATCAAACGAGCATACGCAGAGTGAGCGCTCAGCAAACGTTATCAGATATTCAGCACGAAAGGAAAAGTTGACAAATGATCAAATGCAGTTCCATCTCCAGTCTGCTGCTCACAGACAACTGACAAACAGAACACCAATGGTGACAGTCTCCCTCTGAATTCAAAGACAGGAAGAGAGCAGCCATTCAGCAAAACAGCTGCAATAAAAAAATAAATACCCCAAACACCAGCAAAATTAAAAACCCCTTGTACTTTAACTCCAGAGCTCAGAAAACCTAGCCCCAAAGCCACTCCTCAGAGCTGGGTGAACACCAAGAGCTTGCTCAGATCCCCACTGTGAACCTTTTGATACCACTTTGGGGTTTCCCTACATATTTTCAGACACGTGTGGACTTTTATAGTTTATTTTGGTTTAGGACATGGGCAAGAATCTACTTGAAGCATCTTAGGAGCATTTCCAAGTCCTCATTCCCAGGTCCTGACCACTCTGCCCTGTCCTTTCCCCTTTCTTTTCACTTGTCTCTGCCCAACTCATCCAACCATTAAGGAACATATTCTCTAGCACTAACCTGCCATCCGTGGCCCTGTGCTGCTGATGTGCTCTCCTCCATCCCTCACCTGTGAAGGACTTTGTCTGCTCAGACCAGCAGGAACTGGTATTTTCCACCGCATGCTCATTTTCTGCCCAGCAGAGCTGAGTGCAATTTTAAGGTCTCTGTCAAGCACCCCCCATCCTTCTTACTACCTCCAAACCTTTCCTTAGAGCTGCTAAATCATAAGCTTCTAAATATCCAGTCACTGTGATCTGCGTTTAAGAAAATAAATCTCATGTTTTATAAAATACTGGCAGAGTTTTTCCCTCTGTTCCTCATTAAGCCTTTTTGGTTCACACGACATGTCCCCCATGCAGACTGTAGCAGCAGCAGTGTGCAAGTTCAATGTAGGAAGAATAAAGAGCTACCTCGAGATTCACAGCATATTAAAATTAACAGCCACTGCAGTCAAATGCTGTATCCCTCTCCAGTCTCATTAATGAATCGCTTCTAACATAAAACAGGATCCACTTCACAATATTTCATAGAACGATCCACAAGGAAATACAGAAAAGACAAATATATGTCAGAGTTTGCTTGAGCAAAGACCAAGAACATGGAGGGAAGGAGAGCCATGCACTGCTTTTTTGCCCTGAGCAGGCTGCACCCCACTCACCACCTCTGCTGACCAGACACTGCCCGGTCACACGGGCAGAGCATGGGAGCTCAGGTCAGGGCTTCCTACTCTGAATCCAAGAACAAAATAGTGACAAATAAAGGCAAAATAAATGAAGACATTCTAAGCCTGGAGCAAACCAAGCAGGCCACGGGCTCTCATCTTCGCCAGTCATGCAATCGGTGTCCTAGTTCGTCCCGGTCATGTGTGGTTAATTGAGCTCCCAAGGGTTTCTTGACCTCATTTCCCAAGACACAACCCACGGCTCTGCCCTTCCTGGGCACCTCACTTCAGTGAGCCCCCGGCAATTCCTCTGCACGTGGAACGTGTGCCCGCCACCCCCAGCTTCCCACATTGCTCAGTCCATCAGCCAAAAAGACAACTTCCCATGAACTGCAATAAAAGGCAGAGCCAGGCTGGCTGCAGAGCAAGACAGGCTGGAGAAAAGCCACAGACATGGGGGTACCCCATGTGAGAGCCCCCCACCCTGTGCCTACAAGCAATTCCCTACTATGCTCTCCTCCCCACCCAAGCACAGCCCTTCACCTCAGCAAGTTGCAGTCACCACCTTTTCTTTAAGCACAGGAAAGGTGGTTTCTGCCTCAAAGCACACCCAGCTGGCTCATCCCATCCATCCAGGCCAATTGAGTTTGCTAGACATTCAGCAGCCCCATGTTTCTAGGAGAAAAAGTGGTGCTGTCAAGAATTGCAACAAGGGAAATTGCTCTGGTAGAAAAACCTGGCAGCACACATAGCCTGGGCGCCTGCAGAGCCAAGCTGAGAGTAAGAGGGAGATAACTGAGAAACCAGTGAGCTCTGGGAAAAAGCTTTCACCCCCATTTTGCCACTGGGAATCCCTTCCAGCAAGAAACGTCTTAGCAAGAGCTCCCTGGGCTTTGTCTCACAGAAGGATGGAAACTGGGGGCACAGATACAGGAGGAAGCACATGGTACGTGGCTCAATCTATTCCCAAAAAACATTTGCAAAGCCAGCTACAGCCATGCACTAAGGGCAGAGACTTTATCCATGCAGAACTAGGCTGAGGACACCAGATCCCTGGACAGTCCTGTTGCACCTGACCCTCGCAGGCAGATGCACCTAGGGGAACAGCCAGACATTCTGTTATTTCCCAAAAAAATCACCACCCCCTTTAATCCTCGGCAGCCATGTCTCCTCCCTGCAGCCAGTTTCCTTGAGAAATAGACAGCTTAAAATCTCTAGTGCAGCCTCCAGCATCATCAAGTGCTCCACGCACAGAAAGGGCACAGACAGGAGCGGCATTCATCAGGCTGGTAGACACAGCATCATTTTGCTGGGTAGCTGGATGTGGTTGACTTGGATTCGCTCTCTCCCAGGAAATGATTGTGATTGTCAGAGGAGATTGGTATATGATTATTAATAACAACACCACAAGGAAAAATAGAAGGCAATCAGCTGAGCGGGGCCGGGAGAGGAAGCGGGGAGGGTTTGCAGCGCTAGCGCTGGATCCTGCTCAAGGCCCGGCAGGCTGAGAGTACCTTGGTACATGTGTTAGGCAGAAACACAACTGCATTTTGCTTTTGCAATGAACAAATTCCCCAGATGCCATGCAGAGCAAGTTAATAAACAACAGCAGAAGCAGTGAGGAATAAAGAAGCACAGGCGTTAGGGATGGTATTTGAATAGGTGATTTGCAGAGAGCAAGTCACAAGGAGTGAAAACAGGAGCAAGGTGCTCAAAAGAAGTGTTCTTACACCAAAATTGGGCATAAGAGAGCACCAGAAATGGTCAAAAGAAGCTCAACACTCGATTTCAGGGCGTTATCTATTGTTCTGCTCTCTCAGGCACCCAGGCAGAGGGCCCTGGGTGACTGCAGCCACCGGGCTCAAAGCCACTCACTCAAAGCCACTCATCGCCTGCTTATCACCCAAAGGCACAGACAGGTCTCTCCCTGCAGGGATATCACAGCACTACACCAGCCTGGAACCTCAGCACCTTTCTTCCGCTCCAAACCCATCCCTATCCTGCATATGGATGCTCCAGATTAAATTGCTTGCCAAAATCAGAGGGCTTGCAACACAAGGCAGCAATGCACAGCATGTGCCAAGTCTCAGCTTGGTTTCACCCAAAAAATATCCCCCCATGTGCCCTCTTTTCCCAGCTAATCATCCCCATGATGTGACACCAGCACTAGAATTTCAATTTTATGCTGTATTTGAGAACACATTTCAATAACAGGAGACAAGCCCAAGATAATGCAAGTTAAACCCTTGTCCGAATGAATGCCAATTCTCCCCTCTGCTCCTCTTGCAGCGGAGGGATGGTGGCAAAGGAGGAAGAGGAGGAAGAGAAGGAGGAAGGCAGCTCACTCTGTGCTGACCTCCCTGGGGAAGAGAGGCAGGCTGCCAGGCAGGGGGAGCGCAGGGCTTCAGCCTGTAACTGTGCAAACACTAATGCTGCAAAAGCTAATTTTACAGAGTTCCACTCTGCAGACTCCTCTTTGTCCCAGGATTCCTCAGCCTGAGAGATTAGCAGTTTAGAGATGGAGAAAAAGAAGGTACTTTAAAATTCAGCATAAACTCACTCAGACTCAATGAGCAAGTCAGTTTGGAAGGGTGGGGATGGGCGCATGAGGGAGGGCTCAAATAAATAGGAAATAATTGAAAGACTAGGATGAAGAAAGAGCATATGTGCCAACCTAGAAAGCTCAATATTCGCTTTCATTTTTATTTTCATCTTCATGCCTCTTTGCAGCTTACTTTCTATCCTTCCCAAGCTTTCCCTGATCTCCAAACAATATTCCTGTCTCTGACTGTCTTTAACTCCCTATCCACCAACCTCTAATGGTACTGACTATTTGCTACTATGCCACAGGCTCTCCAATAGTTCTTTTGAGCCCTTAGCTGGGATGAGGTACCCAGCCTGCAATAGAAATCAGTGCAGTGAACATGTCATAGAATCATGGAATGGTTTGGGTTGGAAAGGACCTTAAAGATCATCTTGTTTCAATCTCCTTGCTGTGGGCAGGGACAACTTCCACTGTCCCAGGTTTCTCAGAGCACCATCCCACCTGGCCTAGAACACTTCCAGGTATGGGACATCCTCAACTTCTCTGGGCAGCCCATACCAGTGCCTCACCACTGTCACAGTAAAGAATCTTTTTCTAATATCCAATCTAAACCTACTCTCTTTCATTTTGAAGCCATTCCCCACTTTCCTGTCACTCCATGCTCTTGTAAACAATCCCTCTCCATCTTTCTTGCAGGCTTCCTCCAGGTACTGGAAGGCCACAATTAGGTCACACAGAAGCCTGCCCTTCTCCAGGCTGAACAATCCCAATTCTCTCAGCCTTTCCCCATAGGAGAGGTGCTCCATCCCTCTAATGAACTTGGACTTGCTCCAACAGCTCCATGTCCTTCCTGTGTTGGGGACCCCAGAGCTGGATGCAGTACTCAAGTGTCATTCCTTACATGATCCTCCAATTCCCACCAACAACCCCATCAGTACCTGCTTGGACCTCACAGACATTATTCTGTCCTCACATTTCCATCTCCAGTGTATTTATCATTGTAACACATTGGAGAGGGATGGAGGAAACTGCTGGGGGGCCGAGGTCACAAGTTAAACCCCACAGCTTCCCAAGGGAAGCTACAGATGATGCCCCAGGCCTGAGCTCTCCAGACACAACAGCAAAACCCAAGAACTACAGCACACTTGGAGCTTGAATCCTCCTCCCCAGCTGAATCCTCCTTGCAGATGAAGAATGGAAGCACTGAGAGCAGCTGCCCCCATCCAGCCGGCACGAGGAGGCTGTTTCTGCACACACACACACACTTGCAGCAAGGGAAAGACAACAGAGAAATGGCTTCAGCGGGAGTTCATTACACTTGTTTATCTTCATTTTGTCTCTAACAGATGAACAGCGTAATGGCTTTGGCTTTCCTGGATGCCACAAACCCAGAAACATCCTAATGAAAAATAAATGTATTTACAGGGAGACGTCAAAACAGCCCAAGACAAGTCAAAGTAATGTGCCTGTGTTGGGAAAGACTGCTTTTATTTCATCGCCCCTCCATGGCCTTCGAGCAGATCACGCAGCGGAGAGAGATAAATATTTTAAATAGTGACACTTCAGCGATGCACGGTTGTGCAAGACAGAGAATAATTAGAAAATAAATTACTTTTTTTTGCACGGTAATTCCAAATGTTGAATGAATTGCATTACTTGACAGACTCCAGACCTGTTTCAATATTAAGGGTCCTATCCAAAGAGATACAGAGGACTTGGCCCCCAAAAAGAAGCCAAAATACAAATAAATGCAGCTTAGAGAAAGTGTTTAAGATCTGCCTGGCAACCTCCATAAATCTAAAAGATAGAAGGCTTCTCCTGGCCTCACACCAACAGTTTGGTCTAAAAATAGGTTAATCTTCCCGAGAGCAAAGGAGCCATCATCAACACAACACTGCCTGCAACACGTACCCTGCCCCCGCAGGCACACACCGCTGCCCTGGGCAGGCACAGTCCCACCCGGGGCACAAAGGCCACTGAACTTACTCATTAATAGCCAAATTCCCTTCCTTAATCCACCCTGGGGAAGCTCACGTGCCATCTCCGAGCACGGAGAGTTGCTGTGATTACCTGGAACGGTCTCTCCTTGCTTCATTTCTTGGAAGACCATTTGCATAGATGCAAATGTGGTTTCCCCCCAACCCTGATTAACCACACAAATGTATGACTGTGTAAGTTGGGATGAATATGCACACGCACGCTTTATTGTTGTGCTGACAGAGCATATTGCTTATTTGGGGAAAACTGAGATTTTGACTTGTTCCAGTGAAGAGGATTATATAATCTCTCCTCCCTTATCCCCTCTCTTTGTCTGATCTCTGATTTAACTTGTCAGATGGTTTAATACCTGTCTTTTGCAGACATATGGTAATGGTCACTTATCAACTTTGGAACACCATGGTTAGGATGCCTGTAGAGAAAAGTCAATTGGTTAATGACCTTTAGCTACACCAGATATAAAGCTGGGGCAAATTTTCCCACCAGAAGCTTTCAGTTATAATAAATATATCTTAAGACAGAGCTAAGTGAGAAAAGTACTTACTAATTTAAACATGAGAAAACCCCTGCAAATCCCAAAGAGTTGTCATTAGTCCCCCAAAAAGCGTTACAAATCAAAGCAGGCATATCAGTAATTTTGGATGAAATATTTAAAAGCAACTGTGAAAGAACACGCATGATGGAATCGGGAAATTTGATGTTTTAACACTAGACTGGACTGCAAAGCTAGCAATATCTGTAACCTGAAATGCACAGTGAAGCCATCCAAAATTAAATGGTGTGGTAGTTATGTAATGTGGGACTGTATTTTAAAATATATTATGTTCTGAAATATACTGCTTAACTAGAGTTCTTAAACCTTAATCATGATTGTTGTATTTCTGCTTAATAATATTGAAAGTAGTGAGAATACGGACTTTCAGTATGAAGTTAACAATAAAATAACCACAAGGAATTTTTTAAATGCTTTAAAAAATCAAACTCTCACACGATTCAATGAATTCTGACAGGAGCAGAGAAATGGTGCTAGTTTTTAAATTGAGATTTCTTTTGGTTTTATCTAAGAGCTCTTTAGCCTAACAGAATTATACATCATAATGGGTGTTCTTGATTGTGCAAATCCTGGGTTTAGATGCAATCACTGGCACTGCAACACTGTTCACATTGCACTGACGTCCACACTCAGAAACATCATTCACCTTAGCACAGTTTTCCCCTGAAGAATATACTTTGTTTTCAAAATTATTTTTAAAAAAAAGTAATGGAGTAGCCCAAGGAGGAATTTGCAATGCAATATTTGTTAGCACTTTGAAGTTAAGCATCAATCTCAAGCAATTTAAAAACTGCTTTTAAAAGCAAAGCTGCTAACACATAAAAGCTGGGGAAAGTAGCAACACCATAAAAGCTGAATTTGCAGCTGGTTTGTACCACTAGAGCAGCTGAAGTGAACTCATGAATCTGGCTTTAATTTCTAATTGATTTTATGACTTGGCAGTGAGCACAGGAGCACAGGTCTGTCTAGGAGGAGAGCAGGGGACCCGTTTGTGTGCCCAGAGGTGCCCAGGCAGCCCTGCAGTCCCTGAGCAGTGGCGCGGGGGGCACGGCGGCGCTGCCGGGGAAGCCCTGGGCTGTGGCGTGTCCCAAAGGCATCGGGCTCCATCACTCATCCATGGATGGACACACTGGCAAGAAGGACAGAGAGCAAGGACTCCCATCAGCCAGGGATCAGTGGATCACACACCAGTCACCTGCACAGGAGTTCTAAGGTCTCATTAGCCCCCACCTTGCAG
This sequence comes from Daphoenositta chrysoptera, assembly GCA_013397915.1. NCBI lineage: Eukaryota > Metazoa > Chordata > Aves > Passeriformes > Daphoenositta > Daphoenositta chrysoptera. Next base: position 161,662 of record VZRO01003088.1, read on the forward strand.
GTGATGTGCTGCTGACTTCACGTGGTTGTACCCGAGTAATGAGATACAAGAATATTTAATAATTTAACCAAAGGATGACCCAGTTGCCTCAAGTACAAGCCGTACCAAGCTTTCAGTTATAGCTATGCAAAATTTGTCTTCATTATCTTGTTATCATAATCTGAAATACAAAAAAACTAAGACAAATTCCTGAAAGGACTTGATAATTAATAATCAATCTTCTTCAGATTTGCTTATAGACTTTCAGAAGATTCCTCCACCCATAGTCCTAAGTACTATGCTGTGCTATATTTTCACATTAAAAAGACTATGGACTTTGACTTTAAATTAAATACTTCTGATTTCCTGTAGTTTTGGTACAAGGGATCATCACCTGTTGTACAAGCTTTGTACTGAGTGGATGAAGTCAATGCTGTTCAGCTGGGAACTATAGTGCCAAGAAGGCTTTTATTATTTATTATGCATTTATTATTTTTGTAAGTCACCGTCAGCCTTCAGTCCCTGGAAGTAGAGACAGAGCATACCAGTAAACACAGTAAAAGATATGGTCCTACTGATACCCATCAAGAAGTTTGTCTGAGCTGGCACTATGATTTGCCTGGGAAATGGGAAAGACTCAGAAAAGCTGGTCTGCCTCCTTCTGCTCTAAATGAGTGAGGTATAAATATAGAAGCTTTGGAAAGTTGCCTCGAATATGCTGCATTGCAATTGCCATAACAATAGGATTATGATCCTTATTTATCCTCATTGACAAAGTGATGGAATTTGGTCAGCTGGATCCCTTCCCTTCCTAGGGTACAAGAGAGGGGTGATGCAGCCTCAGGTCTCCCAGGAAAGCAGCAAAGGTCCAGCACTGGCTGACACCCAGCGATCTCCAGGGCCATCTCTGAGACAGTTTGGACAATCCTGTGAATCCACCACTTGCCAAGTCCCTCTGACTGCAGAAATTACAGCTGTGAGCTGCTCTTCAGAAGAGACAGCAGCAGAGATGCAAGAATGATTTCCTTGCACACCACGGATGTGACACAGACCCAGCCCGAATGCTGCACCCCTCTGTAGAGCTGGAGCAAACAAAAGGTCAGAGATGATGAGAGTTCCCCACAGCTCAGTTAAGTCAGTGGTGTGGAATTCCTCTCACCAGTCTAAAAGCTATCTAGATTTTCTAGACAAATGGCCAGACAGGCAGGCTAGCTGTAAATGACAAACAGAAGAAATCATCTGCACAGACACTGCAGTGGGGCATAGGGAGGATGATGAATTCTGGGGTGCAGAGGCAGGGGAAGATTTGAACAAGAGTTCTGATAGTACTCTTAGAGAACACTTGTTCTGTCATGGTTTAGGATGCCTCCATATTTGACCAAAAAATCCAAAGCATGTAAAAAAGAAAAAAGCAGGAAAAAAAACAATGACAAGTGCAATCAAGCAGTAATAGTCAAAACAAAATCCAACAGACTCCTCCGTGAAGTGTTATTCTATTATGGTATCATCTATATAGCAAAAGCAATGCAAAGAAAGAGAAGTAGGAGTAAGAAGATTCCTAAACCACCTCCAGACATCACAAAGCATCAAGATGCCACTTGTTAACAGCTGGTGTCAGGACTGGAGAAATGAATTCGCTGGCTGGGAAAATAGGCCAGAACCAAATTCAACAGACTTGAGACTGTAGCTACCACAGCAGAACCCCTGAATATCTATTGGACAACAGGCATATCTGAACAGGAGCCACCAGTAAGAATCAGAAGATACTGAGGCAACCATTGCTGTTCTGCCCCTCTCACTCCTGTTCCCAATGCTGCAAACAGAATCACAGAATGGTTTGGGTTGGAAGGGACTTTAAAGATCACCCCATTTCAACCCCCTTGCCATGGTCAGGAACATGTTCCACTAGACCAGGTTTCTCAGAGCACCATCCCACCTGGCCTGGAACACTTCCAGGGATGGGGCAGCCACAGCTTCTCTGGGCAACCTGTGCCAGGGCCTCACCATCCTCACAGGGAAGAATTTCTTTTTAACATCTAGTATAAGTCTACTCTCTATCAGTTTGAAGCCATGCCCCCTTGTCCTGTCACTCCATGCTCTTGTGAATAATCTCTCCCCATTTTCCTTGGAGGCTCCCTTCCATGAGCAGGAACTGCAACTGCAGTTTGATGTACCCTCAGCTCAGAGGTGCAGTGCTCAGAGAAGGACATGGGAGGAGAAGACAAACCTGCTACACAGAGTAAGGGAGAAACCAGGAGGTACACTACATGTTTAGAAGAGAACAGATCTGCAACAGACACATATTATAAGACCATAGCACAATAGATGGAAAGAAAGAAATACAGTAAATATTCTACAGCACATACAAGCAGCCCTAGAGATATACCAGAACAAATACAGAGGAAGAAATTACTACATATAGCTAACAGAGATCCACATTAGGAATGGTATTACAAGAAAGATTACCTCCGTCAAAGCCAACCCCTGGAGACCTTCTTAGGCTAATGTTTGTCCTCAGCAGCTGCTGCTAAGGTCCTTACAAAATAGGGACACCTTTTATTACAGCACCAATTTCACTTCTGCTCAGTCTTTCATCAGAAAAATAACTTAAACTGAGGCAGACCACAACAACTAGAAGCAGCTTGAGCCCTAGACCCCCATTTAGAAGCCTGGCAGGGGAAGATTTAAGTGGGTTCACACGTATGATTTCTCCAGGGTTTGCTAGATCTCCATGAAGAGGGCTATAATAGCACATGAGAAGCTGAAACTAGAAACCTGCCAAAATGTACTCCTCCCCAAATTCTCACAAAGTAGTGCAAAGCCCTGTTGTGCACAAAGTTTTTCTCTGCTTTCAGTTCAGGCTAATTTCTACCTATTAAGTACCAATTTCAAAACATACATTACAAAACACTCTCAGTGTGCTTATTTTTCCTTTGGTTTCCTCTTAAAAATAACACACAATGCGCAGTTTGTCCCTAGATTTTTCTGTGGCGGGCATTACTAACATCCACTGAATGTGGATTCAGAAATCCTAACTGTGGGAGGGAAATCCATCAACAGATTGCTGCACCAGGGAGATACAGAGACCCTGCCCAGGATCCCAGAGCAGGCTAAGACAGAGACAGGACCCAGCCACAGATGTCCTGAGCAACTACTTTCTACCTGAATCACAAAAGTGTTTCCTTCATTTTGCCAGCAAACCAGCTCAAGTTCGTGCCCTATCTGGACTAACTGAAACTTCACAGACCTACTGATCCAGAAATAAATGTTTTGTCATTAAATCCTAACCCAAATGCCATGCAAGGAAAAAAGGTCAAAAATCAAGTGGGATGTGTGATTCCTCCAGATGTGAGTGGCTTAGTTGGACAATGAACAGCCCAGAAAACACCACAACATTCTCATGCCATAGAAATGGTCATATAAATGTTTCTGTCTACTTCATTACAGCATTAATAGGAAAGTTTCTGTGATCTCCCTCATCAGTCTATTGCAAGGGTTACAGCTAGCCACAAAGTTTAGACTGGGATGTTGAGAGCTGTTCAGATGGCACATTTCTTGTTCATCTGAGATTCACATATATGATACAATATTATATTGTATTATACTGTAACAGCAATGGTTTATTATTAATTGGGGTTTTTTTTGGTATTGTAATTTCCCCTGGAAAACAGTTTTTGCTTTCTGGTGAAATATGTAGATATGTACAGTATAACTATCACTGGTTCCCATAAAACAATAATCCAGCATGGAATATAGAATTTGCAATTTAACAGGGACCTACATTTCTGCAAGGTTTTTGGTTTGGTTTTCCTTTTTTAAACTAGTTAATGAGCCATTTCTAAATGAAACAAATCTTGTTAATGAGAAACTTATGTTGGAGAAAAAAAATACATCTACCCTTCTGGATTTTTGTAAGAACATGCTTGTCTTTAGTACACATTCCCCCAGTTTTCCCTTGTCCATTTTCAAAAGGAGTCGTGCACTTTTGCCCTCTGGAAATGCTAAGGGCACATTTAGATGCAGGGTGGACAGCTATTATTCCCACTGAAATCTATACAACCAACAGTTTTGGTAAACCAAACCTCCAGCCCTGAAGAATGGCTTTTTCTTATCACAAGGACCACCAGGACTCACCTGCTGAAGCAGAGCATGTAAAGTAAACCAGTGGAAAGAGGACTTAATGGATTATCAGGCCTAACCACCTAAATTCTTACTTGAGCTTTTCCTCCTGATTTGTTTTGGACTTGGTCAAGTGATTGCAGGAGATGCTGGGTGCAGAGGGCTGCAACTGAGGCACCAGAATGAGTTCCTGTGACATTATGGTTTGGATGGAGCAAACCAGCTGCTGAGGTGAAGAATTCAGCTTTGCCCCAACACACATTTGAAAGTTATTTGCAGAAGGATTTTTACAGGTTTATTATTCCAAATCATACAGTAAGCTGCTTTTGCCAATAGTTCAAGTTAGCCATATTGCAGAGTGTGGTTCCTGGATAGTCATGAACGGAGTGAGGAGGCTTTGGAGATGCCCTCTGCAGCATCATGGAAGAACATCTCTACCACCTGGCTGAAGAAATCCAATAACCAGAAGCTGACACAGTGGTGTTGCAAAAAAACCCCACCAAAATCAACCAACACTAAGAAAACAAAACAACCCTACCTCCTCACTTCACATGGAGCAACTACAAGTGGATTCTGATAAGATCAACCTGTAGCTTTATTAATACAGGTGGATTTTGTTCAAATAAGTGCACAAATACATTCAATGTTAATTAACAATGTGAAAATGTTGGGGCACCACAAATTCAAGCATCTGACTTTCTCTACTTCCAGCGCAGCAGTGCCACTTGGGAGAAAGCTCATAGTCAAATAGAAATACAGTATCTGCAGTAAAATACATACAAAATTACCACAAAAGTAATTGCTTTTGGTATAAATGGTCGTCTTCAAAGTTTTCTCTAGCATACACGGCCCTTCAGAAAGAGCGAGAATAAATTTACTGCATGTGAATTTATTCAAAGCTAGTAGATTCAGTATAATGAAATCCTCCTAAGTAAATATCTGATAAAGAAGCAAATGCTTAGCACTTGACCCCAGGAGCTGGGATTTCTTGACACACGGCTGTAATGCAAAGCAGCAGGAACCTCAGGACTGCTGGCACAGAGGAGTCAAGCAAGGAAAATCTCAGGGGGCTCGACTCCTGGGAGGAGATGGAGCCATACGGGGACTGAAGCAACCATTGCCACCAGAGGGTTATCTCTGTGGGGGACTCTGAAAGCCCCCAAATCACAATCTGTGCTGTACCCTTCCTTTGCCAAGGGCCATGAAACACTCTGCATACATCTAAAAATGGTGATTTTTGCTGAGTTTTCCCCAAGACTTCGTTGTCATGTTGCCCAGCATGTGAACAGCAGCTCACTTTGGTTTCCCCTACACAGACAGGTGCTCCTTGTGAGAAGAACTTTATTAGTCTGTTGTAGTAAGAGAGAAAAAGAAGTTGCCATTCATTTGCATGAAATCTTCACTCCCATGACACCTACTCCTTATCCAGAACGTTGTCTCTCCATTACCAGACATCCCACTGGCTCAGGAGCTGAAAGGCCTTGGTGCCCACTATGCCATTCAGTGGATGAATGCAGGATGGCATTTCCTCTGCCACAGATCTTCCCACATCCCAGCTTCATGGTGTGTCATGCTCATACAACTTTTCATACAACAAACACCACAGGAGTCCTGTTGGTTATGGGTGACAGCAGGGGTGGCAAACCCTGCTCCTGCAGAAGTAACTGAGACCAAGGGCCAAACTTGTGGTGACCACTGACATCACATATATTGTGTGTCATAGAAGATGAAGTGCAAAAGCTCTCTGAATTCATGTTATCTCTGCATACAGCATGTCACTTAATTGCCCAGAAAAGCCTCTTGGAGAAGCATATGGGAAGTCTTCCCATGAAAAATGACACTGCTCAAAGTCTTTTCTAGCTAGAAACCACTCAACAGAATCTATCACTACTGACATCTGGGACATAAGCTTCAAAGCAGTTAATTTACCATTTTAGCTTGAGCCAGTTTCCCATAGACATTGATATCCAAAGTAGGTAATTGTTATGCCAGAAAGCAGAATCATTAGAGGAGAAAAAAGGTGAAGAAGAAACCTACGCAGTAATTCTCCTGCAGTATCCAGACCTGCCAAAGCTTCATTTAGGATTGCTGATGACCCCTTCTTTAGCCTCCCACATTGCTGGACTTTTAAGACAATGGTTCTACAAGCTATTCTACAAGATCATGAATAGCTTGTAGAAGCATTGCAGTAACAACCACCGAGACAGGCCCCCAGCGAGGTCCCAAGCCAGAACAATAAAGCCTTTGTGCATCTCTGCTGGTACAACTGCAGCTCACCTTTAGCACCGAGCTCAGGCTCTCAGCTGTGCTAATTAATTGCTTAAGGAGTTGTCACCGTCTCGGTGACGCAGAGGCAGCAGCCATTGCCACCCCTCCCCTCTCTGCCGCAGTCACATTACCTGCTCTTCTCAAGGACCTCCTAGGGCTGGCTCCCCATCTGTCCCCTACAGCCTCCACACACCCCTGCTCTGCCTCTGCCAGAGAGAACTCAGAGGAGCCAAACCACAGCAACTCTTTAGAGGCAAATGCTTCCCCTGTCCATCCTGTCCCCATCTATGTCACTCCAGGCATTAGCAGGATTTTCAGGCCACAGCAGAGTTTCTAACCACACTGACAATGCTGGGGTCCCACCTCTGTCTGGCACTTGCAGCTACAGAGGACACACAAGGACATCAGGACCTTCTGCCTAACACACTCCATATTGTTTACTGCATTCAGAGTGTGCACCCCTACTTAACCCATATAAATCTTGTGGTGATGGAGAACACAAAAAGAACCTGCTAAAACCCCAGGAATCTATTGCAATAAGGCCCTGGAGGAGCTGAATAACTCCCATCACATAATTTGTCTGTGAATCCTTTTCAATCAGCCTTTCCAGTAGCTCGAGTACTCTTTCCAGTTCATGAGGCTAGGACCTGTGATAAACCTGATCCTACAGGCTGAAAGTGTATGGCTTTCCTCTAGTGACACCACTTCTGGGGATGCCCACAGACAGCAAAAGACCTGTAAAAAGATTCAACAGCCTCATCAAGCAGGGCACAGTCCAGAAATCACACACCACTTTACGGGCTGGCAAGTGGACACCGCCTGTAAAACTAACCCCAACCCTATTTTGTGACTGCACCTGCGCAGTAACCAGCTTTTGTTTAAAAATTACTCCCCTCATTTCTCAGCCCTGCCTTCAGAGCTGTGTGAAGAACACTGCTGGTTATTTTTTAGAGGTGAATACACACTAATTCAAACTTGATGGCAACTTAATGACTCCCATCAGCAGCTCTGCGCAGAGCAGAGCAGCGACCTCAAACCAGTGGCGGAGGGAAGGGCAACCACACCCACCATAACACACCTGGCATGTATAAAGGGATCTTCTTTACTTTGCACTGGGTATCAGCATATGTTTTAGAAATGAATCGGATTGTAACCAATATGTTAGAAGACAGGCCAGGCTCCTGGAAGAGTGGGGCTAGGAGATGGTTTCTGCTAGCAGAGTGCTTTCAGTCTGAGGTTTGCACTGAAGTTGTTATGCCTACAGCTGTGATGAAAAATCCTTCCTTAATACTGCACTGCAATAGCAGGAGAAGCCTGATCCCTTATTAAGTTGTGTAAGCAGAGAGGTCAAGTCTAGAAGTGCTGAAAACCTGCAATTCCCTACCCTCCTTTGGGATGCCGCAGGTCAAGGTGGAAGTACAATGGCAAGTACGTTTGCCCTGATGCTGCATTTGCTCTGTGGGTAAACAGAGACCATCTACTCCCTGGGCTGTCATTCTGGCATCTTTCATGACCACTAAACTCTCTCCTAAAAGAAAAAGGAGGTTTTATTAGAAAGTCAGTGGACGATCCAAATGTCAGAGTGAAAAATCCAGAGGAAGGTTAAGGACTTTTTACTTTCTATTTTTTTAGTACAGCTACACAGGAGGTGAGTGAACACCAGAGCATTTTGATTTCCTGCCTGGTTTCAATAAATGTTGCACTCCCAGGCACCCAAGGGACTGCTGTGGTTTGTCAAAACCAATTAATTTTCTTCCACAGAATGCTTCAGGCACCTCAAAATGTCGTTCGAGAGCTAGCACACATCTAAGGAGGAGGGAAAGCTGGCAATCAACTGCTGCTCGGGCTCTGCATCAGGAGCACAGCCCTAAAACTCACACCAACAGCAGAGGCAAGGAGAGGACGATGGCTTATCACTTCAGTCATGGGAGGGAGCTGAGGGCAGAGCCAACGAGAAAATACCATGTGTTACAGGCCCTAGGAATATAAACAAGAAGCTGCCACTTGTGAAACTTGCCAGAAATAAGTTTCCTAAGGGAGAATTCAAAGCTGAAAGTTTCTCTCTCTCACTTGCATTTCCTAGGATTCACTGCTGAGTGCTAATAGATGTAGTAATGAGCCAGAAGAGACAAACGGAACAGTTGTTATTAAGGAAGACATTTGGTAGATAAGCCCTGGAGCTGGGATTCACAGGTTCCCTCCCCAGCCCTCCATCAGACTTGCTGTGCAGAATAAGGGTTTTCCTCATCCAAGCCTCACTGTACCTGTTTACAGAGCCAACCTGTGATGTTTCCCTTCTCTCCAGGATTGAGATGTGAAAGTAAACTTGTTTGCAAGTAATTTTAATAATCAGCCATGAAATGCACTAGAGGTAAGCATGGTATTACCATGCTAGGATTTCTTTTTCCGTGAACACCAAGTCACTGGGCACTTAAGAACACATTGGAGCTATCACTTCTACTCAGAGTCGGACATACCCAGTAACAATGCTATGAATATTCCATATATATACCTCCCAGCAAATTATTATCACTGAATGTTAGGTAAACCATCTGTTGCTTTCTACAAAAGGCAGGGATGGGGATGGATGTTCTTCTTGCATACCAGCACTCTGAAAAAGGGGCAGAAGACAAAAGATAAGTTGAATTTTAAACAATTTGAGTTGACTGTGGAGTCACAGGCAAATCCTGCTAGAGCAGGAAATGGAACAACAGCTGATGTTCCCAGCAAGCACTATAGTAAGGCCCAGCCTATTCATAATGCCCAGGGAAACTGGGAAACAAGGCTCCTTTGAAGATCCCAGGCCCCTCATCTCAGGTCTAGTGTCATCCTTGCTGGACCACTGACAGAAACAAAGAACTTCCAAAATTAAAAATGACAGCATGCTGAGCAGTAAGTGAGCTTTATAGTGTAACAAATCTTAGAAGAATGAGGAATAAATCCACCTTTTTTTCTTTTTCTGTTCACCAACCATGGTATCTTCAATGACCTACTTGTTTTTAAAAGTAATCCAACATTTACCATTACAATCTTCTTTGCTCCTCAAGTCACATAAACCCCCTGCTGTCTCCTTCTTCTCTATTTACCTGGCCTTACAGTCACAGCAGGGAATTGAAAATCTGCTCCCTGCCTCCTAGCTACAAGCAAAGGCTTTGCTTGGGCATCCAACAGATGATAACTAATGCTACTGCTTAAACAATCCCTAGAGTGGCTCCTGACACATGCAGACATTTAGAGCCTGCCACCAGTCCAAGCCACATCAGCCAGGCATTTAGGAGACTGCCCTGATAGAAACAGCCATGCCTCTCATTCACGGCATCTCTTCGCATCAGTAAATCTCATGTTTCATTCAGGCAGGATTCTTCTCAGTGCTCTTACTTACTATTTAATATTTATACTATGGTCAGTGTCCGAAAAGCATGACACTATTGGTTATAGTAGGTGCTGAACAAACACATACTAAATCTGTCTTGGATGCTTCCAGGTGTGAAAGGTCAGTTAGAAAAGGGAGAAAAGTCAATAAAATCTCAAGCCCAGTGAATAACTGAATCACAACGAGCAAGCCCAAATATAAATCCAAAATAATGAAATAGAGAAATCCTCCAAAATATATCAGAATAAAGAGGGGATGGCCTACATATATCAGTTGGCATTGATCAGCCCAAGAGCAACAGAAGAGGAAGGAGAATCCATAGCCATTAGTATCACCTTCCTGCTACATTTCCTCCCTAGCCTGTTCACCTTCCTTCCCTCTGCTCTGGATACAACCTCCCAAATCATGAGAGAACCTGGTTTATCCCTCAGACACAAAAGAGTGTGGAGTTTTTAAAGCTCATTGTATGCAGAATTGTCAAAGTAAGATGCAAAGGATACAAATGTTGGAAAGCTACAGATCCCTGATGGTTACCAAGATCTGGAGTCTCCCAAGAGGCATTTCCTCCAAAAGCAGAGCCATCTCTTTCAAGAAAGCTTTCAATAAAGCAACAGCAAACTACAGCTTTAACCATAGCACAGATTCTCAGTCTTCAAGCAAAGCTCTCCAGTACTGAAGTCCAGTTGATCTGCTTACGAGGAAGGCAAGGCTGACCTAATAACAGACTCCACTCTCTCTGCCTCCCTTACAATAATATCTTAACTCTAAATAATTAAAAGGAAATAAGTACCTATAAAACTGGCAGCATCATTGCAGGCCAATAGGTCGGCACGGGTGGGGGTTTGAAATAAGGGGCCCATTCAGGTTACTCACTCCAGATGCCAGAGGTGATCTGCTGTAATGAGGCACGATAAACACGCTCACTTAACATGCACAGTGCCCGCTGCCATTTACCAGGCTGGAGCCACACTGCAACCTAACAACCACAACTGTGCCCTTGAGAAGTCACCTCCTCCCTGGCCTCCCCAGCTTCCCAAGCTCTCCTGCATTTCTACACACAGAACAAAGGAGATGTGACACATCTTACTGCCTCCTCCACACAATAACCCCGATGACAGTTTCCTTCTTTAAACCTTTCAGTGTAACTGTATTTCTCTCCTCCACAGTCCAGTGATGGATGGAGGTGATGGATCATCCACAAGAAAGCCAGGATCCTGTACTGTCCAATACCTAGTGCTTGCTTGACAAACCTATCAGGATGAGAAATGCAAACTCCCCAGCCTGCAGCAATTCAAGTTGAAGGGGCACTTAAAGCCTATAAATAATATTTAAAATGGTAGAATGGGAAAAATCTGAAACTATGATGGAATACAGATACATATTTTTCATGTTTTGTATCTTGATCAGTGATAGAGTTGCATTTTTGGTTATCAGCTCTGCTCACAGGAAACTGAATTCCAGCCTATGTCAATTCCCCTGTGAATGTAAAGGAAAAGAACCATCTGGAGAGTATAATAAAACAATTAACTTTCCATTAAAGAATAATCTATGTATGTTTTTAAGAAGGGAGACTTTAATGATATCCACCTAATTATTCATCCTGCATTCTGGTAGAGCTGGTATGGATTTTGCCTTGCTTTATTTTTAAACACAGCCTGAAGTTAACAACTTCAGCTGGAATGGATGTGGGGACCACACAGGCTCCTTCAGTCGAGGGCAAGACAACCTGGATGAGGGAGGCTTCCAGAAACACCAGCCAAGGTTTCATCCTTCCCATGGATTCATATGGCTGTGTAGTGGCAACAGCATCAATTCAAAGTGTTTCACTGAATATTCATGAGGATTTTACAAACATGGTTGTTGACTGGCTGGGTACCTCAGCTACATTTTTGGACGTGAAAAGCAAAGCAGCGCACTCAGGAGATGCACACACCTGAACATCAGTCTGTTGAATGCTGGGCTCATTTAACTTGTCACTGACAGCAATATAAATCAGAAATGACTCCATAAAACTCAACAAGCAATCCCTTCTGATTGCTCAAACTCACCAACTGGCTGCAAGTGTATTATCTTTACAAAGTAATCCTGTACAGTGAAAAGATTCAAAGCAAGGGCTTTAAGGACTATTACACTGCCTGTTACCCTTCTAAACACGCCCTCCTCCAAGGACCTGCTGGCTGTACCCACGATGGAGAACACTCCAGGCTGCACCACACCTTGGTTCTGCAGACCTTTCTGCTTTACCACCTGCCTCAGTTTCCCAGTGGATAATACTGATGAGCCAGTAAGTGTGCATGCCTGCACTTCATTCCAGTTTACACAGCGCTTTCCAGCCAAGGCTCTCAAACATTTGGAAAGGACCAAATATAGTTTAAGCTAAAATTAACTGGAACATAAATACCAGAATTCAGCCACTCAGATCACTCCTTTAGAACACCTACCTGGCACTCTGAGCTTTCCAGCATGAGAACTTGCACATTAAAGAGCTGGTAAATAGTGAGACAGTGTCCAGGCAATTCTTTGCTACAATTTATTGACCAACTGATTGAGATCAGGCTCTGTGACACAGTGCAGGCATGTTTATCCCTCTCCCCTGCAAGCTGCTAAGTTTTATGATCTGAAAAAGTAATTTAAAAAAAACCCCCATAATCCTGGCACACAAACTAGTCACACCTGAGTCCTGCTGGAAAAATCCCTGCCTCAGCTTTCAAATGTTGCAGAACATTTTCATTCACAGCTTCTGCATAAACGGAGCAAGTATGGAGCCTAAGAGTATAAGGCATTTTAGCCTCTTAGACTTCTAGTCTGCTCTTCCTCTAGAACTGTAAAAGCCCATCTTTCTGCACTAAATACATATATATATATATACACACAGACACAACCACATACACAGATATATGCACACCCTGATGTCTCAAAGCAGGGCCCCTGCATCTGCCAACAGGCTGCACACTGCATCGGCACAATGGCTCTGGTGCAGGATCTGCACCACCCACTGGAAAGGATTTAGTGAGGGGTGCTAACGTCACACACTGAGCAGCCACATACAGCTATAAATTATTCATACACATTACTCTAATTATGCAAATGTACTAAAAGCTGGAGCATATGTTTCTCTGACATCTCGCAGTACGGATGCAATATGGTTCTAGTAGAGAGAAAGAGTGAGAAGTGAGATGATGGGTGTAAGGGGGATAACGATGGCATACTCTGGCCCAAGCAAGGGGTGGCAGAGGATCCCTCTTTCCCAAACAAGCTGCTGCAAGCCTAAGGACATTTAAATGCTCCTCCTTGCTAATATAGTGTTGGCTTTGCACTCAGTGCTGAACAGAGTGCTGAGGCTGCTGAACGGCCCAGGCAGATTAAAATAAACCCAAGCAGTTTGGAACAGGAATGTGTTTATCTGGCATCGCACACTTCCTCTTATCAAACATGAGGAGCAGGGGAGGGCACAGCGATGGTGTGCGGAAGCAGGCTGTGTGCACACTGGTAGGAGAGGGGGAGGGAAAAGAGGAGAGGAAAGCAATGATCAGACAGATTATGCATGATCTTGAGAACCAAGGGCTTGGAGCTAGGCATCATCTCACTAGGGTACAGAGCCCAGACTCCCCGGCAGGCCCCAGATGGGCACTAGCTGTAGGAAAACTCAGTAAGGTCCTTTCTCCCTGGCATGATCTGGAAGAGGGCAGGCATTTAGGGCTGCTATAGCATATGCAGCTGGCTTTGTGTGTTGCCCAAGCTTTGGGTTCAAACTCCTCTCAACTCTGTTGAGCACTGTGCAGTCACTGGGCATCACTGGTCTCTCATTCCAGGGGTTGGGGCTGACACCTCAGAAGGAAAAGGCCAGATGCATTCTGCTGTGGTGTTCTGAAGATAGTACTGGATTGAATATCAGAAGATTAGGATCTTATTCCCAACTCTGCCATGTTGGGAATAAGGACCACATCACTGTGCTTCTTTGAATGCCCAGTCTGTGTGACAGAGCCCTTTGGATGCAGACAGGCTTCTCAGACACAGTGTCCAGTGCACTGTGCAGGGGGGCTCTGATTCTCTTGCATCCTTCATTTAAAATTCCATTAACACTTGTCAGATTCTCCAGACCTACTGAATGACCAGGTGAGTGTTTCTACACCCAAAGAAAACAAAAGAACAAATTAAACATCATGTAATACCACAGTTACTTGGGAGATTTAGGCTAACTTATTATTATTCCAGTAGTTACCCAAGATCAAAAAAGTTGAACAGAAAACCTTGACAGCTCCTTTGATAAGGGCATGTCTCACCTCCTGGAGCTGGCATTAAAGAGGCTCTAGCTCTGTACCAGCAGTTTTGTAAAGGATGCACTCACAGAGCCACGTGAAACACTCGGTGCTGCAGAGACCCCGTCACAGGAGGAGTGCCAGTGACTGCAGCACTACACAAGGCAGATGCCACTTCAGCTCTTCAGACCCAAGGCAAAACTCTGATAGTATACTAGTTCTTTTAATTCAAGTTCTTGTTTGTGCACGGCTCAATCACAGCTCCTCACCTGCCGCTGCCTCAACTAAAGTGTGGCCCTGCTTTGAAAACAAGAGAGATTATCAGAGAAGCAGCATTGAGCAGAAGGGACAGGCAGGCTGAGGCACACAAAGGTGGGGACACCTGCACACATCCTGGTCACTGCCCCAAGCCCTGGCTAGCAGGATCTGTCCTTTCCTCTCAGAAACACCCAGAGGAATGAACAGCAGCACTTCTGTCAGGCAGAGATGCCAAACTAGCAAAACAAAGTACAAGGTAACAAGCAAGAATAGAAGACAGACATGAAAATCCACTGAAGTAAAACTAGATATTGATTACAAGGACCAAGCAGAGCCACTTCTACTGTGCCACAATCAGCAAATTCCTTGGGGGGCTGCGTCCCAAAGGGCACAGCACGAGTCTCCCTTTCCCCTGGGCCCATCCTCCTTTCCGTGCAGTCACATATGTTGAGGACCAAGCAAAGCTCAGCCCAGCTCAGCCAGCAGGCTGCTCCCCATATCCCAGCCTGGGCTCAGCTTTGGGGCCATCTCACCCTTTACAGACTGAGTGGTTCCTCACCACCAAGGCCAGCAGAAGCCTTATCTCCCAGTTATACACCAGCAAGGCACACCCAGACACTCTCCCTTGACTTCCCTTGGCTGCCCAGAGGAAAGCAAAGAGGGTACAGAACCAGCTTGACAGACTGGAGAGGAGAAGCAGGTGCAGCTCAGGCCCAGCTCTGCTGCCCACCCTGCCCCTGCTAAAGCCTGTCTGTGGCAGGCTGTGACAGCTCCAGGACACAGCTCGACCCTGCTGTGGAAGCAGGCCTCAGGAAAGACAACCAGAGGGAAGAGAGAAAGGAAGACAGCAGGAAAGGGGGCTCAGCATTTACATCTCCTACCTTTTCCCCCTCTCATTTGAAAGGCTTTGGCTTCCTCAGTGACTGTCAGCGAGGAAACAAGGCCATTAGAGGCAGCAAGGGATAACAGGTACCAGAGGAGGGGGAGGGGATGTTCTGACCAGCTCGCTGTTCACCTCAGGAGACACAGGATCAAACACAATTTAGGTAACAAGCCAGGGCAGACTTGAGCCTCAGCCCAGCTATCCAGAAAAGGAGTTTTAACACAACATCCAGGGGAGCTGCTCAGTGAGGCACAAAACCCAGAGGGACACACAGTTCTGCTGTCATCGGTCCTGCCAGGAGTGCCAGCACAGCAGGGCACTGGGAGGTTGGGTCAGGGCTGCACGAGCTTGGGAAATCTCTTGAGTACAGTCTACCCTGGAGCAGGTTTTGCAGCATCTAGGCTGAAAACACAAAATATTAATTCATTTTTGACAAAAGTAAATAACTTTTACTTGTGCCAAAACACTAGAAGAAAGAGAAATGTATTGTGGTGTAGCAAGAAATGTCAAAACAAAATATTTTTTGTTCTGCAAAGTGAAGAGTCCACTGTAGCCACAAAGAAGTCACTAATGGAAAAAAATGGAAGTCAGAGAGTTTTACTTTCTGTGTAATATTCCTTATTCTAGAAAAAATTATTTTAACAATGTCAATCTATTCAGCCAGCATTATAAGGTCCCACATATCATCGTGCCAGTCAGAGCTAAATTAGCCATGATTTGTGCTCTCAATTATCTCTGGTGAGCTGTGAGGGAGGCGAGGACAGGGAGGCAAAGCAACATGTCCTTATCCAAGTGCTGGGATTTGTTTTGAGGCATGCCTGGAGGAACCAGCCAGCCAACAGGATGCTGCACCACAGGCACCCTGAGGGCTGAACACTGACTTCACCAGGCAGAGAATCATCTCAGCAAGGCCATGGTCCTCCATGCAGCCCCAAACCCACAGTGTTCAGTCATATGGGTGGCCCCCACAGCCAGTCTGACCAATGGGGACATTTGCACTTCAGTGTTTTCAAGGTCTGGCATCAGGAGAGAAGCAAGGTGGTACCTCACAGCTGAAAGGAGAGCCCCTGGCACAACAGCCCTTTACATCTCAGAGCTTCTCACCCCCCTGTAATTGCATGAAAAAAATGGTCCTCTTGTGCAAAGGAGCGTCTGCATGGTACAAACTTGGAAAATCTCCCCAGGTGATTGCCTGTCCACCTGGCAGGAGAGGAGGCAAGCAGGGGCATTGAACATTTAGTACCCCAACTCAACGAAATGATTGAAGAGTTAAAACAAAAATCTTTCTGGGATGGGCAGCCCTCCAGGAGGATAAAATATTCAGCACTGTTATGTTCCTGGACACCATATATTTCTGACAATAAATTTCATGCCTCATATGCCATAATAGTTATGATTTCAGGCAATAACCAAAGAACAGGTCCTTATCCTTTCACAGTAAACCAAGAAAAAAGTATTCATAAGTAAACCTGGCAAATCTCAGAGGAGGGTATTTTTTATTATTATTTGCTCTGTCACTTTGGTAGTCAGGCCTGAACTGGAAAGGGAAGAGCCATTTCTGGCATGGACCCACCTCCAGTGCTTACAGGCTTCACAGACCCAGGAGAGCTGGCAGTGGAACCCACCACCTCACAACAGACCCCACCAAGTTCAGAAGGACGAGTTCTGTCTTTGGTGACACTGGAACACTTTTTCCCCTACTTCTATATCACTCCCTATGCACAATGAACCAGAAATCCCCCTCTGCAGACATGTCCCAGGCCAACATGGCAAGCCCAAAGAACATCAGTGACTTTTTACAAAAAACAAGCTCTACTTGCCTCATTTTTCTTTATCCTTCCTACCCCGCATGGGTCTACTCTTGCTTAATAATAAACCTTCCTGTGAAATCCCAGTGGGTGGAATTAGCTTCCAGCTATACTGTGTTTCAGCTCCCACAGCTCCTCAGGGGCTCTCCCTTCCCCCCTGTGCCTGCTCACCTTCTAAATTTTGAGTGTGGTTGCAACAGAATGTGGACTTATTTTTATTTAACTTTTTAAATCCATGTCTCCAAGTAGGTTACAGTGCCACTTTATGACATTAGACAGCTCCCATACTGTAACCCTGATGAACCTGTGTGCAACTGGTGGGTAAGGACTCCCTGCAGGTACAGCTCTGAGTTCTTCAGGATGAAGCACTCCATGCCATTTCCCATCAGTGAAGCTTGCTAGTGTGCATTAGCAAGCGATGTGGTTCTTAAGTATCATCCACTTGATATTGCATTTATGAATCAAACCTGAACTCCACATCCCAAGTTCTCCCCCAGAGATCAACAAACAGGCTCCACCAGTCCTTTCTGGTGTTCAAACAGCTGCACACTGGAATTTTCAGTAGCTCATTTCTTGGCTTCAGCTGGTTTATGCATTTACTAGATACAATAATTAGCTTCCTCCCTTCACAAGAAGATTCCAAAACAGATTTCAAAAAAACCCTTCAATCCCTCTGTAGTCAGTTTATCCAGTATTAATCCATTGAAGTACTGCATTATGTTCTACCAGAAGAATTAAACAGGAAAAGTGGGAAGCTCTCTTACCTGTAATTGACTGACTGGCCAATAGGAGTCAAGTGCTGGCAAATTGGAGGTGTAATTTCTCTTTAATTATGGCATTTAAAAAATTACATTATATACCTATTTAACATGCAAAGGAGTAAAATCAAAGCTAATAAGAATAAATTATAAGAGAGGACATGTACAAAAACGTAGTAGCAATCCTTTTGTTTTTTATGAATGTGCTCTGCTGAAGAGAATGCTGGCTGCTGCACCATCATATTGCCTGGAAAACATCCCCAGCTCTGAGTCTAAGACCCTGCCAACATGCTAAACTGCATTGCACAAATGCATGGCTACATTCAGAAATATCTGTTGAAACCCAAGTGGTGTGTATACTTTTCATGCCGCACATGAAGTTTTTATCAATCCAGTTGAAGTTCAGTTGAAATGATGCACACAAAGCCCAGATACACCATTCTACAGCTCAAAAATGAACACAAATGAATGGATGGACCATGAAGAGTATTGCAAGCCTTCAGGTAAACTCATTTCAAAATGCATTTAAAAGTAAATAGTGTGACCTCCGTGTTTAGACAGTGGGTTACAACCAACAGTATAAAATACGAACAGTTCTGTCTAAGCCAATATAGCTACTAGTGCAAGACAGACAGTAGGAGTCCCATAAAGTATTGGCATCAGAGAAGAACATGTCACTGTCACCAGAAAACACAAATACACCCATGCTTTTTTACTGGGGTAACATATTTATCACTCTAGAGAAGCCTATTTTCTTTAGATTAACACCATAACTTATTCCAAATTGTTTGATTTCAAATCAGCTAGTCAGCACTAGTGTGGGCAAGGGGAAACAGGGTCTTATGGGAAGGGGAAGCAGGGAAGGTTTCAAAGGCTGTTTGATCCCAAACCTAATAAACCCCGACAAAACTGCCCTAACCCAACCCAGAGCACTGCTGCCAGGAGAAGAGCAGGTCTGGCTTCTGCAGGCTCTGTATGCTGGTGCTAACTCAGGGAGCAGGAGGCAGATGCCAGCATCAGTAACTGGATTTTGTTTTCTGGCACTTGGAAACAGAAGCCAAACAACAATTACAGTTGTTTTACCTGCAATGTATATTTAAAAACAAGGAGCTTCCAATGGCTAGCCAAATTATCCTTTGAACATTTCCTGCTTTGTCAACACAAGTTTAAATTTAAAACACAAATTAAACTACCTTCAGGCCCTGGAGGAAAGGGTAGTTGAATTTAATATTTTTTAGTGTGTCACATAGGAAAAACCCCACAGGTACATGCTCAGATAGCAGTGACATGCAGCCCCAGAGACAGACAGATACAAACCACACTCACACCCACACACTTGATAAATGTGTCTGATTGCTCAGGAACCAGAAGCACAGCGAGCCATGACCCTGCACATGGAGTGAGCTGAGAGGGTGACTGAGTGCAAGTGTTCACACAGGTGATTTCTGCAGATGAGAACATTCATTGCCACAGGAAAGGCAGCACAGGTAAACAAAAGACAGCTTACCAGTTTGAGCTGCTGGACTCCACCAAATATCCTCATCACTCCATCAATCTCCTGCTCCAGCCTCCTGGCCCAGTACTGCATACTGCAAGAGATGGAAGGAAAGAAAGAAAGAGAAAGGGAGAGAAAGAGAGAGAAAGAGTCAGAGCCCTGACACTGAGTAGATAAGCAAGGGACTGAAGGGAGAGGGAGAAAATAGGTGCCTCAGCTAAGTTCACTGCTCTCTCTGCAGCACTCAGTGCAGGCAGAGTACCAGGAACACATCTCTTTGAGAATTACAGCTGGGGCAGGTTATAAACTTCAAGACTTCAAAATTTATGCGCAAGGCACCACAAGAGAAGAGGGGAGAAAAAGGCACAACAAAAACTGCAAGGCTTGAGGCTTTATTTTCTCCTTATATAAACATTTGCAGTAGATAATTATTTAAGCCCAGAGTGATTAACAAGGTCGAAGAGCTGTGGAGTACAGAAAACAGCTTATTGCTTCAGCAGGGCTCTGTGGCAGAGAGCAAACCCTGAGCCATGGCAGGGCCAAAGGTGTCTTGTCCTGCTGCAGGAATGGATTACGACTGCGGCACCGCGGGAGAGACCCGGGCACAGCCAGGAGCCAAGCACAGAGCAGCGAGTGCCCAAGGGCTCAGCTGCTTTGCACCTTCAGCAAAGCCCAGCCTGTGCCAGACGCCGACTCTGCCAGGCCCAGTGCGGGCAGAGCTGCCTCCTGAGGCAGTGGGAAGGGCCGGGAGCTGCCCCTGGCGCGTCCTTCATCCTGAGCCCCGCACGGAGAGGGAGCTGGCTGCCAGGCCTTCCAACAGCCACAGCGCCCTTCCACACGTTCAGCCACACAGACTTCTGCTTACAGCAATAACACCAAGTTAAAAACAACAACAAATAAACCCTCTTCTAAATCCACATAACTTGATAATTCTCCTTCTTTTAATGAGATTTCCTGGCTTTAGCCGCTGCCCAGGCAAATGTCAAATCTCCTGTCTGACCTGGAAAAGCAACACTCGATTGTCTCTGCACCACTTGGCACTGCCTTCGGTGCTTTTTTCACAGCAACATTTCTCTTTCAATGTACGCCACAGAAAGGAGGGAAGGAGAACAAGGAGCAGAAGGTAAGGCCAGCAGCAGGGCAAAGTGCTGGTGGGAGGGAGCAGACCAGCTCGGGGAGGTTGCACTTTCCTTAGGTTCACCAAGTGATTTCATTCTTCATGCAAAGAGACGTTCCCCAGGCAGCCCACACATGCTCCCCTACAACCTCAAACCATGGAGGGGCTCTCCCAGAGATCAAGGAGCAAAGAAACCCAACTAATTTTCAGCTGAGTACTGGAGGAGTCCGAATTACACAGCATAGCCCAAAAGCTGGGCAGAAATACCAAAACAGAAAGATGCCCTGAGCTGAGTGGCAGAGCAGAGCTGAAGCATCACTTGTGAGAGGTGAGGGACCAGCAGGACAGAGAGAAGGACTGGCAGACAGATGTGTGTTACTCAGGCAAAATTCATGCCAATTAATTACATACAAGGCTGTGGATGAAAACAAGAGTTAATGGTGCACGCCAAGCCTTCTCAGTTTTCCAATGTAACTTATGCTATTTCCCATCTTTCTGCAGAGGCAATGCTGTCTCTTGTCCCCTAGAAGCGTGGCTGGGGAGGGAAAATCTAGGGAGTGAGATGAGCAAAGATACCAGCAAATTCTGCCAAATTCTACCCCTATTCTGCCAAAGGAGGGAAAGCAAAGCCTTCAGTGGGGCTGCCAGTGTGAAGGTACCACGTCACAGACAGAGCTGAGGGAGGTTGGGTTTTGGGAGTTTTGTTTCTTTTCCTTTTCCAGTCAAACATTTTATCAAAGGTATATTCGGGTTACCCTGAGTACCAAAGTTACCCACAAATCTTCTGAAACATTTTCACCAAAAAATATCTATTTTTACACAAGGCATTCATTTAAAAAAAAAGCCTTGAAAAACCAAAACTGGATTTATTTTTCCCCTCCTCCAGTTTGTCCAGTGAACTGAACAAAATCAATTATATGCTCATACTCAGCCACAGGTCTGAGAAACCCCACTGAGCACTTATGGAGCTGACACTTTTCCTTAACTTCCAGCTCTGTACAAGATCCTCGATTTCAGTGACACCTGCCTGTGTCAGCTCTCACCAGGAACACCTACACCACCACAGCAAGGGAAAATTACCTCCCATCTTGAGCTGTATCCATCAACATTAACAACTGCTCATATCCGCTTAAATGTCACGTAGGGCCAAGCCTTCAGAAAGGATTAGTTAGAGAGGAAGACAGAGGCATCAATATTACTCTGTTGGCATATGCAAAAGAGACACTGAGCACTCAGTTGAGCTGGGATTTACAATTAATTTAAATTTAGTCAGCAGATTTGTTTAAAAAAAAATATTTAAACTTATTCCACCCCCTGCCTCCGCCCCAAGAAGCACCACTATTTTAGAGAAAAGCCACTGGCTTTTTCATTCATGAGAAAAGCTGCAATGCCCTTTAATTGTGCAGTCTTATGATACCTGACTCTCAACCTTACAGACCAGCAGTTTCCCAAAGAGTCCAGCTAAGCCTTGTGACATCAGTATTGAAAATAAATAAATACACATATTACACTATCAAATAAAAAGGACATCATTTTGGCATAGCTGACACCAGGTTTCTAGATTAAAAAAAAGTAATAGCAGAAGCAGCTTATTTTTTTGGTGTAGTATGGCTATACAAGAGCTTTTGCTAGTGGTGGTAAAAATTCTTTTTTCTACCCAGCACATCCCTCACCCACATCAAAGCATTGGCAGAACTCTTGTCTGACCCATTACTATGCCTCTCTACCCCAGTAATGTCCAAGACAGAGGTCTGCAGAGTGGGCCACATCCCAAAATTTGGAGGTTTCATCTCTATTGCTATATACTGAGTTAAAAGTTAACGTTAAAAGATAACATTAAAAGAAAAAAAAAATACATGAAACTAATGCAGTCAAAATTTTATGTAAGATGACTGTAGCAAGGCTGAAGAGGGTAAAGAAACTGCTAGCCCATGATGAACACGGGTATTTCTGTGTGCAGCGTGTCTCCTATGGAAGCTGTAAGCAGTAAGACATGCCAGTCCTTGCATTCCTGGGCCATTACTGCACGCCTCAGGTACGTTACAGGGCTCGAGGAGCGATAACTCCTCAGAACACGCTGCCAGGAGTGCCCTGCTGCTCTTGTGAAATGTCATTTACAAATACAGCATAAGGAACACGGCTGATGCACTGGCTGGGAAGGCACTGGCACGGCTGTGGTGGTGCTCACAGAAAGCCACCAGGCTCCTTTATGAGCCATGTGCACAGTCCCCTCCTGAAGCTGAGCACCACTTTGGTGTCTGCTGTAGTGAGAAAACACGGGCCAGGAGAAAACCTTGGAGCTCAAGAATTTGTGATGGCACTTAATAGCTCTGTGCCTGCAGGAACTGCATGGAAGGAGCCTGGCAGCCCCACCATCCCCTGGCCTCTCTTTGGCAATGACATGCCCAGCACATCTCACTGATCCCCATCATCTCAGCCAGCTCTCCCTTTGCTGCAGGGTCTCCATAGGACTCTCCCAACCCAACAACTCCACAGTTGTCATATACACATTCCAGATATTCACTAAAAAAAATCTTTAGTATTGAAAAAATGGTTGTTTCCTTCACCTGTATATATTACAGCCTCCAGTGCAACATTTGGAAGGGATGTAAGTGATTTTTGAAAACACAACACCATTTATCACTGCCTCTGCAAAGAAAACTACAAAAATGTTAATTGATTACTTAATTGCATATTTGATTTTTCATAAAGATTATATAAAGTAGGCTTTAAAAAAAGAAGTAGATATTCAAAACTTTTTTTGGATTTACTGCATCAAGCAGAGCATCAGGAGGCAAATCACTGCTGTTGCAGTTGGGGCTAAGAAGCAAATCATCCCCATGTGTCCCACTCCTGCTCACTGGGCACCTGTGCCTTGCCACTGGTCACAGCAGCCCTTTTTTAGGATTAGGGCACATTCCATGCTTCAGGTCACCCAAGCAGTTGCAGAGACTTCTGTGCACATCCACATTGGTGTCTGAGGCTACACCACTGCTCCAGCTGTGTAGCTTCAGAAGAAAATTACAATTGCCTGGAAAGACAGGAGACAGGTTGTCCTTGGCCCACATCCTCCCACACTTGTGCACACATCAGATGGCAGCCTGAGTCCTGGTCTTCTGTTCAGAACCTGGAGACACTCATAGAGAAATCACCAGTACAAGCCATGTGCTGCCAGCCTGTGGCCAGCACCAGGGATGTGCCACAGCAGCTTAGCCCAAGGTCACTCTGTCCCTTGGTGGCTCTGGGTACGTGGGACAGACCCTCACGGGCTGCAGCGACACCTCCTCGTGGCTAACCTAGGGGCGGGCAAGGCAGTTACACAAACCACTAATGAATATAAGCCTCATTGCAAGGCACCTCTCCCAAAAGCATTGGGAAAAGAGAACCAAGAAGAAATAAAATTAGTTTTCTGCTTGAGGACATTTTTTCCTTAAAAGAAGCCTTCAGAGAGTGCTTGTTTGGCTGTGAACAGAAGAGGATGTTAAAAAAAAAAAATAAAATAGGAGATTTGGTCCTTTTCTTTTGCTGCCTTCCTGGCCCCAAAAATAGGAGAGTCACAGAAACATGAAAACACAAGAGGAGAAACTACTTGCTAAGTGGATCTACTGCCCCAAAGCTTATTGGGTTCTACACAGAGTGTGTTCTGAACAAGTGTCTACACTTCACACAGTGTGTTCAGCCAAGAATGCTTCACCCTGATTCATACGCTTTGGTTCAGTGCCCAAATATTGCTATTTAATAAGGTTATTAATTACTGTGTTGTCTAATTTTTGCTGTGCAGGAACTTCTTATAATTGGCTTATTCCTTCAAGATGCTTAATCCTTTAACTAGAATAGTGTGTGTCAGTGCACACACGTGCACATGTGTGTGTGCAGGATATGCCCCCTCTGAGCTCTCTAACATACCTAGGCTGTAAAAACCCCACGTGAGCCAGTATTTACCCATCAAGGAAAAACAAGTTGCCTTTTTATTTTCCCCTGAAGATACAACTTACAGAGAGCACCTGTTTCCTTCCAAATAACTTACTGACCCTGCTTCCAGACATTATCAAGCCTCCCACATTGTCATTTTATGACTCTGTTTTAATTTGAAGTATGTGCCCAGGTGTTTATATAAAGGAGGGGTGGGAAAATTTGCCTGCTGGACTAGTCTTTTCTTAATATTTATCAAGACATAATTCACCTCTACCATCTGGTCTTCCCTGTAATCAGAAAGCATCTTTGACATTATTAGAGGGGGGAAGGACAGGACAAATGAATATTAGAACTATATCCTAAGGAAAATCTTTAAGAAACAGCACAGGGATAGTCTGTCTACATTCAGCTCTTTCACGACAGTATTTTGTTCTCCTCAATTCAAACATTCACTTTCTGGGTCTGTTTTTGTGTCCTATCTTCTGCTTATCTTTACAATTTTTTGCACCAGGGTACGTCTTGGAAAAAACCTCACCCAAAAATCCCCAAGTGCCAAACCCCCTACCAGATCCACCCTGATCCCAGTTTGACACCCCAACAGTATTAATATATAATAAAAAGGGTAACTGGAGTTTTCTCAACCTGCAGGATAGATTAAGCTGGTTGAGGGGGAAATAAGTCTGAGGGGAAGATTACACCAAAAAAATTGCGTTTCATTAACAGCTCTTGAGCATGAATATTCCTGTAGGTGAGAAAACCAACAGTAACCACCAACTTGTCACCAGTGACATTTAGGACAGCAGGCAAATTGTTCCTTAAATATGATTTCTCAATCAAAAACCTGAAGCATTGCCCATTCAAGGTCTAACTCCACCTGAGAATAGAACAGGCAGTAGCTGTTCAGTCAGTCATAGATATGCAGGATGGCAGGGATTCCAGGAACTCCTCTTCCACCATTAATTGCACTAAGACATCTAAATACCTGACCCCTCTGCATGAAGTGTTGTCTTTAAATTCTCTGCTGAAGGTGAACCCAAGATCCCCACAGTACCTCTTCCCAGTTCAATTTTTCAGCACGTGGTGAAAAAGTTCCCTTCTTATTCACCCTAAATCTTAATTCCCTCTTTCCACTTATCCCACCTATAGCTGGCACTGAAAAAATCTTACAACAAGCTCCTAAGGAATGGAAGATCATTCTTCTGTTGCATCCTTTTGAGTAGTAAAATAAATAAAAAGGCAAACTCAGCTTTTCCCAGCTTTCTCTGTTTTGCACTGTTTTCTAAATATTTCATTCTTTTTGTTGCCCTGCTCTTGATTCTCTACAGTTTCATGCCAAAAAGTGAGGTCAGGTACTCCAACAGAAGCCAAACCCAGTGCTGTATGAGGAAGAAGACATCACCTCCCCAGTCTTGTCCAAGAACCTACTGAACACTGCAGAATAAATGTGCCCTTCTGCTATGACAGCACTTTGTTGACCCAAAGTGATCCACAGTAACTCTCAAAATCTTTTTTGCCACGCTGCTACCCAGACGGATGTTCTTTATTCTGTATTTGTACATTTCATTTCTCCCTCATAAGTGCAGTACTTTGCATTTGTTTTCACTGAATTTCATTTTGCTGATATCCAGCTCGCCATTCAATTTTTCTAGATCATTTTGAATTCTGGTAATGCCTTTCAAAGTACATCCAACCCCTCCTAGCTCAGTGTCGCCTGCAAATTTTATAAGCATATTTCCTATTCCATTGCTTAAGTTATTAATGAAACTATTGAATAAAAGCAGGTCCAGGGCAGATCCCTGCAGGACCCCACTTGAAATGCCCTCCCAGTATGACAAAGAGCCACGATAACTATTCTTTGAGAGCTGCATGTCCAATCAAAATATCTTGAATTTCAAACTTTACAAAAAGCTGATTTGGAGTATTTGATATGCAAAGGAGCTGGAGGCCAAAGGATAATGCAGTGAATAATTTAAAGCCTAGGAGAAGGTTTGAGGAAAATGGCAATCTGTTGGTGGAGGATTTGCCCACAGACAGAGGAAGAAGCCTCTTCTTGAGAGAAGAATGTGTGAGCTGGTACATTTGCCCACCAGTGCTGTGAAAGGCCCCACACAGGCACCGATTTCTTCTGACCAAACACATGCACGACCTCTCACTGATAGGGCAATGAAAAGAACAAATGGCAAAGCAAGCACAGCAAATACCTTCTGCAGACCACAGGGCAGAGGAGAGCCCTTTGCCAAAAGGCCCTTCCAGCCTTGAACGCAGTACCCAACTCCAGAACCATAACAAACAAAGTAAGCCAAAGGCAAAGGCTACGAGTACTGGAGCAACACTGGTGATACCAGCAGCATCCCACCCAAAACAAATAACTGTATTTTTCGGAGCCCAAGCTAACATAATGCCTCCGCCTCCCTGCTGTTTTGAAAACTCTGCTCTCAGTTTACATCTGGAAACTCAGTTTCCATGGCACACCTGCTGATGTGCATCAGGAGCAAGAGAAACCCGTGGCTTCTTTGAAACATCTTTGCACTCTTGTGGCACAGGATTAGAACCGGGCTCCTTATCTCAAAGCCTGTCACAAATCTAGACTTGAAACACAATGAATTAATAAATAAGTGAATAGGTGTCAGTTTTATGGAGCACACTACCTGCATAAATTTCACCCAATGCAGCCACTTGTCATTTTCAGCACCCCTTGAGACCCCAATGGCTGATAACTCTTGCACGTCACTTTGCAACCCATTATACAGATGAAGTTTTATGATAAAACCTCCCTCCTCACTGACTCCTTCTGTTTTACAGATGCAATCTGAGTGGAGGCTGAAGAGATCCCATCCCCCACAGTAAAGATAAGGTTACGGAGGGTAGGTCTTAGTAAGGATTTTGCAAGCTACATGAATTATTAAAGTCCTTTATGATATAATGACAGACATATCAGGTTATTTGTTTATTCTGTGTATAATTCATGACTCTCGTGGGAGCTCGACAGAAGTAAGATCGCTTGTTGCATCTTCTTGTTCATTCCAGTAAATCCTCATCACCAGATGGAAGGCTGAACCACCCCAGAAGACAAAACAGCCACAACTCGCAGGACCTGTACTTGGGGTTGGAGATGGGAGAGCTTTTTACACAGCCTGCAGAAACAGTGAAGCTGTCATTTGAGTATGTCAGGCTGGATGGCTGCAAGATGACAGTCCAGGCAGTGTTTCTGTATCATGCCACCAGAACACTGTCCACTAAAGCATATGCCAACAACTCATGATTACATGCTATGAGTTGCCCTGTGCTCCCGTATCACTGCTGAGCAACAGTAGGACCATCCAAGCTGATGCAGGCTTTTATAAGACTTCAGGATAATTCACAACCACCATCTCCTGGCTACTCAAATAGTGTGCTACTGGACAAAGCAAAACAGCTCCCCTTGTATGGGTCATTTGTGTAGAGTCTGGTCAAGATATGGGGCAAAGCATGATAAAGAAGTGCCACATCTTGATGGCTGCAACTGAGTTTTGCACACATACATTGTAGTCATCTCTCATTTCCTAAGCACGCTGCTCAAAGGGCGAGGGAGATGTGATGCTGCAGCAGGAAAACAGGAAATAAAGTATTGACTGGAGCCCCTGGCAAGAAAGAGCTTCCCCACGTGCTCTTGTTCACACAAGACTCTCCACCCTGTGAGGCTCCTACTGCCAGGAAGAGTCACTACGGAGTGGCAGCAAAACACAAAGGTGGACAAACTGCAAACAGCACAATGTAAACTATTACCAGCCACTTGACACCAGGGGACTGCTTTCAGCATCCACCTTGCCCAAGGCAGATTTCAGCTGATCAGAAACAAACTCAGAACAAATGATTGATCTGATCACTTAAAGACAAGCCAGGCTTTTGGTAGAGGACTACTGACTAGTCAGAACTCTGCTGAATTTGTGTCGACAGCTTCTCTCCTTACCAAGGAAAGATATCATTAAGCTCTGTCACAAAGACCTCCTGCTACAAGAAGCTATTTAGGGGCATCCATTGTCATTGCTTCAGCTTCAAACCATGTCAGTCCAAGTCTCCTGGGGTTTCTGGAGTAGCCTCTTGCAGCACCATATGCAACATTCTGCAGGGGTTTCTGGGCATCACTGTCACTAGATGTCTATCTAGTTAAACCCCCCACCTTAAACAAGCCCTCTCCACACCATCCCCCTACCTGAGAGTTCCTGGCTCCTAAGAGAGCATTGTAATCATTGTTATTATAAAGCACTTAGCGATGCTCACTTATTGCATCTCTCACCAGCCAAACACCCAGAACCCTGTTATTTCAAATGCAGTTGCCTTCATTTGCAGAAGCTCTTCATTGTATTAGTCCCTTTCAGCAATAAAAGAAAAAAGGGGTGGGGGTGGAGAGCATTAAAAAAAATAAATAGCAGTTTACTGCATTTTATGCCATTACCTCACTACTTTTTGATACACATCTAAAAGCTGTTTGAAAGACCTTTCCTGCTGTAAGGTGGCATCCAGACAAGTGCTGAAGCAGACAGAGTGGAAGCACGAAGCCCAGTTCAGTTTTGTCCCAGTACTGCTGCATCACCCAGAGCATAACAGCAGCAGGGATGAAGCTGCCAGCTTTCACAGGTCACCTCCTCTCTCCTTCTCCCCATCCAACTGGGACAAAGAGTGCTCCCTCCTCAGGGAAAAAGCACATACGTATCACTGTTCCTCTGAAAAGGATACAAGTCTGTATAAACGGAGGTGCCTGAACCACACTGGGAATACTCAGAAGGTGCAGGATTTGCTGCGCATGGAAAGGACGCTGATCTGTCAGGCTCAGTTTCCCCATCTCCAGCAATAGCCAGCTTTTCACACTGAAAAGAATTCACCTCCTCTCCTGGAGGACCCCATGAAAGGAGGATCTATCAAATCACTACCAAATCCTCCTAATATGTCCAACAAAAATATTTTCCATCTTTTTCAGGTGGGGAGAATGGAGCTACAAAGGTGAAGCAGTAGGCTCAAACCCAGACAGACTTTTGGGAGCAGAGTCAAAACTTCAACTCAACCTCCTGATCTAACTTTGATGTTTGCCCTTGGAACCCAGCACTGGAACACCAAAGCCAGAAACTTGCACACCAATGGGTACCCCAGAGCAGGTTTGCTCCCAACCCTCACACACAATGGGCTCACCTGTAACTGGAATTCAGGATTACGCCGTAATTCTCTTTTCTGCTTTTCTACATGAGTATTGACATTAAACCCAAAAACTCCTGACATCCCAACACCCTATGAATAGAATGCCTTGGACTCTTTCCTGTAAGAGAGAAAGATCCCAGTCTCTAATGTGGTCATCTCAATGGGGCCTGTGACATCACCAGCCCCTTTCTGTTCAGAATAATGACTTCTTCCACACACCAAGAGATTTGAAATTACCTGTGAAATATATTTCCCTAGGCACCGGCTCAAGAAGCATGTAAATTACCCAGCTTAATGGCCTCCAGAATTTCTCTCCAAGACACACATAGAGAGCAGGAAATGTTCAGATGATATCTCAGGTACTGTCCAAGTGGTTAAATGTCCAAGGGATGGTCAGGAGCTACTGCCCTACAGCTTGGTCCCACTGGCGAGTGCTTGCCACAAGGAGGCAATAAGCACAGGATCCAATTCTAAATGAGTGCCTCATCAGCACAAAAATGCAATTTTGAAGAGAGGAGTTCTTGGGAAAGGTGCCTAACTATAATTTACATGGCACAAAGAGCCAACATATGGCTTATGCAGCAGAGGGCACCCATTTAATTTGGAAAAGTCCAGTGCTGAGCACTCAGCAGCAAGGCCTCTTGCCCTCTGACTGCACAGAGAACAGCACTGCCCAAGCTTTGATGTTCAGGCATTTGCCAGAGAACAGTGTCCTTCAGAGAAGTTTTCATCCACAAGGACAGTTCTCACCCTCCCAACACCAAAGAAAGGGCCAGACACTTTCCCTGGAGTCCAAATCCTCCTGCCCCTGTTTTCTGTTCCTGCAGCTGAATCTATTGTCTTGTTAGTACATAGTAGAAGAAACATTAATCCCAAAACTAAGAGCATGGATTCGTTCAGAGGAACAGAAGAGGAGGAATTCTGTGATCTGGTTGCATCTCCTGCTCCACCCCTGACTTACTGGAGTCTCTGAAGCCTTAGTTTCAGCAGCAAAATAAGCAATGGGGAAATGCAAGTGCTATTATAAAGTGCATGTACAAAACCACAACAAGGAGTGGAAGATGGAGAGCAGGACAAGATGCTCACAGTGCAGTGGTGAGGGGTTGGGAGGGGGACAATCCCAAGGGCATCATGAAAGAATTACCTGCTTCCCCAGGGAACAAGCCTGAGGCACACACACTCTGCTCCTGATGCTCGCCAAGAATGACAGGTTGCTCACCTTTTAACACACAGTGGACAGAAAGTAGGCCAGAAGGTCAATTGGGGATAAGAAAACACCTGGAAGATAGGCCTGGCAATTGAAAAATGGGACACATTCCTCAGTGTAAACCTCCTCAGAGCAAAGGTGTAAGACAAGGTCTTTGCTGAGACTCTTTTGTGAGAACCTGCCCTCATTCTCGGCCACAACCATCTTGCTAACCCACATACTGCCAGAAGCTGTGGTATCACAGCAAGATTAGTACAGAAGCAATTTTAACAAACTGCAATTTCCAAGCTAATTTCCTCACTCACAAGCGTGCCACTGAGGGCTGAAGTCCGTCTGGACCTCTCACAGCTATCTGTGCTCAGGATTAACTATACATCACTGCCAGTAATGCAAGCACTCTGCTACTCAGAAACTATTAGAAGATAAATATTAAACCTCAATATCATAGCAGTAGAAAAAAATGAGAAGGAGGAATGTCATTGTAATAAATACTGTAACCAAGCCAAATGAGGAAGCAAGGTTAGTTTCATGTGGAAAATTAGACACAAAAAATACAATATACTTGGAATAGTCCTCACTTTGGTCATGGGATCTGGACTTTTGTGCAATGAACCTCACAAACTTCAGAGCAGCTCAACAAACTGCAGTTCAGTACTGCAGGTTGTCAGCTGCAGGATGAAACAGGGCTCTGGCCACCAATTCCACCCAGCCCTGAAGCACCAGGCTTTGCACATGAATCCTTCATCTAATGTAGGTTGTTAAGTGGAGAAACTACAGGTCCATGCATTACTTGTGGCCTCAACACAGGCCTCAGGTAATGCAGCTGGAGCATCTCACCTGCAGCCCAAGCAGGTCCCATTTCACCACACTGCAATCATTCTGATATTTCTCCATAAGAAGGACAGGTACCTTTACTACACCTTTCCTTTCTGCAGCTGTTTGATGTTCTCTGAAAGCAACTCCATGTACAAGAACCCTCATGTTATCCAGAGTGAGATCTGAGAACAACAGGAATGGTACAAACACAGCAATAAGGAGATTTAACTAAGAATGAAAGTCAAGTATTATGCAAGCTACCATAAAAACACTGTATCTTTTTTTCTGGCAACCTGCTCTTCCACCAGTTAGCTGTGACTCCAGAGAACAGGATGGGGTCTGGCAGCCACTGCCCGATGAGAAGGTAGCTGGCCATGCACTCAGCTGCCTGAGTTCCCAAATAAGTGACATTTATTAAGAGGCCCTTATAAAATAAAAAAGGCAAGGCTGCTTTCAGCACACATAATCACATTCATAAACTGCACAAACCAGCAGTGCTTTCACCACAAGGATTCACTTGGAGTGGTGTCAAGAGAAGAAGGGCAGAAAAAGAAGATTCCCACACAGCAGTGTTGCCACAGGCAGTGCTCCATGCAGAGCACCAGCCTTGGGATGCATCCTCACCCCTGGCTTGGTAACACTGTGCCTGCTCCAGCAAACACGACCTCAGCGAGGCTGGCACGACAGGGCTGCAAGAGGGGAAAAGGTAAGAGCTAGCTCAGCAGTCAGAGTGCTGAAGTGAGACCTCATGCCAAAATGTGGCTGTCAGAGCCCCTTCAGACCCAGCTGCTCTGTCCATGTCTGGGCAGGGAGCACAGGGAAGCAGGGGGAAAGCGAGGGTGTAAATTCACCTGTGGAAGGAGCCACTTCAAATGAAAAAGAGCCCCAAGCACCTAGCAGACAGCTGAGGTGAGACAGAGCTGGTTAGATTTTTCTCTACAGTAAAGACTAGATCAAAACAAATAAACATAGCAAGGAGCAAGTGACACAGAAGGGTTCAATTTAGCCTTAAGATGATGGGTAAAAGGGCGGTATTGATGTCAGAAATGCCAACACAACATTTTTGCTTCTGGGTCAAACAGGCGGGCAGGTGCTAAATGGGGTTATTTAGAAACTGAAACCAAAGCATCAGCAGACAGTAGATGTGTTAGCTGCATTTCTTTTCTCCATCTCACAGTAAAAATCCCACCAGAAGCAACCACAACCACCACCATATTTAAAAGTTAAAAGACAAAAGCCTGAAAGTTATCCCTGGCATAATTCCACAGCATCATTACATCAGGGGTGAATTTGTCCCAGCATCTTGAAAATTTTCTTCACAATTCTCAGCTTTTAAACCTATGTAGCATAGTACAGCACACAAGACTTGTCAACAGCAAATTCTTCTGTATTGTATTAAGCCTAAAATCGGGAATGGCTCAATCAGAAATCCCACAGCACTCAGCCAAGGCGGGGCATGAAAGCATCCTTATGCACAGAGAGGGTCCCTTTTGGTCTATGCTCTTGGAAGTGCTGCTATTTGTAGGAGGAAAAATAATGTCATCAGTTTGGTCACTGATCAACAATTATTAAGACTTCCCAGCCAACAAAAACAGAATAAATAAAAAATACGAGCTGCATGAAGAGAAAAATATTGATTTTGTTTTCATACTCATGTAATCTACTCTTCTTCCCAGAGCAGGAAGGGGAGGAGGGGAAAGCAGAGGAGTGCCCATGAAGCTTTGACGCATGCCTAACTCACTGTCCTGAAACCCTTTTCAGCTTGCAGGCCTTGAATAATTAAATGCTTTTTCTTCCACCCTTTTCGTCCCCTGGTGTGCATGACACAGTGCTCCAGAGGGTTAACCTTACCTGGGCAAGGGGCATCCCTCTCCCTGCAGAGGTACTGGAAGCACACAAGCCCACACAATACTTCCCCCACACACTGATCACAAGAATGTGACACCACAGTGAACGCTTAGCAGAGACCTCTAATTTACAAGACTACCTCAGACATGAGGAAATGGCACTTTGGCTCCTCCTGGGTCTACTGAGTTCGTTATGGAGCAATAAAAAGACGTTCAACCACTCGCAGCTCAGAATCTGACTCCATCTTCAACACCTGATGAAGCTGAACATTAGGTGCTTCGCTTGGCTTAAGTCTGTCTCTATTTTGGTGTTCACGTTATAGCTGCCAAAAATCTGCCTATAAAACCCACTATACGTTAGAAATGCAAACAAGGCACTGCATTCATGACCCTCCCTGTTTCATACTGTACAAAAAGTGTTTATTAACCCCAATAGAGAGATATTATTACATTAAAATTAATAGATGTGAGAATTCAAATACAAGAATATCTCTGGTTCAACAGAAATTACATCAGTGAGAGGTTTATATATTTTTGAAGGGAGAGTAGCTTATACAAGGTTAGCTCTGAAAATTATTTAGATATATGCCCCTTGTTTTGCTTTCCTGTTAGGGAGAATGAATGTGAACTCAGACTTTAGACATGGGATTCTTCTGGACGGCAGAATATTAAGTGCCCACTGGAGAAGAAACAGAGCCTGACAGCAAACTGGCAGCTTGTGACAAAAGTTTCAGGACCCAGCTCTGTTATGAGTTGAGAGGCATTGGTATTTATAAGGAGAACCATATCCTCATTTGTCACTTCAAT
This sequence comes from Daphoenositta chrysoptera, assembly GCA_013397915.1. Taxonomy (NCBI): domain Eukaryota; kingdom Metazoa; phylum Chordata; class Aves; order Passeriformes; genus Daphoenositta; species Daphoenositta chrysoptera. The sequence goes on from VZRO01003088.1 coordinate 195,743, forward strand.
AGAGATGGATACAACACTTCCGACTGTTTAAGGGCTACCTTCGTGCTTGCAAGGCCAAGAGGCTTGGAAGCCCAAAGGCACAGGGCAGGCTCTATTTACCAACAAATCAGGTGCACAGTGGCAGCCACACCGTGAACCTGTGCTGTGCCTGCTGCAGCACTGACTTGTAGCACTGAAATGGTGTTGCAGCAGGGATTGAAGCGAGCCCACACACTGCTGCCAGGACTCTGACTCTTACTGCCCTCGCTCTCCGTGTTAGACAACACTGACTTAATGCTCCTGTGGACACACATGTTCCAGGTTATCCTGAGCAAACCTCTCTGGTCCACAGCCACGTGTTCTGCACGCTTCCAAGCCTTTCAGTTGCTGAATGCCACACAGAAAAGCCTGGCCAGCTCTGGCTTGAGCCTTCTTTTACTGGAACTCGGATAAGAAAACCTCACCAAAAGGAGTATGTACTTTAACCAAACTGCTCCTGCAAACAGCATTTCTACAGATGGGAAGCAGCCAGTATTTTGGTCATAAGATTTTCACCCGTCTCTGTCCTTGTGTCTGTACTCCCCATCCTTTCCACCCCCCACCCTTCCCTGAAGCATAGGCTGCTTTCTAACACTACACGGATTTTTGCTCCAATGCACAGCATGATCTAACTAATTCGCACTTCATTGCTCTGCACACCTCATCATTTGCACATGAAAACAGCAGTCTCTCTCTATCCCTCCACTTGCTGCCTATTTCTTCCTCCTCCTCCTCCATCCCCCACCTCCTGTACCTCCTCAGAACAACTCCACTACGGAAGCTGCAGTGAAGAGGCTCACATTACCAGGACTCCATTGCTTTTACAAAATTTACTAGTGTGCTGTGAAACCTCATAAATAATTCAAGATAGACAACCTTTGTCAGGTAAATGAACGTGCCTTTTGTAATGCATCACTCCGGGTTTCCTATCACAGTGATACTCACTTTAGGCACAACCCATATTGATTCAGGAATTCCCCAAGTGTCACTGTGGGAAAGGGTAGAACAGTTTTCACACCAGCAGAAGCTAAGGAAATCCAAAGTCCACCCGGGGCTTAAGGGGACTCATAACAAACCCACTGGTGCAGAAGTAGCTCCAGCCTAGTCCATGGAAAGCACAGCTCCATCCCCACTCTTCAAGGACAATGAAAGAAGGAACAAGGTCGAGGGAGGCAAGAGACATTCTTATTATAGATCTCTATTTCATTGCAAGAACTTCAGGGATTTTGACATACACCAGAGCTAAAAATCAGGTTGCATCCTGTGCTTCTTGCGGTTAACTCTACGCACAATCAGCGGTGTCGCCGCATAAAGAGATGGGCAAATTCAGCTGCTGTTTTGACAACTGTGCCCAAGGCTTTACCATCATTATTGACCTAGATGGTTTATATGGCATTTAGCACCCAATCTGATTGCTGTCAGCAATTATCTCCTCTGGAGTTCTCAGTCCCAACCAGACGTGCGGGAGGAGAATTGATTCTGGTTCTCCTGAAAGGCAGCCTCACGTAGCCTTGGGAGGGAGAAGCTGTGCTGTACAGCAGCTCCTGCACCGTCCCCCAGCAGACTGAGAAGCAGCTTCCGAGGAGATGGCACGGTAGCCTAATCACAAGCAAGGATAACGACCTTGCGACGAGTTAATGAATAGATACAGAAACCACAGACCGTGCACCCTTTGTCTGGCCCGACTGCGTTCAGATCCTTGTGTCTCTCGCCCTGCAGCCCTCTCACCCGTCACAAGCTCATCTGGTTAAATATCCCGATCACTCACGCATCAGTCAATGCGAGAAACACTTCGCTTTACAGAGGAAGAATGAATCCTTCGGTCTGCAAAAACACCTTTTATTTCTCGTTATATTGATGACCAAAAGATAATGGCTGAGACAGAATGGGAAGGGCTGTAGGAGAACTGTCAAAGTTAGGAAGAAAATCTACATGCATTCTCCAAAAGATGAAATAACTCAGCCTAAAGAAAACCATGCCAATAGCTTGTTGACAGAAACTGACTCTCCAGTAACAACAATTTGTACAACCCCGTTCCCCATGCAACTCAACAACAGTAAACTCGAGGATGAAGGCTAGATTACAGGAACTGCTCTAAAACAACAAACTACTACGAACACCCCAGAGAGGAAAAATAATTTTGCTAACAAAACACATTTTGCTTTCAAGCGGCTCCTAGAAAAGTAAATATAGAAGCATTCAGATACCGTCCTTTCTTACTGAATATTTCACTCAAGTATGTTGCTTGGTAATGACTTTTGCTTTTATTTCATCCCACTTGAGTATTTCATTGGCTGAAAAAAGCATTGTCTGACCCGTACAGCGTGTGCACGTGTACAGTGTTGCAGAGTGCGGATCCCCAGCACGCAAGCCCTCAAGAGCCGTTCTGATGGCTTTTGAAGCCAAACACCAGGAAGCTCGTTCAAGGATAATCGTTCAGGTTTCCATTCAGACCCTCCGTAACCACCTTCAGCTTTTCAAGGGCTGTTGCACACACGCACACAACACACACAAAGCTTCTTTACAACAAAGCTGCTGAACTCCGCCTGTCAAACACCAAGCAGGAGCCCATTTCTACCCTCAAGTCTGTGTGCAAGAGCCTTATCGATTTCAGTGGGAACCCACATGCTTTCTCAAGAGAATTTCAACTAACAATTTCTCAATGTATACAGTTGAAAAACTCCAACTCCTGAAACCACAATCTTGAAGGGGACGAGTGCAGGGAGGTTATGGTGTCACCAGCAAAAAAGCAGTAATGCTCTACTCTATCCCCATGTGAGAACTGAGCAGGAAGCACTCAGGAATGCTAACAGGAATGGAGAAATTTGTTTTTAAATAGCAAGAAATACTGCAAATGGCTTTAAAAAACCATTTGTTCCTCTTCTTTAACCTCTGGAAAGTTCAGGGTGCCTCTGCCCACCTCAAAGCGGTTTCTGCCACCAAGCACAGCCTGCATAGAGCTGTTGCAGGGACACTGGGTATTTGTGCCTCCACTGGGTACAAATTGTCACAGAGGCTGCTCAGCCCTCATAGGGACGGAGGGACATTATCTGTCAGTCACTCATCGTGGTAGATTGCCCTCCCAGGGAGCTGTCTCTCTGCTTAGCGGAGCACAGCAGAAGACAAGCAGGGACATCTCCCGACTTCTCTGCTCCTTTCCAGACGAGTTCCAATGCCAAGCATCAAAACCATAATTGGAAGAGATTTTCTGACTGCACAGCAGGTGGGCAGTAGAACAAGAGAAGGAGTTTCCTCTACATGGCATCCTGCAAACCCTAAAGCCTCCAGTCCTAATAGAGTTATTTATTTCAAGCCCTGCTAGCCCAGATGTGCCATCACTACCAGCATCATTAACCTCATTTGGGGTGAAATGACAAGTACAAATCAAAATCTGCTACAAAGAAGCAACTAATTTGGAAAAGACAGCCTCAGGCCCACCTTCCAGTGGTGATGGGAAGCTATTATGCCTTATTGCTCTGAGCAGGAGTCTTCACTGCTCACTATCTGACAGGAACAGGGGTAACACCTCCAGCTTGCTGCCCAAAACAACTGTGTACATCTGACAAGTGCTAAACCTGTTGGAAAAGCAGGACTGGATCCTGGACCCCATGCTGGCACTTTCCCCTGCAGACATCCCTTTCTCCTGTGCTGCCTGGTCAGAGATGCCCTGCAGAGCAGCGACGAAGCCAAGCAGAGACGCAGCAATTCTGCACACACCTGCTTCCTCACAAGAAGCAAATGGCTCGCCACCCTCTAGCAGATGGCAATTTTCTTTCAAGTCCAAGTGACAAAAAGCCTTGCTGGAAAGTAAGGAGGGGGTTTGTTCTGCTCCCCAGTGGCAGCACTGGCAGCCACATTCCCCAGCACTCACGTGCACAATCTCCACCAACGTGAGGCAATGGCGATACAGGTGCAGGACTCCCCTGACTGAGCAGGCTTTCAATCACCTCGTATCAAACAGCTCAGAAATTCAAGCAGAGGTTGTTACCATGCTGCCACAGGAATCCCTCTGTGTACTATTTAAAAGAAAAATTAACTGCAACCAACAACCTTCCTTTCCACAGCCATTAATCCCGTTGCCCATATAGATGCACATTCTTGTACGTGATGATTCCTAAAAGGAGCCTCGTCAGTCAGTGGCCATCACCTAACGCGCCCGCCCCAATGGGTTTGTTCCAATCGGGGATTTTGCTTTTTAAATCTCAATGAGAAATTCCCCTTTGGACAACTGGCTGAGCCGAGCTTTCCTTAGCTCAGCATAAGATGATTAAAACCATGCTACCCGGGAGGAGAGAGATAATGTAGAACACCAGCGATTTATCAGGGACAGAACCAAGAATCAACACACTGACAATAATTAATACAATTGTAACCAAAAATAAAAACCAAAAATGTTCTTTATTTTCTTCTTTCCCCCCCTTAGGCAAAATACCCAAATCATTCAGTCTGCTGCCTGCCAGAATGAAACAGTTCTGGGGCTGCTTAAAAAAGCAGCCTCATTTTTGAGAGTCCTGTAGTAAAAGACGACTTCAGTGATTTACAGAGAAAACCTCCAAAGACAAACACGTTCCTAATCAATGCTCTGAATCGTTGACAAGGGTGCATTGTCCAAAGTAGGAGAAAATTAGCTGGTAATGGGAAGAATTCAGCAGCACATCTCATCAGCTCAACTCGGCTTCTGACCCGTATATCTGCCCAAAAAAATTATGTTATATCCAGCCTCTTTAAAAACAAGAAGGGTGCAAACAGGTAACTACTTGGGGGGAACAGACAATTATAGGGAATTGTTCAAGCCTTGGTGCCAGTTAGCATTGCACTCTTTATTCCAATTAAGTATTTCCTTCCCAAGAAACAATCACAGCAGCCCTAGGGCAGAGCTCACCAGCCATTTCAGCCCACAGGTTACAGCATTAACCTACAGCCCAGCAATTGTGCATCATCATCAAATATCCATTCGCGACTCCTCTCTTCTCTGGGTTCACAAAACAGGTCATGAAGGGAACCAAACAAGCAAGAAGATATCAGGTCAGGTTGAGGTCTTGCGTCCCTTCCGTGTCTCTTCTCCAGATGCAGCCAGACGGCATTGATTCCCACCAGAGGCACACACAGAATTAGTGGCCTTTTCAGGACCATTCCTCTATATTTGCAAGAAATTATGGATCTTTGCCAGTGGCTTCAGTTTTTGCTCATCTTGCCTCACCCAGTGCAGGATCAGGCCCACTCTGATAAGACCTCAGATAAGAGAGCACAGAGCTAACAAAATCTATTCTAGCAAACCCCACCAAATTAATTGGAATAAAACTGCTTTGGTTAAAAAGCTGGCATGGTTTATTAGAATAACATAGATAATACGGCGAGGGAAGGCAAGGACATTTTTTACAACTTAAAAGCCTTTTTATGTCTCTCTCAGTACAGGAACCTTCTTATAAAACTTTCTGCAGCTAGAAAGAAAACACAGCTTTGACTCACAAACTGGTACCCAAAAGAAATTTATTCTATAAATTGATACTGTGTTCTGAACTTAAGAAGAGAATGCAACAACTTGCAATCCATGAAAAGCTGCTGCAATATCTAACATCCCACAAACTTTAGCTGTGCTTCACCACGTACAGAATCCCCTTTGCTTCTTTAGGCATTCTCAGGAAAGCAGAGATTGTTCGTGGGAGAGCAAGGCTGGATCAGGCCATAAGGCTGTGGTGCTTGGACGGGAACTGGCATGTTCCCTTTCCTCTCCTCCCCCTGTAGGTAGACATTTCTCAGGGTCTTATTCTGAAGAATTTCTATATTTACATGACAGCAAGAAAAGGGAACCCCTCGGCTACCAAAGGTCCAAGATATTTTAAAATATGAATACGTGCCCCAGAAGAATCCAAAAGGAATCTGTCTGAATAGGAGGGATTTCGGAATAAACAACCATGCCTTTGGTGAAGGCAGATATTAACACAGTAAGCTACAGCTCTCCCAAATAAACAACACTGTTTCTTCTGCCGATAAGCCTTCTTTTCAGAAGGCCTGACTACATGCTTGCAAAAATGTACTTTGAGATCAAAGACACTAATCTAAAAGGCTTTCAAAAATACTTTCTATGACATACATATATATGAAATGTATTTCTATTCTTAAGCAAATCGCAAATGACAAGACAAATGTGACATAAAGCAGTGCACATCCACTGGGGCAGCATGAAGTTAAGGGCAACACTGCTATTATTAACTCTATGTCATTGAAATCTTTCCCCCACCTTCAGAAACGCAGACTGTAAGGACACGGTGTCAGCCTTTACTTTGAATCGTCTGGATTTTTTTCAGTTTTGTGTCAACAAACCTCAGCAATTCATAACAGAGATGACAGCCTCTTAAAATACATCTCAGCAAGGTTTCCCATGGATGTGTGGAGAGGGACAGGCTTAAGGGTTATCACGGTAGGCAAGAGAGCCATCCCTGTTAGCAAATATTCCCAAACATTAACTTCTAAAGCAATTTCTTCTTCAAAAAAATCTATTTATATCCTTCCTGCAGCGACTATCCAGTCCCCCCACCCCCTCACCCAAACGAGCTGCTTTCCGACTCTCTTTCAGTAGATTACAGTCAATTTTAGTCGGTCCAGAGGGAGGGAGAGGAAGACCCGCCAGCTCGGATAGCCTGTGGAACTATCCAGCTATTATTAGTTTATGCTCAAACTCCGGTGGGCACGGCCGGTTGTGGGT